>WUAM01000395.1:31156577-31186932 GCA_024336885.1 Actenoides hombroni
GAACAGAACTAATTCTGTTCAGTGATTTTACTTTTCAGCTCAGTTCTTCTAACTAACTGCACTGTCTGAAGTTAGCAACATGTTTTCACAGGCAGTGTCTGCTTCCAGCAGTGATAACACCTGGTGTTTAGTGCTAGTACCAAGGACTGGTGTGCAGACCAAGGCCACTGCTGGATCTGGTGTACCACATTGGGGGATACAGAAAGTAAAAAGCTGCACCTGCAGGGAGGGGCGGGCAGGACAGGTGACCCTAAACTGACCAGTGAGGGATTCCATCCCATAGACATCATATTCAGTATAAAGCTGAGGGATCATGAGGGTCAAGCACTCGTCTCAGCTCTTCCATCTTCTCGCTCACTGCTTTTTCAAAGCCCAGCATCCAAGGGGCACTCCATCCGTTCTGCCTGCGATCCTGATCTGTCTATTCCTGAATCCAGTTCCAGAATCCAGTTCCTGAAGCCGGCTCCCATCTGCCACTGGGCCTAGTATGGGACTTACCTGGTGCCTGCTCCATAGCATTGGTGGTGATGGTGATGGAATTGCCATCTGGGGGGTTTGGGTTTGATACTACTTTTGTATATATTTGTATATATTCCGTTCTATTATTATTATTTTCATTAAAGCTGGTTTAGTTTCCTTTTCTAATTGATTAGTCCGTCTCCCTTATTCCCTTTCTCTTCCACTTTGGGGAGGGAGTGGGGTTAGCAGAGAGCATCTGTTATAGGTCCAATAGGCTGCCCTGACCGTAAACCATGACATCCTATCTGCACAAGACTGATTTTAACATATCCATGGGAAACTAATGTGAATGGGACTTCTACCTTCAATGCTAAAAGCAAGTAACTTGCTCCACTGACAACTGCATTTCTGTACCATATATACACATGAAATGGGAAATCCCACATTTCAGTCTCTTAGACTTTCTAATGAAGTATCTTTCTCTGCAATATTCATATGACTGCATTTTCTGAACCAGCAATGTCTCTCTCAAACATCTTTCAGTGTACATTTTCTCTCTCTCCCTCCCTCATAATTTTTTCCTCATATTGTGGCCACTTCTCTGTCTTCTTAGTTTTTCCCTTTACCTAAAGCCTCTAGTCTTTTTTCAGTTTGTGAAGATTGAAGCTTTGTGCCATTTTGCACTGCTTGACAATTGACATCCTCTGAGGTGTTAACACTTTGCTGCTGTTGAGCAAGGAATGCTGAACAGTTGAAATATGTCTGCCAGGAACTGGAAGAGCACATTGCTGAGCACAAGCATTCCTGTTCTTCAGTAACAATTTTTAGCTTTTACTTTCAACCACTGATCTGTGACTCTTCTCACACTTCTCCATGAAGTACAGGCTGAGAGCAACAGCAGAGCATCACACAAGTCAGAAAGCTCTTTTCCCTGAGAAGCCAGCACTACCCTGAATGGGTAAACAAAGACCTTTAACAGGGATTTTAGTAGCTGACTTGGGGCACTGCACTGGTAGTTAACCTGATAGCATTTTGTTTAACAAATAGAGATAAACATGCTCTTACAGTTAAACACACACTGATGAGTCAAAATTAGCTAGAAATTAGAAAGCAGCCATGGGATGTTTTGCCATTACATGTATGTCTATGTTGGGACCTGTTTCTTTTCATTTGCATGTGCTTATGTACATAAAGAGATATTCATAAGCAAATCCTTGTCCTCCTACATGTCTATTTTCTTAATGAAAATATACTGTAATTTCTTGCTTTGGAAGCACTGGTCTTTTATCTGCCAGATACAAGAATTTTAGATAATTTTCTTATGTTCTTATTTCCGTATTTTCTTCTGATTTTATTTTATGTCTTAAGAAGAATATGAAAAACTACCAACAAAAGAGATCTAAGTGCCATCTGAATGCATTATTATAGAAGGAAGGAAAGCTCCCAGTCACAGCACTATATGTTCCCAGTGAATACTAGTAACTGTTTGTATGCATAATAACAATATATGTGTATAAAACATTGTATATGGAGTGATACAATGAAGAAAAATATCCCTCTGGGACTTATACTGTTATTGTCTCAACAAAATTTTCTCCATTAAATTAGCAGCACACAAAACCAGAATCCTTCCAGTCCCACACTGTGCCATAGAAAAGCCTGTGTACACAGACTGTGTTTCTTTAATCAGTGTAAATTCACCCTGCAATTTTCTCTCCCCACTGCTACCCCCTTGAGCAACAGCTTAATAAATAAATAAATAAATAAATAAAATCCGTTTAGCTGCTCCCCAAGTTGAGTACAGCCAGACATCCTCTCTCAGTCTTTAGGTAGATGAGCAACCGTGCTGACTCCAGTGACTCACATACTTGTAATTATGTGCACACTGGGAATCTACATCCTTAATTTGCTTTTTGCCTCCCGTGGTGTTTAAATCATGAGGCAGGTTTTTTTTGTTTTGTTTTGTTTTGTTTTTTTCTTTCACCTGCTTGCTGTTCTAGTTGGATCTTAGTAAGTTTTTCTTCTCCCTGTTCTAGCTGGCTTTTCAGGTGCTCCAACAAAGTAGAAGGCTCCCACCAGAGTCCTTAAATAAGAAAGATTTCCAGGGTGAGTGTACTATATTAATATATGAAACCCAACCTTTTAAAAATTACACTGTCAGAAAAACCCATTAGGCTGTAAAAGAGTTGAAGTAAACATTAGATTTTAATATCTACTGCTGCTTAGATTTTTCTGAACTGAAAATCCCCAGTGAGCACTTAAAACTTCATTACTACACTGAAAGGTTGTGAAAGGCTATTTAAAGGTTTTCAATTTTGCTGAAGTCTAGAGGTTATTACAGCTTGAAAGAATACAAACCCTAATATTACATGGAATGAAAGGAATCAAATTTATGTTCTCATCTCCCCTGTAGTTTAATCCGGTTCTATTAGATTCAATGGAGAAAATTAGGGCAGGTTGAAACTTTTTTAGAGGGCTGATGAAAAATAATATTTGGTCATTGTAGAAAACATTTCTGTCTATTACTCACACTCTAGAGGATATTCCTATCTCTCAGTCTCACAGTCACAACTTATAGTGTTATCAACCTCCAGCTCAGAAACCCATGGGCTATGACCTATGTCAGACTTATACCAAAATGTCCAGAATTACTCAAGAAAAATGATGATATCTGACTCCATCTCAGAACTGAGGTTATCTATAACTTGATATGCAGGCTTTCATTATAAATATTTTAAGCTCCTTTCCTCTTTTACTTAATTTGGGAAGGAGTACTGTGTGACTCAAATGTTATGGGCTATCTATCATCAGAGGAGACAGCTATAATGGAAGTTGACCAAACTGTGTAGTGCAAATTATGATAAAGAAGAACTTTTACACTCATCTACTGAGCAGTCCCTCGGACTCCAGGTTTGGTCAGTCTCAAGTGTTAAATGAAGCAAAACTTGTGCCTGGTGTGCAGCTGTAGCTGTGCAAAGAGCCATTCAACTCCACCCCTACTGGGACTGGAGAGATTGGAAGCCTATTTCATTTTGTTGCTCTAGCCATCTCAAGCTCTTATATCTGAAAGAGATAGGGACCCAACTACAGACATTTCCCTCACATCATATTGTCTTATAATAAAAAATACTTTGAGTTTTGTTTAGTAACACCCATACCTGAATGGCTCTATGATAGTGTTTCTGTCCTGAGTCAATATACTGCCATTTATTTTAAAACATACTTGGTATTAATTGCTTAAATGCTTGTACATGATTAGAGCTATGTTGACTTAAACCCTGAAAGGGTAAATAAAAAACTTTTAGACAACACTGATCCTCCTTCTCTTGGGGACATTCAGTTCCATACTTTGGTCCTAGTTATAAGAGTGGGTAGAGAGGTGCTAAAAATATTGACAGTCCTAATCCTAAAAAATCTATAACTTTAACTTCTCCCCTCACCCCTCCTTTACATCACCTTTTAGTTCTTTAATTCCTTCAGAAATCATATGATTCTTAACTCAATGTGTGCATGAACTGGTGTGGAAGCACAAAGTGCTTTGAATTTCCAGAGGTCTTCTGGTCTAGCCTCCCACTTAAAAGGGGACCAGCAAAGGAAGATTGCTCAAGACCTTCTCGAGTTTTGAATCTCTGGCATGGAGTTACTACTGTCTCTGCAGTCCTCTGAGCATAAAAGACTATTCATCTGTATTTTTATATAGGAGTATGTCTAGCTATAAAGACACAGAAAGGCATACTACATTTTCAACAATTATTTCCTCTCTTGAAACCCAGAAGATGTGCAAATAGGCAGAATACTGTGACCAATGAGGTACAGTGGTTTTAAGATGCAAATTGCTTTTCAAATTCAAATCTTAATTTCATTCACTTGGGCAAAAAGCAACCTGCACTTAGTATGTGGACAGAAAATTTTACTGGCATTTTTCTGAGAGTGCTGGCTGTTGCAAAAATCATTTATTCAAGATGAAATTTGATTCATCAACATTTCACAATTGATACATTTTCTATATCATTCTAATACACCTTTAAATTTCTATTTAGTAAGTAGGATTTCTACCCTTTGTTGGTAGGAGAGTTAATCTTCATATTTTTTACCATATAGTAAATGCTAGGGTACAAATCCTGCTCTTTCCTTTATGTTTGTTTTGAGACAAGATATAAAAAGGCATTAATTTCTTAAATATTGGCATGTGTGCTGTTTCCACCATTCCTGTAAAGGTCAATGAGTATGTTGTCAGTGGAGGAGAAGCAAATAAGTGTTCCTTTGCCCAGGAAGGCAGGTGTTATTTGAATCATTCTTGCTAGGCAATTTTCATCTTCCTTTGAATTTATTACTTGTGTCAGCATCAGCAGCAATAAATCAAGCACAAGTTGCCTGTCTGCATGGACACTTCTGTTGTCTCATAATGTGGGAAGCTATTGAAGAGGAGGAAGTGACACTGCGTGGGTGATGCAGGTAAGCATACTCCTTTGGGAAAGGTGTGAGGACAGTGTTTGTCCCAGTTTCCACCTATTCCTTAGGTACTCTAAGAGAGCGCAAACGAAATTACAGTCTTGACGACCTCTGAGCCCTTTGTAACTGTCTCTTGTTGGATAAAGTGGCTGGCAAAATCCAACCTTGAATTCAGTGGGGCTCAGCAGTGTTCAGGAAATAGCAGATTAATATAACATATACAGATGCAATACAGCATCCTGAGACAAATATAGGCATTTTTAAGTTGGGGTTTTTTTATGCCACCAGCAGGATTACTTTCTTTTACAAAAATAATAAATAAATAAAGCAGGCAATGTCTCTGTTGACACTCTGTAATAATTTGCAAGTTAGAAACTTTGTGGTTTATGTTTGTAACTCCTGATTAAACTGGGTTGAAAGATACACAGTTTCAGACTGTTTTCTCTTTTGCTTATGGTGTTTCCAGAGTATGGTCCCAAAATACACATTTCAGAATCAACAGGGGCTGAATGGCTAATAAATGCAAAATGTATCTCAGATTTAACTATGGGCTGTGGTAGATTCTTCTGTAGCTTCCTCAGTGAAAAGCAGTACATTCCTATAATACTTCAAATAGTTCTTCAAAGAGTTATAAAATGGGATGCTAACACACACGCGCACACACACACACACACACACAGGGAAAGGCAAATGCAGTCTGCATTATCGGGCTAACTTCATAATACAAAAATCCATCAACATTAGCTTCCTAAATAACCTTTGCTGAGGAATCAGAAGTTTCTTAACCCATCCAAATGTTTTGGAAAGGGAGATGTTTCTTCCACCAGTGCTCAAATAGTGCTTTTAATAAACACAGTGAGAGGTCTGAGAATGCATCCAGGAGGAGACTTCAGCTCCACTCTTGGTCTGGACCACACATTTCATTAACTTGGGGCATGTATTCTCTGTGCATATCTATTGCAAAGGTTCCAGTGGGTGATTTTGAGGAGCGCAGCTTTAAGGGGTTAAACATATAATGATGACATACTGAAGTTTCTAATGCTAATGTTTAAATGGAATCTGGTTGATTAATGAGGTCTTTCATTTGCAGTCACTACAAAAATAATTATTTTTTTTTTTATCTTTCTTGCACAGTCTACAGTACTTTCAAAGACACCGACTGCTCATTATGAATAATCACACAGTGTTCATAAAAGAAGAGTACACTGAAAATGACAAAATCCCAGAGTTATTAATGTGCAAATATTCGATGTAAAGTGAAAATTATTTATAAAACACACTCTGAAATGTTGTAATGCCATTTGTATCATTTCAGAGTGGAAAAAAAAAGGGGGGGGTGGGTATCTTACTTTTTATCATTTTTTCTAATATTTCCTATGCCCAGGAATAATTTTCAAACAAAATGTAAGTCTTTTCAGACAGCTGCTCCTTTGAGACTTAAAACATATTTAAAGAAAACAATTTGCTTTAAAAGAGTAAGAATATAAACACTGTAAAATTAGCTATTAATGACATTGTAAATCTGTTTCTTAAGAAACAAATTTAATTCCTGATTTCAGAACTATACATTAAATTTACATTAAAATCTACTCTCTCAGTTTCTATTTTGACATTCAAAGGTGCCCTTTTTCTCTGGAAACATATTGATACAGAACCATTGCAATAACCTATTTTGTGAGCTTCTGTGTTTCAGGTATTAAAATAATAACAAAGAGAAAGAAAACATAGGAATGTGATAACATCGAATTTAACAAATTCAAGAAGAAATCCTTTCCACACAATGAATATGTGACCTATACAAGACTTGAAAAATAAAAAGCATCTTGGAGGCAAGAAACAGGCTCAAAGGTGGGAGGCAGCCTGCAACTGCTGGAAGCAGGCAGCTAACTTATTAGGGTGTAATATATCATGCCTGCTTCGGGAAGGAGTCCCTACCCTTTCCACTGATGTAGTTAGTAACAATTAGCCATGTGAAATTAGGTGTTTAAATGTATTATACTGATTAAATGATTTTATACTGGTTACATTCCATCTATAGCGTACTTAAGGTATCCACTACCTCAGAACATGATCATCTAAATTATCTCCTGTTTCTGATGCCCTTTTCTTAGAGGAAAAGTAGAGACTAAGACAGTGAGCGTGACACGCTGAGGCATGTCACATGGATGTACACCAAAGAAAACAAGGATCTGGCCTGAGTATGTCATGGCTGAAACAATCCAAGTTGCAGCCTTGAAAAAAAAAATAATAAAAATTTAAGCTCACAAAATCAATGAATTTGCTTAATTTTCCTCACATGGAGCTACTTGCTGCCGCTTGTTTGCTTATCTGTCTGTCAGATTTATTATTTGACAGTATTACTTGACATGCCTAGGTCTAGGGCTCAGAGATTTCTGTGAGATATATTTTTACTTCCTAGACATAGTAAGTATATACAACTTATCCTGTTGTAAAGCTCTACCTTTCCACCCTGCTCCTTAGTGATACCAAAAGAAAAGAGAGATAGGGCTATGATTTGAGAATAATTGTAGCCTCTATAGGGTTTTGAAGGCCTTTGAAATGTGTTTTGAGTTTCATGCAACACAATTTCTTCAAAGCAATGAAAAGCTTAAATTAGTGTTGCTTGAGAACATTTCAAGACCGTTTTTTCTGTAAATTAATTTCTTGCATTATTTTCATTGCTTTTGGCTTGCAGTAATTTAATCAGAGTCTGTAATCTTCTATCAGTTTTCATGCCACTCTATAACATTCCTTTACACTTGAATGGAGTAACTGAGTACTCTTCCAACCTACTGAGGCAACACAATCTAAGTGCTGCTGGTCCTAAAGTTCATGCTCCAGTGTCTGAGAAGCCCAGAAATAATTAAAATAGGTCAATATCAACTTTAAATACTCTATTTTTCTCATTATGTGCACTGAGGATTACTTAGCCTCACATACTTTAAGTCCTACATTCTACTGACAATTGTTTCATGTCTCAACCGATGTTTAGAAAACATGGAACTTCCTTAGATAGGAGTATATGAAATATCCTAAAAAAGAAAAAAACCCAAATCTTGATTATGCAGACCAGTTGCACAAAAATTTGTTTCTGGCTGTAATTTTTATTTGTTGCTTATGGCAATTTACAATGGGCTTTTGCCACAAATCCTAGGCAGAATCTATCAATCTTTTGGCTGTAAAGTAAAGCACTGCTTCACTCCCTGTGTATGACCCTGGTGCTGTAATACTTTTCTAATTAAAATCACTATAAAATTCATTTTTCCTCTACTTCCTCCTCCACATCCCACTCCCAATTTTCTCTCAAAATAAGAAGGCTACTGTTTCTGTCTACTAACAACATAAATCAATTCATAACAAATAGCCTAGTGTGATATCTATTAACTTGTCACCAGGGATAAAATTTATTTAAAAGTTAAGAAGTGTTTTGCAATAGAAAACACTACCCAGTGCTGCAGTAAATAGCATATGCTTCCTTAACAAAGCACTTTTTCAGGCACCATTTTAGAAATACAATCTACCAACACTGGAAGACTGAGTGAAATTCACATATCATGGACATTTTTAGTGATAAGTTGTCTCAAGAGTAACACTTACTTTTCCAGACAGCTTACCTTGTATTATGTCAACAAGATTTTCCATTGGTTTACTGTCCCTTCCTTTTTTTCTTTTCTTTTTTTCTTTTCTTTTCTTTTTTTTTTTCCCCCAAACAAGCAAGCAGATCACCTCTTTTGGATAGGGACCTAAGAAACATACACAGCAGATAGATAGTTCAAATAATTTTCTAATATAAATCATGGCACGGAACTCAACTATTTCCATTTTTATTTTCTATAGGTTTTATGGTAATTTGATTTTAGTTGCACAAATATGAATGTATTTGTTAATCAAATCTGGCATGTCCAAATCTGTGTAAGAAATCTTCTGATATTTTCTAAGCAGATTTGAAAAACTCTTTTTGGAGGAAATTATCTCATTTGATAAGTGTATAATAAAAAATAGGGTAAAATATGCACTACAGCATTTGTTTCCCTAGTCACATCACTTGTATTTTTCCATTTTCCTCTCTTTATTAATATCTAATGAGAAAGAAGAAAGAGAAAAATATGCAGAAATCACAGGAAAAAGAAAAAAAAAGACAATAACACAGTATTTCAGCAGATTGCATGTAAAAATGAAGGAAATAACTCATCTCCAAAGACTTACATGAATCTTTTTAAAGATAATAAGCATAAAGAAAATAGTTGGTATTGCATGTTAAAATTCTCTTTAAAATTCCATTCATTTACAAAGGAGAAAACATTGCTGTATTTTTCCAGCTCCATGTACCACCCTGTGCTAACTTCTCCTCAGAGATCTTGGATAGGTCATTTAGCAATTTTGCATAAATTGGAATGTTTCAGATTTCCCTTATCTAAGTATGATTCATTTAGCCACTAAAATTGGTATTGAAACCCATTTTGCATCATTAGCTGGTATTACTAAATCGTTCAGCATGCTCGGAAAACACAACCATGGGAAAACATATGTTCATGTGAAGCACTTTTGATAAGCTGTTATAAAGAGAGTTCCAGTACATAAACCCATAACTTCTGCCTATAAAATGACATGTGCAACAAGTAGGCCAAATCTCAATTGTATCTCTGATATAACAGCCACAATTTTGGTTTATTTCGCCACATGGTGATTATGCCATCTGTGAATGACCCCTTCAAACTCCTCTGCAGTCTTCTGTACAAAGTGGGAAAGAGCCATTTTTAGAGTTAGCTTTCATTTAATATTTAGTTTTTGGTTTAGTTAATCCCAGTTCATAATTTCTGGTCTGGTCTAGGAATAAGGACATCACAGGCTTTCCTCACAGTCCTCTGGCCTGAGCCCTACCCAGCACCCATAATGCAGCTCTGGGATGAGAAAATGCTCCTTGAGGCCCTGAGGGGACCAAATCAGTAGTCTGCCTGCAACTCCCGAAAATTTCCCAATTAGGAGTGTGGTGGATACGTCTCTTCCTTGCTCATAATAGTCAAGCAAGGCAAGAACCATCTCTTTTTTATTTATCATAGTCAAGCGAGGGAAGAACCACCATAAAACATTTTTACAAGCAACCAGTTTCCATGGGGTTATAATTTTTCTTTTAAAATCCACAGCAACCTTGTTGATTCTTTGCCAGAAAAAGATACATGAGAGCCAAAGTTATGTGTATATCCTCTTTTGACTGTATGATCAAAGCTCTTTAAAGTAAAATAGAGGCTCTTTTCCAGAAATCCAGTTAGTGTATTGGCATAATTTCTACCTTGCAGGTTTTTGCATGTTAAATCAAAAGACACTGCCTGGACTGAAGCTGCGGTCTGGCATTTAGTGGCAGATCTGCTCTGGCCAATCACTGTCCCATCCAACTGTCCTTTCCAATGGCTTGGTCCTGGCCATGTCCTGGCTCCTGTGTCCCTGCTGTGTCCATGTGGTCAGGTAGGCTGGAGAAACTTGATCCAGCAAAAAAATAATCTCTGGAAGAAAATAAACAAGACTGTTTACTTTCCATCCTGCTTTACTGCCTGCCTGAAAAAACAGCTGTGCCAGCATGGGGCTGTGGGATGAGGGGAGAGACATGAAGCAGAGGGCAAGATCCAGCAGCAGGACAGCTACTGCTTGTGCTAGTGTGGCCACTGAAAGCTGTTCAGCACACCGTGCCCACAGCACCCTCCCTGTCACCTATTTGATTTTCCTCATCCTCTCTCTAATTGAAGTTCTATCTCCTTCCAATTTTATTTCTCAGTAAGCAATTCCTCAGTGCGTAAAGGCTTAAGCTCCACTTACCACTAATGCCTCTGTGCAGAGGAAGAAATGCCAACACCTGCTCAGGCAAGTCATCAGAAAAAGATGTCCTTCCATTTGGTCAACAACATCCATGAGGTCATAACTTCTGGCAAACATTTCTTCACTGACTCGGTCTACTAGCAAAACAATCCTCTCACAAAACCGATTACTTATAGAAAACCCACTGTTTGTCTTCCTTCTGGGAGATATCACAAGGACATTTGGAAATTAATCCGAATGATCATTAAGCATCTTTCTGACACAGGCTAAATATCAATCTTACCAGTGGGTAACACACACAGGTTGTCAATGAGGTGCCCTTAGAGAGATATCAGAGGGAAGGTATTGAAGTGTCCAGGGATTCACTATTTGCCAAACCCCTTTCCTTTGTGTAACATGGGTTTTCCATGGGAGAGGGGAGCTTACATGGCTTGGTTCTTCAGTGTGGGCATATAGGATCCTTCCAGCAACATTTTGCAAGGCAAGTTGCATACACTAAGCAGTGGTATATCAGGCAGACAACCATCAGCTTAGAAATATTACCATCACAAAGAGCTAATTTGAAATAGCTGTAAGTGGTGAGAAAATGCTAAGAAACACTGTTGTCTGCACTGCTCAGCTTGCAGGCACACTGGGGAGGGAAAGGGCAGGAAGTGGGATGCCTTGGGCCAGGAGCAAGTTGTTGCCAAACACTTTTGAGGGCTACGATGACCCTTCCTGTGTGCCTCCAGTCCTCACAGCACCAAGGTGAGACAGAGACAACCCACAGCTGATGAGAAGTACAGCACTGTTTTGCCTAATCTGTGAGTCATCAAAACAATCTTATTCCCTTACTTCTGGTCAGAATAACTCCTGGTCAGAATAACTCCTAGACAAAGCCAACGATGGTATGCATACCATGTTTGCTGGAGACTATCACCTCTCAATGCAGGGATGCAAAAAAAAAAAAAAAAGAGATTTTTTTTAAAATATGGAAATGTCACCACTGTAGCAACTTCTGCAGAGCAAACTGAAGTATTTTCTCCTTTCTAATGGTGCAGTAGACTCACTTAGTACTTCTGCTTAGGTGCTTTTTTTTTTGTATAATATTGCTCAAAATCATGCAAAATCTCTGCAGCATCTCACTGCAGAGAAAGGTGTTGGATGGTGGAGTGAGAAAGAAACAGTGATGCTGTGTCTGAGGAGTCATTTTAAAAGCTTCATGAATTTAGTGTAGCTCCACAGAGGAAGGGAGTGTTGCTAGCTGACAGGGTACTCTCTGCCATTAATTAAAGCCTGTTTACTTAGGGATCATATCTTGATGCAAAGGAAGAGAATTATTTTTAGATCAATTTCACCTTTATTGCCATTGAATGAAATTAACGTTAGGTGAATGGCTCACTTGGAAACATAAAAAGCAAATGTATCTTAGAGTGCCAATTACAAGCATAAGGTCTGGAATGGCTCTCACCAGCAAGTAGCAGCTACTGGTGCTCGTGAAGCGACTCAGCAATGCCCTCTCTCTCTCCTTCCTGCTGTTGAATTTGATGGCTTGTGATTCTTCAAAACAGCTCATTTTACTGCAGACAGAAGCAAGCACGATTAACCCACTGTCCAAGCCAACTAAAGTTATCCATGTTCATGGTAGCATGGCTACAACCCCAAACTTGCCCCTTTGAGAGAAATCATTATACAATATTTATTCTGAGATGTTTGCTCAGTTTTAGAGTGTGTGTTTTCATGAGCTGGAGAGGCACCTTTCCCTGATGAAACCAGTCAGTTCAGGGACAGCTTTGATCTTTGGATTTTGCAAACACTAACCTTGAAGGAAGTTGGCTTTCAGCCAGGAGCAAGAAAAAGTAAATATTACATGTCAGTTGAGAATTTTATAGAGAATTTGGGTCTAAGACTTTGCCTTAATAGAAAGCAAATTTGGAAGAATGAAAAATTTTCTGTCATGTTTCAATTTCTGACGTGCAAAACAAAAATGAAACAGATTAGCTTAGGTTGGATTGATCCATGCAGAACTAATTTAGTTTGCTAAATACAATTAAAATATCTTATCTCAGGACAGTTCAACATTAATCTTTCCTTGAACTGCCACTGTGCTTCATGGGAGCTACATTTTATTCTCTTCTGAGAGACAGGTACTTGACAGACTGCATACCTTATGGTCCACACAGTTTCTAAGTGAGACTGGGCAAAATAAAGCCATTGCTTCACTGAATTTCATTTTGATATATGACCTTTGGTTAAACTTAAAAATGCAGGGAGATTTTGGATGAAAATTTAGGAATCCACCTTCCTGGAAAGCTAAAAATTTGTTTGCACCAGGGTCTACAAAGTGCAGAAGTAGAGCGTACCTGGCTCTACAAGCAGGTAGTGAACCTCCCAGCTCTTTGGAAATTAATGGCTTCTGTGGCTAAGTTTGGAGAATCAGGACAGTGATGCATAAACAACAGCTCAGAAACCTCAAGGTGGACTGGCAAAACAAGCTCAAAGTCCATCACCCAGACTTTTACACTGCAACACTTTTGTGCAGAAATCAGACCCTGTGATTGTGTGTGATTTTATTTCTCTAAAAGCTCCCTGAATTGTGCCATTCAAGAATCAAGGCAGCAGCTCTCCAATCCAAACACCTTTGCATGGCTGGATACCTTGTCATTGAATACTTTCCTCTCAGTGGTTTTGGTTTTTTTTTTTTCTTGTTTGGTTTTTTTTTTTCTTTTCTTTCCAGAACAGTTTCAAAATTTATCCCTTTTCTTTCATTAAGCTCAGGATTTTGAAGGGTTCATCTGTAGATGTAACAACCAGTTTTCACCACTGAAAATGCAAGGGTGGTACAGCACACACTTAGAAGTAGAGTTTCGACATTATTTTCACAGAAAGGCTATTTCTTTCTAGGACAATAATGAGAAGTCTGTATAGGAAAAAAAAATAAAATTGACATACACAGGTGGCAAAGAAATTACAGAAGAGTTTCATCCCTTAGTGAAGCATGCTAATGCCAGCCCACTGTTACTCCAGTCTACTGGATGAGCTGAGCCAGGTTCCTCCAATCATTTCCACTGGAGCTCTCTCTCCTGGGGAGACCAAGAGGGGGAGTCAGCTGCTGCTGGGCGCTGGGAGCTGAAACCTTCCAATTGATCTTTCAATTGATCTTCTATCAGGGGTTTTTAAAAACACTTAGTGGTGGTTGCTTGGGGTTTTTTTTGGTGGGGAGCAGGGGGCCATGAACATCTTATAAAAATCTTCTCTGGTTAAATGGTAGTTTCATTTTTCCAGTGGTAACTTTGAATCTATGCATGCACACAGACACACTCCAGCACACATTGTTCACAAGATAAGAAGCTTAGAGACAAACAATTGTCTTCTTTTCACTTGAGGTGTACCGCAAGCAAAGACAAATAGATAATGTGACAAATCCCCGAACAGTGAAGTCAGTGGAGGACACTAATTTACACCATCTGAGGACTGAGAGCAGAGCACTCACTTTCTCTTTTCTTGGGTGAGAAGATTCCTTTTTTCTTTCCTAGGATTTTTCCTTAGGCTATGTGGATCATTAGAAATGAACTAATTATACAGAATGTTTTAAAGATATTTTATTTAACTAGTGACGCACTTTTAATTTAATCAATAAAACATGACAGTCCATACATTGCACTAGATGGAATTAGGAGTTCAGCATGAATCAAGAAATGGCATTTCCCTTGCCTAACATGTCTGTTTACTATCTCACTGCAGGTGTCTTTCTAAGTTCCATAACGTAGTAACTTCCTAAATTTTGTTGAGGGACTCTATATCACAATCCAGTTAAAGACAGAAGTTAATATTTTACTTACGAGCTTGCATCCCAGTTTCAAAATAAATTTAACCTATATGCCTTTACTTCTTATCAGAAGTTAGTTGTAAGTTTTTACATGCTCTTTGTAAAAATCTAATTTGAAAAGTAGATTTTTATGTATCTGGATAACTTATCTATTAGTCAATGCAAAATTAATATTAGCATTGAACAAATGATTACGTTAACATTACTGTCATATTATTTTCAAAGCTTTGTCTGGTCACAGCTTAATGTTGTGTAAGTTCAGCTTCATCTGCACTTATTAATTCAAAGAGTTATTTAAAAAGAACTCATGGATAAATATATTTTCCTGTCATTCTTACTTATTCACTGCAACCAGAAGACAGAATTAATTTCATCAACCACAACATTTAAAAATATAGCAAAGAATAATGACAAAGTTCAAAAAGGTCACTTTTAGGGGTATAAACTTCAAATTGGTTATCTATTGATGACAGCGAAGGTATTCTGTATTTTAAGTACTAAAGTCTGTGTGCTTCTATTGGTGGTAAAAGTACTGTGCTATAAATAACACCTTTCCAAAGTAGCATAGTGGCAGACAGCACAATGAGCATGACTCTGATTTCTCTTGTGCAAATACTGCAGTTTATCCTTCTGTGATTGATATCTGTGTGCTGATATTCTCTACTTCTAAATTTATTTCACCATTTTCACTGCATTATCCCTTATTTCAAGTTGGCTTTAATTTACCCTCTAATTTTTTTTTCATAATATATAAGCTCTTGCTCTCCTTGTACCCAGAGTTTGCAGAAATCCCTCCAGGCCAGTCTTGAGAAAGCAGAGATGCCAGCAGGCAGGAGATGTTGTGCCAAAGGGAAGAGGATGGGATCTGTCTTGTTTTAATGCAACACGTCAGATCCCATCCAATATGAAAGAAGTAATCCTAGCAGAATTACCTGTTGTTGGAAATATTACCTCCTAATCAAGAGACATGTGCATGCACAGGTCCAGGCAAAGTTTTCTGCTTGTGCTGAGGAAGTAGAGAGGATGAGCACCTGAGAATGATGGGGTTTTTCTCTGACTTTGATTTAAAATCTGTGGATGTTCAATCCATAAGTGCCCTGTTCCTGTCATGATTCACACCCCTCAATACCCCTCTCACAGATGTGGGGCTTAGTGACGTGATTTAATGTCCAATTTGGTGGTGCTGGCTTAACTGGATTGGATTTTTTTAATTGGCTTTGACTATCTTAAAGGTCTTTTCCAACTTAAATGATTCTATGATTCTGTAGGATTGCTGAAGGCAGCTGCACTAGCAGCAATTGACCCCAATTGCGCTGAAAATGGCATCTGGGAAGTGGTGGCCATGCCAGGGTGCCTGCCATGCCTGTAACCATGACTGTTGAAGAGCTCCTCAGGCTGTGGCACTTTCCAGAACAGTCTCCAAAGAGCTTTATTGTCCCTACACCACCCCAGTGCTACGAGCTGAATGTAGGGAACAGAGGCATGGCTAACTACTTCCCAGGACACTTATGAAATACTTCATTGGGATCTTGTGATAATCATGGAAAAATACCCAACAATATATTATTCCCAAAATTTTCATTGTTGTGGAAGGTAGGCATGACCAGGCTGAACATCTGCTTGGCTCCTCCAAGCACTGTATCCTACCTTGAACAGTGAGCAGCTCAGAGGATGTTGAGCCAGGGGCAGGAAGCTTGCGCCACGGAAAATCTTCTAGGTTCCAAAGTACACGGCATTTCTGATATATAAGAAGACATCTTTTATACATACATTTTGTATACTGCTGAAGTAAACCATCTGGAAACCCTATCTATTAAGGTTACCAGGTAAAACTAATGAGCTACAGTGTGAAGTTGCATGCAAAAAATTGAAAGGTCAGGTGCTGTGAAGGATCATAATGAGTTTAGAAAGAGAGAACAGCCCTCCACTATGGTCCTCCATAACCAGAGAAAGACAATCAGCATATACAGCGAGCACATTATATCATTAAGCAGCATCTTCAAATGCCAAACTTATTTACTGAACTTACAGTTCTATGTTATCTCTTACAAGCAATGCAAAAAAGTAATATGCTTCATGTAGATTAATCCTTGTAATTCTACACTGCTTACTCGCAGAGATAACTCTCACTCACTTTGTCTTCTCATTATCTAAACAGACATGCCTTTCCTTAAGTCATCAACAGAGGTCATCACACAAATGCCCTTGTGGAATATTCATTAATCAAACAACTAATTTGAAATGGATCTTCAAAGCATTATTCATTCCCCATCATTCTTCATACATCAATTTAAATGCTTTATGTGTATAATGATTAGGTTGATGTTTAATTAATTGTAATGTGAATTAAAGCTAAATTACAAGACAAATTATTCCACGGCACACAAAAAGCTTAATTCTCTACTGTTAAGTTTCAAAATCCCAGCAAGTGTCTATAAACACCTTTGTCAGTTTTGTATTGTGAGATTATAGCAGATGTGTTGGCTACACTGTTTAATAAAGGTTATAGTGTCAGTGCCACTAATTTACTGCCTCCAATGGCAGAATAAACAAAGGTTAATGTAAATACACATCACCTATTTGTAATTAAGAATAAATAGGCTATTTTTTATTTGAGAGGCAACTCAGAGGGCCCAAGAAAGAGGGAAAGACACTGGAGATGTTCTACTTCATCTTGAGAATTTATCTAATCTCATAAAGCCTTGAGATCTGACAAATGATTTCTTGGAAATCACCTGAGATCACTCATGTATAAAGTATGAATCAGGTGATACACTATGTGACATACATGTCTCAGAGATGTCAAGAGTCAGTTGGTTTTATGACAGAATAGCATCCCAACTGCAGCATGTTAGTTACATCTGTCCTGTTTACAAACCAGTGGCTCTGTTTCAACTGGATAAACCATTATTACATTCCTTCATACAGGGTTTCACACACTGTTGCTCTTGCAGAATGGATACTGCTTCTAAATGCCAAGAGGGCATTTCACAAATGGATAGCTGATCTCAGTACACTGTAGCCCAAAGTACTTGAGTATACTTTCTGCTAAAAATAATAAAGTATCAATCTAGTAACCTGATTTACAAGAACTTCCAAAATTTACGTATGAAAAATAGTCAAATATTTTTATGCGACAAGAATTGGAACAAATTAAAAATTTATGTTTCAATAGAGCTGAAATACATATGTATATATGTGTGTATATATATAGTCAAAGAGGCTATATATATCCAAAGAGGTGTATAGTATGATGCATGATTAAAAAATAATTATGGCAGGTAAAGATTGCATATAATTTTTATTACAAAAGTAAACATAACTTCTAAATAGATTTATTTTCAGCTGGTTATTTAATGAAGCTAGGATAAAAAGCATAATTTTTCTTCTGCTCACAAAATGAATAGGACAAAAGCTGTGCAAAACGCATCATATTGAATTCAAACAAAATCAGAACAGGGAATGCATTTTGCAGAACAGGGTGACAGCAATTGGTCCCAGTGTGGCAAGGCAGTAAGCACAGGCATTTGTTAACACTGTTCTGAGCCTTACTTGTGTAGCATTCACATATGCTCCAGCAACACATCCTTTAGGCCTATACATATGCAGTATTGCACCAAAGTAAGAATTAAGGTTCCATTAGATATGTGCTTAAATGTATTGTGTGATAAACATACATTACTGAATGGACAATGCCTAAAAGATAAGGCAGTAAGATTTGCACAGAGCTACTCAGAATGAGGAAATTTTTCTTTTTTCTTTTCAGAAGCCTGCATGAGCTAGTCTGAGGTGCCTCCTTATTTGTACGTCTCAGTAAGAGAAATGCTGAATGTTCTCTCTGTATTAGAATCAGGTACACATCCAGTAATAGACCAACTCTCTTAGATTTACTTTCTGTAAGCGATCAAGATAAAACACCAACTTTTACAAAGCACTGCTATTTCAGCACCAAATTCTTGAGTGCACAGACCTGGGTCACCAAGTCAATAAGAATATTATGGATGCTGACTATTAGTCAAGATGAAATTTCAGATCAAATTAATGTCAAAATACACTGCAGACGAAGCCAAATAGTCAAGCAATATTTCATTAATTTCCCCATTTGAGAGAAATTTCAGTAGAGGTTTTCAGATGAACCGAAAGTTTTCAGTTTGCTCAGCTGTCTTGAATAATAAATTCCACTTCCCTTCCCCCCTTCCCCCCCCACCCCCTCCATCTGGGATAATAGCTTTATGGTCTACAAGCCACAGACGCTAAGAGGAAGCAATGTCCAAGTTCCACTTCAGGACATCACAGCCCTTAGCAACTGATAAAGCAATGTTAATAAACCTGGTCTTATCCAAGTCAAAGAAGATATCATTCAGAAGACATAAAATGCAGTGAAAGGGATTGAAGTATGCATCTAGTTTTCAGTGATGTATTTATGAAATTCCTAGGGGACATAGCCACACAAAGGTCTCAAAGCTCTGGTCTGTGGTAAATAGTATGTCATAATATATTTAACAAATGATAATTCAAACCACAGAAAACTATACAGGCAAAGGTTTAGAAAATGTTTTCTATCTGGGAAGTTACTGAATGCTTGATATTAACAGTTTTATTATAGCTTAGGGGTAAAATCACTGCTCACTCTACAAATAAACAATTTCCCCTCTCTGTAGTAGCAGAATTTTTTTGTTCGCATTAAGATTGTTCAAATCCTATAAAAAATTACAGGTCAAGCTGTAGAAGTTTCCATGAAAATGTCCCTGTGGATTGTCAGACACTAATGAAGGAACAGTTTCATACATGGCAGTAAGCTTTCAGAGGTTTTTCAGAACCAATAACTGTAACAATAAAATATGAGCAAAAGAAAATTGATTTAGCATCAGAGAGAACCTCAGGTGGTATATCATCCCACCTCGCAGAGTTAATCACTGAAAAAACCCAGAAATACTGTACAGAATTATGTATTCGATTCTATAGCACCAAGTGTCTGTAACTATAAATGGCCCATACAACAATGAACCTATGCTGCTTCTTGAAAGGTCATTCCCTCATCTGGTATTGTTGCTAAAAATCAGCATTTTAATGACATAAGCATTGTTTCCTTCCCTTGATGTTCCAATATGCCAAGTACTATATGGGAAGTATCATTACATTGTCAAACCTCACGGACACCTCTCGTAGTACATCTCTCTTGTCCTGCTGCCTGCTGCATATTATAACTGATTTGGTCCTTACCACACTGCTGCCAGCCTGCAGCCCATTTCCCAAGCTGCATTGCTTTTCAGTGCCCCATGCTACATTTTGTAGGATATGTACTTATAGGATGTATGTTTTCATTGTTGGCTGATTTCACTGAGAACTCCACAGAGGATCTTCTAGGTTTCCATTTTTACAAACACCTGGATAATGTTAAACATTGGAAAAATTTTACAGAACTTCACTTGGGTTTGGCTAGCATATCCTACTTTGCTAACAAAAGATTTAATCTGGAAAGGCTGTCATGCTGTGCTTGCTTTCAGTTCAAATGCTCAGAGAGGAATGATGCGTGTGAAGAAACCCTAAGCTAAGGATTTGTATCAGAGGAAACCTCTCTGAGTCTACCTTTGGTTATTGCAAAAGCCCAACGCCAAAGTCCATTAGGGCTCTACTCAGGTTCTGTCTCTTAAATAGATGGGTTCTGACTTCCCTTTCCTTCTTGCTCATTTCTTCCCTCTATTATTTCCACTAACTGCTTCTGTAAAAAAAAGCAAGCCACAAAACAACAAACCAAACAACAAACACCAAAGCTATACAGTCTCATTAAATCTGGATACAAAGTTCATTATATCAATGATGAGGACTGCACAGAAATGTCATTCTTTACATGAAAGTAAGGTGCTTCAAAATCCCAGCCATATCTCTGCCTGGCTCCCAGGAGATCATCCTCTAACTCGTCATATTCACATTAATTAATTCAAGGCTTGTTTGTTTTGTCCTAAACCTTTTTTTTTTCTTCTTTTAAGGAAAGGCTACTGGATGGTAACAATGAAAAGGACAAAAGTCATGTAGATAGAGTCTTCTGAAAGGTCAAACTATTAAGAATTTGCTTATATCTTTCATTGTGTCTGCACTTTTTCTACTGATCTCCCAAAGCTGACTCCCAAAGCTGAGTGGGAGACTCAACTCTCCTAGTCCCGGCGGACACCACATCAGTCGCCATTCATCTGCTCTGTGTAACTTGGCTCCACTCAAGGTTCTCACTGAAATTACTTCCAGTGTTTACCCTCACAGCCGTTCCACTCTGTGTAAACAATTCAAAATATCAGAAGCCATTAAAACCCCTTTTAAACATTTCATCCTTGGAATCCTTGACTACAGTGACAGGATGAAGAAAAATATATATCTAACAATATATTATCAAAAACCTACCAATGACTGCAGTGAGGTAGAGGGTATATTTGCCACCGATCCTCTAGTATTTTGATTGTCTGTTTTAAGGCTTTTCCTTATTATTTTTATTGATTTGAGAGTAAAATGTTTGAGAACATCTATATTTCTGCAACACATTATTTTCAAGTAAAGATAACCATCGTCAGAGAAAAATAAAAGACCAGTTTATTCTCATTTGCCCCTTGAAAAATACCTGCTCAATCAACAGAAAAATCAGGAACAAGAGATGATGAAATAAAATTCTTTTAGAAGAAAATATTTTTATCAGCAAGAAAAAATCCTGTTCAGTCAGCCTCTACTGTTCAGTTCTCTTAGAAGTGGTCTTGCTTACAGACTTCTATTTACCCCTGAATCTCCAGGAAGATAATTCCAGCTGATGACTTGTGGAGCTTCCAATTCTCACCTTTTATTTTTTAGCAGGCAGTAGAGAGAAACATCTTTAAAAGCCTGAAGCTTCTGTTCCTTCACTGGCACTATTATTTGTCCTCAAAATACATATTCCATCACCCATTCAACATGATTTCCCAATATTGGTGCAATACAATACAGCAAAGCCCATAGTTTACCAGCACATTTCACATTCCTTGAATTTAAAATAACTGCTGCTGAAACCTAGTCTCTCCCAACAATAACCCCATGGAAAATGTACAATTAGTTAATGATATACTTACTTTCAAGGACCTTTATTCCGTAAACCAGTGGAAAGTCTTTCTTTCTCTCTCTCCATCTGTTTTTAAGATAAATAAATTTCATAAACAAGAGATATCTGAAACAGAACTCTGTATTTTACTTAGTTACAATCAGTAAAATTTCCTGAAGTCACTGGATTTAATTTGACCAACTCAATATTTAAAAAAAGGTGATGGGCATATTCAGTAGCTTTTGCTGACATCATGATGGTGATTTTGAGATACTTAACAATAACCTACCCAAGTTGTTGACTCAAGTGCTTGGTTTTGATATTTGTGTAGGGTATGAATCTGGCTGGTTACTGTCTACTCCTGAGTAAAAACTACTAAGCAAATGTGTAGTTCAACAAAAATAACAAAACCAACACAACCAACCAGAAGCAAAACAACAAAAAATACTTTACAATTTGTCACTGGAAAGACTGGATAAAACCTGAGGATGGAGCTTTTTCTTTTATCCACTGTTTTCTCTTACTACAGTGAAAAGATACTACATCTACATATTCAACATATTCATTATTTCAGTTAAGTAATAAATTGTATGTCACCTTGGCACACAAGTAATGTTTCAGCAGTAACTTTGGTTTTCCTGTTGGAAGAGATATCAAATACTAAAAATAAAAATCCAGGAAAAAAAAAATTGTTTCTTTATCATAAACCAGGCTGTACTATGGTAAAGTGAGCAAAGCATGTCACTCTTCTGTCTCTGGTTTCTGTAGCTCTGTACCAGAAGCAGCGGTGAGCGTGAAGCCCAGCATGACTCCTCCTGCTGCCTGAGAGGCCCTGGCACCCAGTGCTTCAGTCAGCACTGAAGTTTGACATGTATTTGAAGCAAAGCAGACTCACCAATGAATGCTAGTGAGACAGACAGCAGAAAAGAAGTGTAAAACACTGAAAACAAAGACCACAAAGGTGAAAAAAAGGCAAAATGGTATAACTAGGGGGTGGGGGTGTGTCTGACATTTTTAGGTAGTACCTAAGATTCTCACATTCACATAAAATGTGCCAATAAATGTCCCCTTTGTTCCCAGACTTCTTTTCCTTTCTTGTTAAAGGGAAAGCCCATAATGCTATGAATAAATGCTAAGACAAATAATACAGGAATTTTAACACTTTTTCTGAACCTGAAGAAACCTCAAGTTATATCTTCAGACACCTGAATGCCAGGTCACCTGCATTCAGAATTTGGTCTAAAAACTATGGATCAAGGTGAAGATGTCAAAAACCAGACAAACTGAAATGTAAGATTTTAAACTTCCCAAAAGGAGTCTGGGGTGCAGCTAACATCCCACAAAGGCAGCAGCAGAGCATGAGAGGAAGTTCAAGGCAAGTTTCAGGGAAGAGCTGACTGCTAGACCTTGGGAGGTTTGCACACTGATAACTCCTGCCTTCCTCTCTGCACGTCAGACACATTCTCTCGAAACACACACTGTGCAGTAAGCTGGGGAAAATTCCTGCATGCAAACTAAGAGAGACAAGGAGGGAGGTGAGTAATATTCAGTCCACAGCAGCTGCTTAAGGAGGTGAGGGAAGGAAATATAGAAATACAGATTTTTAAAATTCTTAATAGGCCAACTGTCCAACAGGACTTGAACCCAGAAACTGGGAATTGTGACAGACTCCCTTTCCTCCCATCACAGCCTCGTGCTAAGGGCCAGAGCTGCAGCTGGCTCCAGAGCAGCTGCTGAAGGGATGTTTGGAGCATCCTGCCAAGACAGTACCATACAGACAGGGACTAGCACGCCATCAGTAACAACAAAACTTTGGACTTTATTACCCTTAAATTAAAAGCAATGCTACTCCTACTGTTGGCAGCAGAGGACCTGAACAATCACAATTTTAATTGTGCTCACTGTGTTGTGATTTAAAGACTTGAAGAGACAGATTTCCAATTTGTCTTTACTGACCTTGAGACTCTCCCGATTTCAGGTTCACTTTTGTGCATGTACCTTAGGTCAGATGGATACAGAAGTCTCTTCCTCTCCGTGACCTAACTGCTCACACAATTTAATTTGTGGATTTGTACTGGCAGAATAAGAGGTCAGATCCTGAAAACCCAGCCTTAACGTGTTCTGTTGACAGCTTCTCAGATATTTCCTATCTGCTACCCATATCACAGCGCCTGTATTCTCTCCACATAATAGTAACAAACATCCCTTTCATTCTCCAAGCTGTGATCTCTTCGACCTGTGAATTTCCAATAACGTGCTAAAATATCAGCAGTCTGAATGAAAGAGATCATAAAATACTGCAACCGGTGCTATGCTTCTGTATAATCCCCTAAACCATGGCATATATTAATATAAATCTGTAATAAGAGTAAAGCCATGGAACAAAACAGTACAGATTTTTCTCTTGTTTATTTGTTTGGTTTTCTCTTTGTCATTCCATGTATGCTAATATAAAAGACTATAAGCGGCGGTACGCAACCAGTGCATTACTCTCAGCTAATGCATGTCTATGAGGCATTCCAGCTGCTCCTTCAACCTGAGCTGTTTTGTAATGCATGTGAACCTTGTTCGAGCTGGCGTGATATAGTATCTGGAAGAGCAATTTAATGCAATCTCTCATCTATTTCACTGATTGCAACCATTTAGTGCAATCTTAAAGAAAGATGATTAGAACTCACTGGTTCTTAATGTTTAATTTATTTACATTCATGTCTGCTAGAGACTCATTTCATTCATCTCCTAAATGATAGCATAAAATCATTGAAAAATGATGTGCAATAAACATTATTATTATACTGCTGTCCTCACTAGCAGATAACAACTGCTGTCATTCGTAACACTGATTGACCTATATGGCACAGCTCTTTAAATTCTAGCCATAGTAAAACACATTACAGGCATAACAGTTTTGTATTGATGCCTGGCACAATAACAGGGTTTTAGTTAAAATAAAATTCAAGCAAGACTGGCATTTCTGTGCAGGTAGGTTGAAGTACAGCCACTCTTCGAAAGAAAAAGACCCGACACATAAATGTCATATTAGCTGAAAAGAAAGGGTGATTTTTTGTACCATGACTGCATCCTAATTGGCACTTCTGGTGTTGTTGCCTGGTGCAGAGGCATTCATATTAAGCTGAGCAAATGCCACATTTGCATTTACGATAAGTGCTAGCATTTTTCACATTTCTCATGCATCTCTTGTTTAAATAAGCATGCCTGAAAAGTTACCTAGATTAGTCTGCCAAGATAACTTACTATCCCATTCTCATTGGTAGAATTGTGGAATTTTTATAATAATAACCTTGATTCAAGGCAAAGAACCCTGCCAACAACACTTGGGAGATTAAAATAAGATCAACATCAAAAGTTAAAGTGGCTGCAATGGGTATTTTCTAACAAAGCAGTAAACAACAGCCTGTGCCAACAAACATGAAGTATTTAACAAAGTTTACAGTAAATGAATGCATTTGTAAGTGTAATTCTTTTTTTTTTTACGTAATACAGATATTTTTTGATTGCAATGTTATAAAACACTGTTTCATTTATTTGTCAAAACCCAGTATTTGCTATTACTTCTTTCAAATGTACTGTACCATTCTGGAAGAAGGCATACATTTTTCTTGATGTATCAAGGTAATAGATAATTGAAAGTTATTATTCATTCCAGCTGTGCAATGTGACTTTTAAGTTTCCAGTAAAAAAAAAAAATTGGAAGTGAAACAAAATTAGTCCTGCATAATGGATGGATACATACATAGCTATATAATAATTAAATAAATAAACTAATAAAGGTATAATGGTTTAACTCACACACACACATCCCACTCTGTCCCCCTCCCAACCCAAAAAGAACACTGATTAGACTTAAGTGTCCCTCTAACAAGGAACCTGAAATCATTCATTCATGAAACAACTGTATGAAATGGATACTCTCTGCTTACACAAACTAAAAAGACATGCTACTTTTCTTGAAGTTTCAACACTGAAAAAGACAGACAGGGAGATGATGGTATGGATGAACTCTGTTCTCTCCACATCACACCACATTGCCCTTTGAGTTTCTTGTTGGGTTCCAACCTGTCACTCACAGGAAAACCCTTGATGGAGGTTGCCTCTGTGTCACTGTCTTATGCCTGCCAAACTGATGTTACCAAACTTATATTACTCAGGAAAACTGAGACTATCTCTGACTTCAGGCTGAACTTCCGCAGCTGTAAAGTAAAGCAAAGACTCATTTCATTTGATTCAGGCTGAATATACTGCACACAAAGTTAGTGGAAAAAAAAAAAAAAAAAAGA
Organism: Actenoides hombroni; assembly: GCA_024336885.1. Taxonomy (NCBI): domain Eukaryota; kingdom Metazoa; phylum Chordata; class Aves; order Coraciiformes; family Alcedinidae; genus Actenoides; species Actenoides hombroni. The sequence continues at coordinate 31,182,463 of WUAM01000395.1, forward strand.
AAAAGCTAGAACCCACTTTATGTCCCTTTTCAGAGAACAAGGTAATGTTAGTAAAATAAGAATACTTGGGAATTCACAAAGGGATAACAAAATGAGGGTTAGTAAGTAGTTCCCACCACTATTTTTCACTATTGCTGTATTTAATTATTTTGTCTTTGTGCTTGTTGATATTATTTCTGTATATACCTACACATACTTTTATAGCAGAAGGGGGGTGAAAAAAGAGTTTGGAGAGAAAGCTGGTGAGCTTGTACATCATGACATGGGAGCAAGACCACAGGGATCTTTCAGCACCAGTTTCACCCCGGTAGGGCAATGGCTTTCTGGGGAGTACAGACCTTGTGAGTGCCTAAACAGCTCTTCCCATGCAGGAAGGAGAATGATCTTGTAAAGCTGCACTCTCTGCTCTTCCATAACCAAAATCTCATACTCCCTCTATAAATGCCATTTCCACGTCATAACTCTTGAACATCTAGTCTTTCTTAAGTGGAAATATAGCTACTTATACAACTGTAAGAAAACAACTCAAAACCCCAAACAATCTATTCCAAACATCAGAGCTTCGGTCCAGTCTTGTTGCACAAATGGTATCAGCTTTTTCTTATAATGTTTTTTCTGTTACTAACCTTCATGGCTTACTCATAAAATGCGGGATCTTCCCTGATCTAAATAGCCATTGGGATTGCTGAAGTCAGAGTTTTGAAGCAAAGGCTGTTCAGAACATGGTGCAGCCTCTTCACTTTTCTAACCACTGAAGTAAAACTCTTCAGGTATCAACAGGGGGTTGTGGCACCTTTCAAAATTCATGCCTGTCTTACATTGTATCAACTGAAAAAGAACAAAAGAAGAAATGTTTCTCTGATGTCCTCGCAGCGTACCTAACTACTATTTGCTAGCCTGAGGTGGCTGGGGTGGTAGGACATCTGCTCTGGGGGTATCTTTGGGTTTTAGTTCTCTGGAGATTCTTTAAAACCTAGTAAAACTTCCTGACCTGCTTTGTAAAGTGCAGTAGAACCTCCCCATCACTGCACAAGGAGCATTTGTTTTTTATTGGAAAAAAAAGGTTCACCTGTTTCAAGTGAATTTTGAACAAATTTCATTGCCTTGGCAAGAGATTAAGAGTCCCTTCCCCACTTTCCTACATTTTACCAGCAGGAAGAAGAGAGAACAGATACTCCACTGTGTTTTCTCTCCAGCATGGTGTACACATAGTCACCAAGAACAGCTTTCAACAGCAGGATAACAGTACTATCCTAGAGAAATGAAGCTGTGCTAGAAACTGTAAAATTAGGAGTAGAAAATGTTTGGAGTGAAAAAAAAATAAATCCATTTCCGTGGTTTCCATCAACCATCAACCAGCATATTGCTGCCTGCATCCAGATAGATTAAAACATCCTGACAGCTCCAGCTGTGCTTGTTCTTGTTTCATCATGCTAGCACAGGTCAATAGTGTGGATTCAAAAGCTCTGGGACAGACAATGTAAAGATCAGCAAGACTTCCCATCAATGCTGTGTGATCACTGCTACCCCGAGTACTACCCTAATCTCTACAACCATGAAGGGGGCTTTAGGTTTTGGAGTCAGGTTAAAAAACCCCAAACAATACAACTAGTGCAAAATATGTACAGAATCCACCAGAGATGGAGAAGCAGTGAAAGCAGCCATCAAACAAGGTGCTCTGAACTGGCAAACTCCAAACCAGGGATGCAGATTTGTACTGACCAAGCAGGGACCCTCTCTGCCTCCAGACTCACACAAGTGGCATTCATGCCTTTAGTTGCTCTTCTACCCTTCCTGACTACTTAGGCTATGGTAACATGAACACATTAACTTTTGGCAAGCTATCTCAATTTTTAAAAGCTGTAAATGACAACATAACTCTTAAAAGCACTGCAGGCTTACCTGAAGAGCAGCAAAATCACCAGCGGATGAGTCAGGGCAAATCATGTCACACTTCCAATCACTACTTGCACAGTGTAATTTGCTCCTGGTTTATGACTTCCATGTCGGCTCTTTGCTCAGAGGTCCCTAGTCTTACAAAGTCTGAGCTGGTCACACAGCAAGATTTAATGCCAATAGCTCTACCTCCCAAATCCTCCTTATATGTGTGCTGTGGATAGCACGGAGAAAAGAAAAGGCAGCAGCTACTCTCTTAAGCTCCTTTTGAAGCTTCTGGTATTTCATGGCTATCCAAGTGCCAATTAGGACTCTGATTTAAAGTTCCAGCAGTCCCCAGGGACAATAGCAGCCACAGCAGAAAAGTAAATACCTGAGTTTCCTTTGCCTTACACTGATCAAGGAAACACTGACACCAATATATTTTTTCATTTCTCTGTGACTATTATTTGCAACCAAATAACAACATCTAGCCAAAAGTGTAGAGAGTGTCAGGCAGAACCATGAATTTGGCCCAGTGGGTTTTTGCTGTTAGGAAACAAAGAAAATTAATATATTGTGCCAACAGAAACAAGGGTGCAAGAGTCAACCTACATGAATAATTCCTTTTATTTAATTGCCTCTTACACTGTCCACAACATCATAGCATTCCCTCTTCTTGCTAATTTGGCCCATTTATTCTCCATGCTTCTTTAGAAATTATTGAGAAAGGCAGGCAAATTATGGGCCTGAAAATCTACATCTTTTTTGTACAAAGCTGTGTGACCTTTTTCTGCTCTCCAATAACTACAAAGTGTCTTGCTTTTAAAAGTTCAGATTTGTCATGTTGTTAATCCTGGATGACGACAAGTGCACACCATATATATGAAAGATATTGGTTGGGAAACAAGAATGATATTAACATTCAAATTGATTAACCTTTGCAGGGATGTCATATTATACTGGCAGAAGATGGACTGAATATCAGCAGTACTATTTCAGGTGTCTGATTGAAATGATCTGATTCACCACACCTGCAGGGAACAATTTCCTCCCTCTGTCTCTGGGGGAAAGCTGACCTCCTTATGGCACCTCCTGCCTCTTCCAGTTTCCTTTATCATGCTCTAAGGCATGACACACACCTTCAAACCATCACCAGCTAAGCAATGGGCCAAGGATGATAGCACAGAGTAGTAGAAAACCTTCGCTAATCTGCCTAGGTACTTATGGTTTTCACTCTTGGCTGGTCATTCACTGGAACACCACCTCAGGTGCCAGGGCTCAGCCAAGCAATCTTCCCAATGCACCTTCTCCACAGCCACAGTCAACACTGGGCATGGATGGTGGAGGAGTTGAGATGTTGCCTGCTGATGTTTCCCATGGAAGACTCAAATTTGATTTTGTGAGTGCTCCATTGGTGTTTCAGTGTAATGTCAGCCAGTTCAGCTTAAAGGCAGTTGTGTCAGTCCACTTCTCTAGCAAGCAAGGGAACTATCAACCTGCTTGAACTTATTCCACAGCCAGGCACAAAGGCCAGCTGGAAGCAGCAAAGCCTTCCTTACGCAGAACTCGAGGGTCAAAATGGCTCAAAATTGCTAGTGAAGATATTTGTAAAACCTCTAAGATTTCTGAAATTCATCACAGTAAGCAGCAAAAGTATTTTCATATACGCCATTCAGTTGGGGCACCAGAATTTGGGCTTTGGTGAGTTTTGACAAAAAAAATATTTTATTTTTTCTTTAAGCAGAACTGTTAAATTGCTTCTTTTAGACACAACTACATCTTCTTTCTTTTTAAATCAGTGACCAGGAGTGTAAAATAAAGAATAAGAAATCTCAGCTGTCTGAGAAAGGGAATGAAAGCTGGTATCCATAGTAGTAGGAAACAACATATTTTCCCTCATTTCTTATTCCGAGTCCCTGTGCAAGATGGGGCTCACACTCCAGGATGGAGCAGTATGAACCAAGAGAGCAAACGGTGAGAATGAACATACTTTCAAAGACAAATAGGAACCAGTGAACGGGACCTGCCCTGCACAAAAAGTGTAAACTGCATAAATTTTATTGCTATTGTATGTCCTGAAAGGGGGACAATCCAGTGTAGGTAGGTGAGGAATTATAGGGTACATTAATTCAAATTGGAAAACAATCTACTTCACATAGACTTCATAAACAAAAAAACAACCCTTACTTATTTAAATACAAAAATGCTTTGCATCTGAGTTTGTGTTGCTTACATTATTCTCCATAAATGGATGAATAATACCATTGTTTTCATTACCTGGAAAGTAGCATTCAAGGAAATAAAGCCCTGGCTAATAGCTATTCCTTAAGGTAAGAAAAAAAAGAAAAGAATAAATTAAAAAAAAAAAAAAAAGAAAAAAAGGGAAAAAAAGGAAAAAAGAGAAAAGAGGAAAAAAGAGAAAGAAGAGAAAAGAGGGAAGAGAAGGGAAGGGAAGGGAAGGGAAGGGAAGGGAAGGGAAGGGAAGGGAAGGGAAGGGAAGGGAGGGGAGGGGAGGGGGGGGGAGGGGAGGGGGAGGGAGGGGGAGGGAGGGGGAGGGGGGGGAGGGGGGGGGGGGGGGGGGGGGGGGAGAGG
>WUAM01000395.1:31189643-31215688 GCA_024336885.1 Actenoides hombroni
GAAGGAAGGAAGGAAGGAAGGAAGGAAGGAAGGAAGGAAGGAAGGAAGGAAGGAAGGAAGGAAGGAAGGAAGGAAATGCACCAGGGCACATGTAACAAACCCACATCTTCCTTGAAGTTTACTGCTTACATGCCCATTGATGGAGAGGGATGCAGTAGCTGAGACAAACTATATAGCATAAATATGAAATAATTTTTGCTTGCTACACAACGCCAAGGTTTTGAATCTACATTAATGGCCCTCTCATATCACTTTTGATGCTAGCTGTTCAAAAGCCATCGAATCACTAGAGTCCCAAATATCAAAACACAGTCTGTCAAAATTACAAATGACAGTTGCAAAGCTGTGTTAAGAAATTAAAATGAAAGGCTCAGGAGCTCAGCAAAGTTGCCAGACCATACAGTGAAAAGCCTTCTACCAGTCAAAGGAGGAAGAGTCTCTAGTTCCTGCATCTGTAAAAGAGAAGGTACCCCACCACCTTTTGTGACAGCTGCACAAAAGCTATATAAAATGAGAAAAATATGGAGAAGTCAAGGGTCAGTATCTGCAGTCAGCATATTTTCTTACATTCCATTATGGAGGGCAAATTATTTTTTCAGCTGGCTGAAAATATGAAGGAAACTTTTTAAAGAAACTATGGAAATATCAGCTTCAAGCATTCAAAACAACACACAAATGTATGACCTTCAGGAGTCATAAATTCAGCTTAAATATCTGAGATGAAGACTTATTCTCAGTGAAGTAGATGGCAGATATGATTTCAACAGAGTATGGATTCCACTCTGTCGGATATTGTAGAAAGCTTCAGGTTGATTTTATTTGCAGGTAAGGCTTTTAAGCCTGCAAGGTGCATTCAAGTTACATTTTCAATTTTTTTCACTGCAGAATAGCTAAAAACCCCCATACTTAGATTTTGGAAGAATTGAGATTCTCATCCTAAAAAAAGTAAAGAGGCACAAACCTGGAACTTTAAAAATATGTCACTTTTGAGACACACAGTGAAGCAACACTTCCACAGTTCAGGGCTGTAAAAATCCGTCTAGCTGGATTTTTTTAAATTTTAGCAGGAAGGAAGAGACTAACATCACCAGCTCTGCTGAAACCTCTTTGTTTTTCTGTTTCTTAGGGTTTGTTTTTTTTGTTGGATTTTTGTTTGGTTGGTTTTTTTTAAATAATAAGTTCTAAGTTAACCCAGTAAAACAAAAAGCTTAAGTCTAATTTCAAGAAAAGTCATTACGGAGTATGGTAAAGGGGCCTCCCTCCTGTCCTGGTATGCACCAAAGGTCTGCAGTTTCAAAAAATCAGCAACAAATTCTACTATCCATCTTACCAAGACAGAATTTCACATGGGGATATATTCTCTTCTACCCAGGCAGGTAATTTTTGCCAGCAACTTTTCTGAATAAAAGTTGTATAGTGCTAAAAATAATAAAACCACAACCTGTTACATTTATCAGTGATCAGATACAGTGACAAGTGTCACAATTTGAATAACATAATCAAATTTAGAGAATAAAGGAGTGCAATGTGCTGTAATATATTTTTGTTTGGAACGTAATCTTTATGCACAAACACACCAATTTAGGTCATTACAACTTACCAAAATGGAGGTTTTGTAGGCCATTAAGAAGCAAACAGGCAAGTCTTCTTCCAAAAGCTCTGGAAAGATAAAGCAAACCCTTACAAAAAAAAAAAGAAAGAAGGACAATATTTCAATCAATCCACCCGATACATTATTTGACATAACAATCTAGAGTGGCCTTAGTACATGACAAAATACAAGTCCCCCAAAATATTCCTATGTTGGCTGTAAGATCATAGAATCATAGAATGTTAGGAGTTGGAAGAGACCTCTAGAGAACATCGAGTCGATGCACTAGTAACTTGTAATTGTGCTGAATTGCTTCTCTTCTCTGTTTCTCAATTTCTGCTTTCCTATCTCTCAATAAATCTGATTAAATTGTGCTTGCTTAGTGAAGGGCAAAGGAAAGAGGAGATGGAACAGGCTAGGACTGAAAAGAAAAGCAAGGAAATGAAAAAGGCAAGAAATAGAAGTTGGGTTGTTTTTTTAAAACTTTCTGTACCCTATGACACTTAACACTGGGCAACTTAAAACAGAAAGAGTTTTGGAAAAGCTCAGAACAAGTACTGTAATACAAAGGAAAAGAACAGCTCTAGATAAAACATTTTACTAAGCTCTGTGCTCAGATTACATTGTAATAACATAAGCAGAGGCAGAGGCTGGTTTTTAAGTTACCTGTTAGGCTCCAATCTAATCAGCCACGTAACTCGCTTAAAAATTTGAAAGTTCTTTTCTACTTTGAAGAGTTACAGAGTTAGACATCAGCTCTTCATACCACTGTATAAGCGTGTATGTCATGACCACTGAAAAGACTTCTTCCAAATACGTTTCAGACACAGGCGGGGAAACCAAATTTAGAAAGTAGGGGGTTTTGTTTTAATCCCCTGAATAAGAAATCACAGCCTGAGAGGGGAGGTGAAACCCAATTTTCAAACCCTGCATTCATTCAGGGTGCAGCATTACTGTCAATTTTGTTAGTGTCTGCCGTGTAAAGGAATTTGCAAAGAATTTTCTGAAAAAAAAAATATATAAAGAAAAGTCCGCAGCACTTGATCAGGTTCATGGCCACACTTTTTAGCTGACTGCTCCATATGATCTTTTATCTGTCTCCACTGCTCCCCGTCTGTTCAGATGGAACAGTGCCCACTCACAAATTGGACAGTCCGTGTTGCGGAGATGCCAGATGCAGAATGAATACTTGAACAACAGGGAAAAAAAGTAGCTTACAGACACTTCTGACTGCCAGCAAGACACAGCTGCATTGCAGAAAGCACATTAAAAAAACCCCAAAAAACAACACAAAACCTACACACACACAAAAAGCCAAAGCAAATAAGAAACAACTACTACCTTTCAAAAAAGACATAGTTGAATTATAGTTGCAAACTAGACAACTGTCTCCTCAGTTGTGTGTGAGTGCACCTGCAGACCAGTAGGTAATGGCAGCAGAAAGTTATTAGAGTTAAGATTTGCTGGATGCATTTATCAAAGAAAAGAAAACTTTTAAGTGGGTCAGCTCAGAGAGTGCGTTATTTTCAACATGTATCTCAATGCCAGAGGAAGCCCTGGCCAGCAATGGTTTATCTCCGCTAACATTTCTCATGCTTCTGCTCATAAGGTAGTGATAGGCTGCAAACATCACTATCTCTGAGAAGTAACATTTACCACATTTTTTTTACTGCACTAGAGCCCCAGGAAATGTCACTTGCCTGCACACCTACTTCATCAAATATTGAGATTGACATTTTATTCAAATCTATCTCATCTATTTGTTAAAAATTGCAAAGCAATATTTTATTGTACAATAGGGGAAAGAGGAAAAACAACAGGCATCTGAGGGGACAATCCAACCACTGAAAAGTGCACCCAGAAAAGCCCCAGACACAGTGATGTTCCTTCCTACTACCATCCAAGAGTCTGCACCTGTAAAAGATACTTTAATTTTCAGATTTCTTTCAGTCTCTGTGGAAATGGGTTCAGGGAACCACAAAAGGCAGGCAGTGAGATATATATAACCAGGGTCAAGTCTTATCAGAAGTTCAGGGAAAGATGTCTAGAAGAGGAGAGCAGCTTTTGCTGATGGCTGAAAAGGTGGTGATGACCCATGCTGCTTTGCCAGGGTGAGAGGTGAACCTGGAGGCACCGTTTGTCTGTTTTATGACCACCGTGTAACTTCATATAAATAGCTGAGATAGATACTGTTTAAATTATAGGCTAGGTGGTAAAACTTTTAGTCTCAGTCTTGCAAGGGATACAGTCCCAACCAATTTCAGTGTCCTGTCAAAAAGCCCAGCAGCTGCCATTGTTTCCTGCCTCCTTCCCCCACTACAGCTTCAACTCTATGCCCTTTTCCTTTAAACTGCTATGAAAACAGCTCACTAGGAAATACATTTTTAAACAGGGAACAGTCATTAAATGCTAAATTTCCACCAGTATAAGTAATTTAGTATTAATAACTTCACTTCGTAATTAACTTTGCATAACAATAGTAGCTGGATACCCTCATACAGTGATAAGCAACAGGCTTCTCTGCCCTAGAGACAATACAATCAAAACTGACAAAAGAGGAAAAAAGGATAATGTACATAGAGATTAAGTGAATGTCCAAGGTCACACAGACTGTGTGCCAAAGAGGCCAGAGCTGAAGCCAAAGATGTGGAGTTACGCTGGCAATTGTTATTTTAATGTTCCTAAAGGAGACAATCCTAAGGTGGCACAGCAAAGGAAGGTGTATTACAGATCTAACTTCCATCTGAGGATTAGCTATCCCTGAGGTCAACCAAATCGACCAGCAGAGTAAGGTCTGATCCATCTGCAGTTTATAAGATGGTCCTTCATCTGTCACAGCTCTACATTGAAGGCTGAGTTAGCAGACATCTTCAGTAGCATCATTTAATTTGATGACTGACTCTGTTATGAATGCTACTGAGACAATGTGAAAGTAGATGAATGTCACAGCAATATTGATGTGGAGAGATGTTAATGCTTATTAACCTGAAAAGGTCTGGGGACCATTAAGGAATAAAACCAGCTGGATGTCCTGCAAAATATTTTTTCCCTGCCAAAGCCTTGTCTAAATCGACTGTTTGCCACCATGAGTGTCACCTACACTAGTGTTTGTAGTTTTGTCCCTGAATGTCTAAGCATTTTAAATATCTGGTGAGATAAGGACATTTCTGTATTTACATGATGACCAAAGATGGGAAGGGGTGGCTCTGCTTATCTGCTTTTTTATTGTTGGAGTATTAGCAGGTTATCAGTATCTCTAAATGCTATAGCAATTTGATTTTGAAATTGGTTTCATTGCTGCCCTTTCCACCTCATTTCTCAGAAGATCTGGAGTAACAGTCTCCATTGATTCTCCTCCTCTGAGCCTGGGGAGTTTGAAGAGATAATTACATTCAGATTTAATGTTCACTAAAAACTCAAGAAAATCTCCACATACTTTCTCCATCGAGGATTTGTTTTGATCAGTCTCCTGGCCTATTTATCATCCACTCAACAAGTTTCATACATGCAACAGTGATTTTTAGTAGATTTGTGGAACTATCAAAGAGCTAATTATTAAAACATGTTCAACAATCATCTGCTACAAAAATTCAATTATAAATGCAAATAGAACTTGCAGACAACACATTCATCCATGTTCCTTCTCCCATACTGTGGGCAATTGTACCTTGTTTTTTCTTTCATTGAATTTTTGATACACAGATGCATCCAACTTTGAGCAATAACTTTTAGATCTAAATAAAAATGATTTTCAGTGTTGCCTTCCATATTTGATCATGCAGAGTAGGAGGTATTAAGTTGGAAAAATTATCTTTAGAACACAAAGATGCTAAGGTGCATACTCCATTCCTTCTGCACTTGGGAGGAGGACTGGGCGCATACCTGCAGTACTCTGAGTAGTTAATCTGAATAAGAATGCTTTAAAATTAATCCAGTAAGTAAGGCAGTCTACTACTTTGGTACTTTGGTTAATAAATCTGGGCTACCTATAGTACAAATGACAATAAAACTATGCTCTTCCTCTGAACCACCGTTTCTGATCATGTCCTGGTTTTTGGACAAGACTTTCAATAGCTTTCTCTGCTTGTGAAGGAGGTAGTGACATGTAGAAAATGGGTCGCTTCTCTGCATACCACAGAAAAGGATTAATTCTGGTGAGTTCTGTATCTTTGTATTGAAGCTACTTACCTATTCCTTTTTTCCAGCAAATCATAGGTAAATTTACCAGAATCATCTATGAAATTAATATATTTTATTTAATCTTCATCACTTATCCATACAAATTTTATAATAATCTGCTGATATTACTTCATATCACACCCCAGACAGGCATTAAGGACACAACACACATTGCCAGCAACTTCACTACACTGATGTATTATTTTTCATTGGTACCAAATTATATTTAAATTTAAATCACTCACATAAACAAACAAACAAACAATAGACCAGGGAAGAATCTGGTTCCTTGCAAATGAGAAACTCTGCTACTGATATCAGCAGGCCAGCCAGGAGTTAAACATTTGCTAAACTTCTTAATATATACAGAAAGCTAATTTACTTCTTAAGAGATCAGTCATGTTACCATCTCAATCTAATAAGAGCAAATTGTCTTTAAAACAATATTGATTTTAGATTAAATCTTTCTACTGTATTACTAGTAAGCAGTGTTTCCCTTATTTAACCATGGTGACAGAGAATGTCAAAATCAACAAAACAATATTTATTAAAAAGCATAGTCAAAGCAATTTTGACTCTTAAAAGAGAAAATTAAGTTGTGCTAATTGCTCTATCAAATAAATGTAATACATTCTGTTACAATGGGAAAGGTTGCATACTTACAATATTTCAAAACCATTAGAAAATGTTTCTGCTGCAGTGATTAGATTTGTTTGTTTTTTACTGAACCTTCAGATCATGGTTTGACTCCTGTGCTGTTTCATTGCTAAGTTTCATGCCTGTTCTCAAAGGTTGGTAGAAACTATTATGGACTCATGTGGCATCGTGTCCAGTTAAGAATCTATTTTCCTTTTTCCTAAAAAGCACTTTCACCAAAAGAAATGCGTTCTTGCGAAAGGGACAGGCTAAGCCAAAAGATTTTCCAGAAAAGGAACCTGCAGTCAGCCAGGGCACATGAAATTTACGGAGTTAAGTTTGGCACGTTTGTGAACAGAAACTCAAGTGCCTCTTCACCAGTAGTTTGAAGCAATGAGAGAAGTTGCTTCAGTGCACTAGGAGAAGGGTTGTGGAGCTATTTCCACTTCTATCCTCAAGAGTACATCAGACAAGTGCAAATGGGAAATTGAAGAGTGACACTAGGCTGAGAGCATTTATTCACACCAGATGTCTGCCAAAAGATTGCACATGGTCAACACAGATACTTGCCCACTACAATAAATGAGCCTTGATTTGAAGCAACAAAGGAAAAAAAAATAAAATACTGTCCCATGTGTGGATTCAGTAGACAACAACCCAAGCTGTGAATGCACATTGAAAGATGACAGCATTATGACCAAATGGTCTGTTACCTTCTACTAGCCCCAAGGTAAGGAGGGTGGGGAAGCCACAAAAAAACCCCACAAGTGTGGAGAACATGGGATATTTGGAAAAAGAGGTAGCATTAAAGAAAGAATAATATTTGTCTTGACTCTAACTAGATATATTAGCATTACTAGAGAGAAGTATGTTTGCAAGATGCCAGATCTTGAAGCTGTTTTGTGCATTCAAAACATGTCTACACCTCCATCTATACTCATCATAGTAGACTGTAATAGCTGCGCTCTTGCAGGTAATGAGTAAATTTCAGTTATTTTGGTAATGTTGTTTTCAGTTTATCATGGTTACAATCCATGTTTTCTTGCCACAATCTATATGAATGATGGAGAACGTTGACAATTTTACATTTACTATCATTTTGGGTGTTGTTTTCTTGGTAATATCAGAATGTACTGTAATAAAAGCAGTCAATGTGTATTGGATGTTTTTATTCAGTAGTTTAGCGGGCATCTGGTTCCCCAGAGAGTATATGGAAAGCTATACCTGGCTCCAATGAACATGTACACATTATCTCTCCTTTCTGAGACTCTAATTTTTTCTTGCATTAAAAAAAAAAAAAAAAAAAATAAAAATTACTAAGATAATGTTTCTATAGTTTTCCTTGCCTGGTCACTTCTATCACTTATAGCAAAAACGTTTCAGATGACCAAGCTACATGCTGCCACAGTGCAAACATGCACAACCACAGCCTGTAATCAGTGCTGAGGGCTGAGATGGAGAATTACTTTGCTAGCACAGTGATGCTGCACCTGTGGGCAGGGACAAGAGCGATCATCTTCAAAGTCCTTCCAACAAACCAGTCCTCATTCTCAATGTTCTCATCTCCTCCTCCACACACACTTAAAGGCTTCACTGAGATAAGGCTATTTGAAGGCCATTTATCCTCTGAAGTTGGCTTATCCATTAAAAATTTAAAAAATTTAAAAAAAAAAAATAATAAAATTACAGAGGTGCAAACCTCTTAAAGAGATTCTTGGCAGAAAATAACACTTGATTATGGCCTTGCTATTTAATTAGAATGGATTACCATTATTTTGTGTTTTAAGAAAACAATACATTCCTGTAATGTCCAAATATACTGATTTGTGTTATTAAAATTATATTATGCTACAAATAAAAAGAAATGGAAGATCCTTTAAAGGCAGAACCCTTTCTGGGACCTTGAAGTCTATTTGTGTGTTTACCATCAATAATGTTTATACCCTGAATTACAGGCTCAGCTACCCAAGTTCCCTACTCTTGTATTACTAAGCAATAATTAAGACTGTCATAGTCTGTAGCTTCTACCATGACTCGTATATTTTGCAGGTTTTACATAACTTGTTGCCAGTCATTGATTATCGCAACAGACCTAATTAATTCCTATGAGATTTTGCTAAATGATACCTGAGTTATCACAAAATTCCAAAAAATTAAATAAATGGTCTGGATCCTCAGTGAGCTCTACTTCTGCTTATCATTTCCAAATGATAAGCAGGCGAGTTTAAGCAGGCATTCCTTTCTTGCGAGTAGGAAGAAAACAACATCAGTAACACAATCAAACCAGCTCCTGTCCTGTGCTGGGAGTGACCACTGGGACCACAGACTACTGTGCCTCTAAGTCAAATTATCTCAACCCTTCCGCTTACCACCAAGTAGGCTGAGTAAGGAGGCATCACTGTGCCATAGATAAGCCTGTGATATAACTGCTGAGTGTACATGCCTATTGTTCATTCTGGTCAAGATAAGGGGCTTTATCCCCAGGCTGGATCCCCATCCCCACAAGCTGAAGAAGAGCTGACAGCTCACTGGGCTGCTGTCCTTCCAGCACCCCAGGTGAGAAACCACCTGTTGGTGCTAAAAATAAAATGCATGTATGCAGGAAATAAACTGGTCACTGGACTTGGATAGAGATATCCATGGACAGTGACACCAGAAACACAAATTTCAAAATAAAATGAAACACACCATCTTACAAACCACTATAACATAACGGTTTTTAAAGGACTTTCAAAAGAGTTAAGTGCAAACAAGTGAAATGTTTCAAGAAACACCAATGGGTAGAGAAAGTAACATAGATTTCTAGATGTTATTTTATAATAACATTTAATGTTTGAATATGCTGTTACACTTAGCTAGGAAAATAGTCTTGCAGAGTCAAGCATCTTCCCTGTTGATGGACTGCAGATTAGACATAATGGATTACATTATATCAATACTTTTGAGAGTTCTATCTACTCACTGCAATTCTTCTACTGGAAATAATTGCAAATGTTATAGTACAAATACAATTACTTTTAAATTATCAAAAGATACGAAAATTTTGTGCTGAAGTTCATTTTTTAAAAGATATTTTAAATTCTGTGTGGTCATTTCTTTATTATTTTCACTTTATTTCCTGCCAAATCTTCCAAAATATTTCACAATAAAATGCAAAAATCCTTCAGATTCTATTTGCAGAATAAATGATACACACATAATAAAGTTTATCTTCATAAATATGCATATTTCTAAAAAGAATGTTGACCAACAATATGAAAAATTAAGAAACCTTAAAATCAGTTTTATCATCAATCTTTTCCATTTCAGTAGCAGCTGCTGTTCGTTCTACCCTAAATATACTCATGGGTGAACTTCTGGACCAGTAATCACTGGATATTGTTTTCAAAATGAGTGAAGTACACTAAATCTCATTGACTTTCAGTTTTGCTCAACATGGTATGCCCCCTGAACAGTAAGTGACAGATGTGCCCATTGTCCACAGTAGGACTTAAAAGGCATCAGTGCATTTTTGACAGAATTCATTTTCCCACCTAAAATGTTCTGTCAGGCAGAAGTTGCCAGAATTGCTATAAAAATTCCTTCTTCCTGGATCACAACCATTAAAAAAGAGCTTTTAGAAAGACATTTGGAGGGCTTCTGGAAATGGTATGCCATCCTGCTCCAAGAAATCCAATCTACTTTGCTTGCTACTGGATTCAGGAAGAATCCAAACCTTTCAACTCCTTCCTGTGAAAAGACAACTAACTCACTGTAATTTGTACTGTCATTTGGACATATAGGAATAAGTCCACTTCTTTTTATTTGTGTGATATTATTTGATATTATTCTAATATACGTCTGTTTCTGGAATGACGGAGCATTTCCGTGCCTATTGCCCACATAGCAGAAGGTTTGGCTTTTTTCACCAACCAATAGCGAAAGAAAGGTGAGAAGGGTTTTTATACGTTTTCTTGGGCTAAATGGCACCATTGTACATGCACAGCAAAGAGAGCAGCATCCCAAAATGACCCAGGAATAGGTTAGGGCTGCAGCAGGACTGTTTTCCTTTCTGATGCTGACAGTAGAACAAAGCGTAGTACATCAAACCTCCCAGTGCACCTAGTACAAGCATTACCTAGGTCATCATTGCCAGCTTTATGCCCATATTGAGACCTCCAATAAAAGCAGAACAAATACTTCTCAGGAAATCTCTGGCCAATTTAATGCTCCTTAGCACACAGTCACCAATCCAAAAGTGTGAATTTAATGAATTTAACTTTAAAAGGTAAATCTGTGCAACCGTGTGACTTTTCATTGCAAGTAGCTTCCACTGAAACCCTCAAATCTTGTGCACTAGCCTCTGTGTGTAAAATACCCAGATCTCCAAGGAAAAACAGCCCATCCTGTACAAAGACTTAAACAGCCAAGGCAAAAAAAGAAAATAATGGTACCTGGCAACTCATCTCTCTATAAATGTTTTCTTTCAAGTTGAGTCTGGTAGGAAAGTTCCCTTTTAAGTTTTATGAGCAAATGCTGACTGCACCATGGAGATAGTTTCTGCAAGTTATCACAAGGTAGTGAGGAAGAAGACAAAGTCTATAATATTCAGGGAATGCCTCCCTCTGCTAAAGCTGAAAGATCAAATACTTGCTCAGTGGGCAGTTGTTACCAGCTTTGCTTTTTAGTTCAGTTCAATAAATTGACTCACTCACTTGTTACTAAAGCAGATTATTGTTAATGGGCTTTTTGGTCAACAGCACCTCTTGATAACATTTTAATTAAAATTAATATGTGTCTCATTTACTTTTTGGGGTCTAATACGTGACACTTCAGGACGTTGACAGTGTCAGATATCATTTTCCTCAATTAATTGGTATATAATTATTCTCAAATGACTGGGAAGAGTGCAACTTCTTCCTTCATGCCACATTTACCACTTTGATACTCATTCCACCAGTAGTGCCCAGTACAAAAGCTGTGCTTTCCTTCTGAAAAGGGACAACAAATCGAATTTGCAGATCAGGCTACTGCTGCCCACACTCATCCTTGTCTCAGCAGTGACACATTGTCTGCTGGCTATGTCAGGCAGCTGTGTGCCTCTGTCCCCAGACAGCAGAGGGGCAATACCAGGCACTAAGAGACACATTCTTTCCTGCTCCTTGCTCATCTCTGGACAATACTCACGGCCCCAGGTCAGAGTGAGGCATTTCTGGTGACTCTGGGCAATGCAGCATATGGCAGTCACAGCTGGTTGTGCCTTCAGGTTGGGAATACCATCACCACACTGTGCAGGAACAACACGGACACGTGAAAAATAAAAGAAATAAAAATACTAATGCAAAGCAAACACAGCCAGGCTTGCTAATCTTTTCTATCCTAAGAGGTCTACTGGGAGCTCTGTTTGTCAAGCCAGAGCTCCTGCTGGGGTCATCACTGCAAGACACTCGTATGCAGAACTGAATGCACTTAACTCATGCTGCTGCATTTAGGAACGAAAGTGATACCCTCCCTCTTTTATATTAAGGAAACTAAAGCACAGGGACTAGTTTAAAGACACTTAAAAAGACTTTCTAGGCAAAAGCTGCAAAAGGGCAGAGGCCTCCCATGTTTCAGGCTACCACATGAATCACTGCATCAAGTTTCCCCCTGGCATTAATAAGAAGTAGTCAGTAGTCAGTTTTAGATCTCAAACCATGCAACCTTCATGTAAATATACACCTAATTCCTATCAATGACAGATTGTTCCCTCTGGCCCTATATGCAGAATAGGGACTTCTCTTTTCCTTTTGTACCAGTCACACTACCCTAAGAAATAATGATTAAAAACCCATGGAAATCATCCTGCTTCTTTATTCCTGGCATCCTCCTATCATTATAAATATTTTCCTACACTGTTGTTGTTAGATGGATTCTGTAATGAACTATTTGTTCATCAGGGAGCTCACTTGTAAGCTTTAAAGATCAGAGCTCTATTTCAAAGGGAGAGAAAACATTATAGCATTTCATCTTATGCACATTTGTTGTGGTTTAACTCCAGCCGGCCACTAAGCCCCACACAGTCTCTTACTCACTCCTCCCTCTTGTGGGATGAGAATCAAAAAAGTGAGAGAACTTGTGGGTTGATAGAGACAGTTTAACAGGTAAAGCAAAAGCCGTGCACACAAGCAGAGCAAACCAAGGAATTCCTTCACCACTTCCCATCATCAGGCAGGTGCTCAGCCATCTCCAGGACAGACGGGCTCCATCAGGTGTAACAGTTACTTGGGAAGACAAACACCATCACTCTGAACAGCCCCCGTTCCTTCTACTTACCCCAGCTGTATATGCTGAGAATGACGTCACAGCATGTGGACTATCCCCTTGGTCTGCTGGGGTCAGCTGTGCTGGCTGTGTCCCCTCCCAAATTCTTGTGCACCCCCAGCCTACTCGCTGGTTTAAGAAAGAGAAAAGGTCTTGACTCCATGTAAGCTCCGTTCAGCAGTAACTAAGACAAATCTGTTATCAACACTGTTTTCAGTACAAATCCAAAACACAGCCCCACACTAGTTACTGTGAAAGAAATTAACTCTATCCTAGACAAAGCCAGCACAACATTTAGGTGAATCTATAACTCATGAAAGAAGTTACAGGAGCTTACTGACAGGTACTGGTACACTGAAGTGGTGCAGCAGAGTTTAGAAATATTAGGCATCTCCAGAAGGAGATGTAGACTCCATATTGCAACACACATATCCAACAAGCAGAGAAGTTACTCTGTTTTCAGGGTCCATAAGCTCTACTCTGTTAAAATCCTCTATTTGTGCAGGTGAATTTTTTTTTTTATTTTTTTTTTTGTGGACACCTGTCCACTTGGAAACATGCAAGCCACAAAACAGCTGTCAGACAGTAACAACTTTTGGTTACTCTAAAACAGGGCTGGAATGAACCCAACAATGACTGAAAGGTGAGAGATTTGGTATCATCTTATCAATTTTCTGAGCTATCTGGTTACAAATGTGCAATTTAACAGTGAAACATTACCACAAAGAATCTAAAAACATTTATGAAGTTTAAAACTAGAATTAGTCTTTGAATGATGCACACAATCCTATCAGCTTTAGCATATTAGGCATTTAAAATACAGCTACTCTTCACAGTGAAACAAAGATAGATGTGTATCATTAAATCTAACGCAATATAAAAAGATGCTCATATAGAAGTGAAATTTCATCCAAATATTTGATCTGATGTCAAAGTAACATGTAAAACAATATAAAGATATCAACACAAGACAAAAAAATTTAGTAAGAACATGTGTACAAATCTCCATTGGAGTGCTTCACTTTTCACACATGGGGTAGAAAACATCTTCTTGCCCTGCCTGCATGCAGTGACATGAACTGCAGCAGTCTTCAAAAACCAAAGGAAAGAATTTATAGGTTACTTCCACCAAACTCTGTTGAGTGTCCCACAAACATGAGCTTAATCAGAGCAATTTCTATTCTCCAGGATTCTCTCTCCAGGCTCCTTATGGTCTTCCTTGTTCCATTTCTCCTTAGGAACATTTTCCAGAGGGGGAAATGAAGCCCAGAGACGTACCAAGACCTGTTGAAGATCATGCAAAAATTATCTAGCAGAGGACCAAGCTGACAGATTTCCTTGAGTTCTAGCTTTGCAGCCTTGCTGGACAATGGTGTGACTTCTCATTCTTACTCTGTAATGTACACATTATCTATATGACGCATACTTCGCAATGAGTTTGGAGCTTGGACTTCAGACTGGGTGGGCAGTCCTTGCAGTCATTAGGAAGCTCTATTAAAGTTAATACACATCTAGGAAATGGAGGGCTATGCTCCAGATTGGACTACTGAAACAGTACTTTAATATTATATAAGATTTTATTTGAACTTTCAGTAAAATATGCATTCATATCCTGATCCTAATATAAAATTCTTTATTATGTAGTGATACTTATTTTTGGACTCTCACAGTTTTAAGGTAGGCCAAATGTTATGTTTAAATACCCTGAAAATGCCTTTCTAGAAGATAATAATCAGTCAAATGTAAAATTGAGCTTGAAAGTTAACACATCTGTATGGATCAGTGTAATTTTGAAGACTAAATTAAATCTAATTAGCTAGGCTGAGATAGTAGCTTTGTTTCCACC
Source organism: Actenoides hombroni (assembly GCA_024336885.1). NCBI lineage: Eukaryota > Metazoa > Chordata > Aves > Coraciiformes > Alcedinidae > Actenoides > Actenoides hombroni. The sequence goes on from WUAM01000395.1 coordinate 31,204,178, forward strand.
TCATATTTCATTTCATTGTTAAGTCATAATCTCTACATTAACCAGCTCTCCACCTGAAATGTGAGGGAACGTTGCTTGCAGAAGGCTCCAAAACCGGACCAAAGATACCTGTCTATGTAGTTCCTTGCATCTAAGAAATATGTCAAATGCTGCTGTCTGTTGTATTACATCCCTGACATTGACTTTCAAGGAAGGATTCAGTGTGAAAACCCCTTTGAAGTGGAACAGAAACTTTGAAGGCAGCATCAGAACAAAATCACATTCCACTCTTCACATCTGTCTGTGCACTTGGCAGATGCCACACACCAATAATTTAAATTAAGGCATTTTTCATTCTCAGGCATTGTGATAATTCTAGGGCATTTCCTCCATCATATTTGTAACCTATTCATTATACCATTTTACTGCATAATGAAGACAAATGCCAACAGTTTAGCAACAGATTTGGATAATGACAAGATGTACAGTAACACAGAGTAATGTGACCAGGCCTGCAAGTTCTAATTGAATATTTTTCTGATCCTGCTTCCATTAATCTTTCCTCCTGTTCCATTTTTCTAGCCATTTTACATGTTGCCTGTCCCCTTCCCCTTTCCTCCTCAAACTGCTCGCAGAAAGCATTTTCAAGAAATAAATTCTGCCTCCATTGTGGAGTCAGGCTTTCTCCTTATCAATATACACGGCTCACTTGATGATGAACCACTGAGCTTCTGATGGAGGAAATAGCACACATCCCAGGCATGGTACTTAATTGGTATGCTGGCCCATGCAAAGCTATCTGATTGCATTCAGTAACTGGCAGGGACAGAAAGCATTTCCAAGGGAAATAATATCTAGCTGTGAATGTGGAATATCTGTGTAAGAACTGAACAGTAAACACCAGCCTTAATTTCAATATCTCACATTATGCAAAACTTAAAAAAGATGAGTGCTCTGATATTCAAGCAGACCCCTGCGGGATAGGAATGTTATCATAAGAATATTATAGAAACCAATGTAAAATATCCAGCTGCTGTGAGAGTTTTAGGGGCATCAAACGTTTTTGAATCACCATTTTCCCCTCCACAAATGAAAGTATTTACCTATTAACAGCAGCAAAACTACATTATTTCGCTGGGTTGTACGACCGCAAGCAACATTGCCTTTCAGTTTAGGCTTTGATAAGTTAGCGGTTAATGTCCCAAACAGCCCTTAAAAGCTCCAAGGTGAAAATGTAAAACCATAATCCAGCCCTAAATGGTCATTTAAAAAATGATCATCCCAAAGCTCAGGAGTGCTTTTATCTGTTTATGAGGCATTCCAGTTAAAATAGTTACACTAGGAGTGTAGGGAGAATGATACCTATTTAATTTTATGGTGTTTTTTTTTCTCTCTTCAATGATAAAAGGTGTCTGGGACTGCAGCAAGAGACAAATCCTGTTTGCCTTATTCACACAACAAGTCACACTGACCACAGCAGGACTGTTTGTGGAAGGGATTTGGCTTGCATTCTTACTGTGTCAATTATCTTTCTTTACAAGCAGGTTTCTCTTTTTGCCCTACTCTGTAGCTAAACTCTTACTCATACGCTTCCAGATGAAATGTGTGACAAACAGCAAAGATGTGAAAGCAGCAAAAAAAAAGAAACATCAATTCAGATCAGTATGTTCAGATTAAAAACAAACAAAAAAAATCCCAAATCTTGACAAAACAAAACATCTTGCTGACACAATTTTTAGGGAATTGGTCAAGGAAGATTTACACAGAACTGTTCAAACAATACCTGTATTGTTCATCCCTTAGGATTTACATCTGCTTTCCCAGAAATGAGAAGGCAGGAAAGAATTTGTGATATTCAGAGACAATTCGTGTGCAAATCTTGACCTTTATAAAGACGTCCAAATGTTCACAAGTAGAGTTTTTATTATTTGTCTTTTTTAAACTAACGTGTGACATAAAGAGAATTAAGTGCCTATCTGGGTGGGCAGTCATTCAAGCTAGGGCGATAAGTAAGCACAACCTGCCAGCACTATACAGCTCCTTGTTTAACCCTGCCCAGTGCACAGCCCTGTGAGCTCATGCTGGGCATTTTTCACATCTCAAAGATAAATCTCAGCAGTCTTGGTCCATTCCTAGGTCAGACATCCCCAGAAGCGTCTTGGGTGTGTGGTGCTGAGAGATGGTTGCTACCCTGGTTTTGCTGGCACTGCACCTGCTATCAGGAAGTACCTTTGCCACTTCAGACATGCATCCTCGCTTTCTCAGCCTGATTCCAGTTTCACTTGCTGGCTTCTTTCAGGTTTGTTCTGAAAAATAAATAAGTAAGTAAGTAAGTAAGTAAGTAAGTAAGTAAATAAATCAGTTCTCTGATGCTCTCCCTTCAGGGTTTGCTTCTTGAGGTTGAGGAAGAGGAGATGGTTTTTCCTGGCCAACTTTGCAAGCTCCTCTTGAACTCTCTGCTTCTGAGGGATGGAGAGAGTGTTGTTCTGTAAATGTTTTTTTCTGTAAGTGACAGAAGAAACCTCACAACCTGTCAGACTAGCTCCTTGTAGAGCCCGAGCCCTGTGATAGGAGAGGATCTTTGTATCACCTTTCTCTAGCATACACCTCAGCAAGGAAGAGGAAAAATTTCTTATTAAGAGCCTGTACCTTCATCCTGAGAGACTGAAGAGCATGATACAGTGCCAGATCCTTTTCTCAGAGCTTGGAAGAAATGCAAAGAAGGCTCAGGAAACTAACAGACTTAGTGAACAGCTAAATTTGCTCTGCTTATAATCAGAAGTCTTGATATCCCCAAAAAGAAAAATATTCTACACAGAAAGCCCCACTTGATCATTTCCATTGCATAAATATAATAAACACCTGTAATGACTGACTCTTCCAGAAAATATGTGGATTGTGTATTTATTTGGGACTAAGTCCCAGTCATCCTCAGACCTTAGATATCCCTTCCTTACTGTGGAACAATAATAGGGAAAGGTGAAAAACACTGGAGATAACAGCAGCAAATTCCCAGCAATGGCATAAATCTTCTGTTTCCTATATTTAATCATTTCGTTTTCTCCAATGCTGTGTTTTAATGGACATAAGGGACAAAAAATTCAATAAACAGTTCTGCACCCTTTGTACCTTGTTCTGGATATAAGTGTATGCTGCAGCAATTCAAAATGTCAAGTCTAGCTGTCAAGGCAAAAAAGAACAGAGATAAATGGTCACCCTGTCGCACAGCCGTGCTTACTGCAAACTAAGCACAAACATAGTATTCAGAGCCGTAACATTTGAATAGGTTACAATAAACCTCTGAACGAAAGAAAGTTTCCGTAATTAAAGGATAAAGAAGTTGACAGAATTTCTTAGCCTACTTGTGTGAAACTTTCCTAAAAGACCACATTTGAGGGAGACTGGATTCTCCTCAGCAAGGTATGCTGTACAGTGAATTCTCTGATGCTTCCCCAGCCCATTTTGCCAATTTGATCACCAGCAGTAAATTGGGTGAACTTTTAAATTTCAATGCATGAGACTCCTCATGCGTCAAGATGAGATAATTCTGTGACTTGGGTGATTACTTCTGAAGGCAAAAGGCCAAAGTTTTCTCCTTGAACTTTACATATGAATTGATCAAGTCAATGCATTTTACATAGTTTAAGGTACCTCCCTGCTTTGCCTAGCCACATCAAGGGAATACAGTGGTAAAAAGCCATTTTCTTTCTACTTGCAGAACATATTAGCATTTGAGAGGGAAACATCTATAAGAGACCTTATAAAAGTCTTCAGAAAATCCATTAATCCCAGACGTTTTGTCCATAGTTCCTTGCAGTGCTACCAGAGTGTCTAGGCTATTGACCTATAATCCACTAATAGGATTTTTAAGAGTTCTGTTATGGTTACTCTTTAAGAGATGAGTGAACAGATGGATAGGATGGTCACCCCCTTGCTATAACCTTTGCCTAACAAAGCTGATTAATTCAGTCTTTCTAGTTGATAAGGCATCAAGTGTTGCTTTGTCTACAGATAATTAACTAAGATACATGGCAGAGGAGTCATAGGAGGTGAACAACAAAGTGAACTCTCTAGGCTAAATCCAACAGATTGGGGACTAGAAGCAGAGGTGAGGTAAACGATGCTGTAAAGCATACATCAGTAACATCACTGCATTACCACAAGCATTTGTGAGCAGAGGCAAGATACAACCTAGTGAATAAGCAGGTAGAGAGCAATGCCAGACACCATGGACACTAGCTGGAGCTCTGACATGGTACCATCCCTGCAGCCCCAGCATTTCACTCACTGCTCATTAATTACCCTTACCTTCCCAATATCTTGAAACCACTTGAAAATAGTCCACCTGCATTAGGCAGCGCTTTAACGCGGGACATACAGCAACACACCTGTCCTGTGAGTACTGGGGCAGTTGCAAAGCAAGCAGAGATGCAGAGCAAACAGTGCTGTAGGTGCAGATGCCCTGCAAATCCCGCAGGCATGGTTCCCTCCCTTCTCTTTTTCTTTTGTTTGGCTGTTTGGAGCATTTCTGTGGGCCCATGCTGGACCAGAGGCTAGCAGCTGTCTGCCTTGCCTCATTAGATGCAAGCAGTAGGGGTTGCAGCCATCTACCACACATAAGACATTCAGAAGCTCCCAGACACATAATTGACTCTTAGCTCCTTTCAACCCCAAAGCAAGCTAACTACGGTCTACAATGATGAATAAAGAAAGGATTCGGGCCTGGTAAATAACCTGAAGTAGAACAGCTGCAATGGGTAGGGAAGCAGCCAAGTGAATTAAGCCTCCCATGTTCCGTGCTTAGCCTTGCTTTTCTCTCCCTGACCTACAGCTGAATACAGCCTTTTACCACTGCTCCTCATGGCTTGCAGCTGCACAGCTCCGAGCCTGCCAGGAGCCTCTTAACTCTCCTCTGGTCAGTAGTAGGGCATTTGCACCACCAAGGCATGTACACCATAGTGCTGCTCCTCTAAAGCCACATCTGCCTGCCTTGGCATCCTCCCAGTGCACCTCCGGGGTCACACCAGCACACACCACTGACGGCATGCTTGTGTAGCTTTTGTCCTAATGAAGCATCTTAGGAGGCAGCCTCAGCCACCACTTTTCAGCAAGGAGTTTAACATAGCAGAAGGTTAACTGCCTCACCTTGCAGTGAGGAGGTGAAGGAATACACAATTCCTGCCTTGGCAGAAAACTGGAGGACAAAGTGGTTTTTATATCTTCAGTTTTAGACTAACAAATGTTAAATGTGTTGCATCTTGCAAGTAGCTGTGCATAGGTTTTCATTCTGTTTATGAATGAAAAAGAAGAAAATTTGCTGTTTTTTTAAATTCAATTTAATTTTTAATTTTTTTTTTAATTCACAGCTTTTTTTTTTAAGAACACAGGCTGAAATTTTATCAGCACTGAAATAGGTGGTTGTACAAAAACTTTGGGCAACAAACCACGGAGACTTCCCCACATAACCCTCAAATTCTAATTTATAAACTGTTGATCCATCTGTGAAATAGTTCAATTGCTAACTAAACATCTGCTGTGGGATTGCAGAATTTTGCCTCAGGCAGCTTCCAGAAATATTGGTATTGGTACAGTACTCCAGCTGTAACCCCATCTCACACTCATATCTCATCAGAGGGCAGAAAGGTACAGTCCTCTTCTCACAGGTTAATTGTCAAATTGAAGGATCCTCTGGGGCAGTACCATGCTGAAGCTGGCTTACTGAACACACTGAATTATGGTTCAGTTTCTGTCCCAAGATCTATTTAATGTATTTTATTCTTTTCCTATTTAAGGTAAACTACATAAACACACCATAGGAGAGACCAGAAACCAAGCAGATTCTCTGAGCCACTGGTCAAACTGACATGATGATCCCTTCCATGAGAAGCTACGATTGATCTTCTGTAGTAATTTGCATTTTTAAGAGCGTTTTCTTAGAGGCTGGAAGATTCAACTTTAGTGCCATGTGGGCAGAGAATAACCTGAACTCAGATCTACCTTGTCCTACGTAAGAATTTTGAACATCTAAATTACATATTAAAAGGTGATAGTGCCACAAGCACACGCACAATGTTTTACAGTTAGTTACTGAAAGGAACAGAATCCTATCTTAGCTGTATTTAAAATTCTATATATCTACATAGAAACTTAGATTCAGGATAGCATATACACCAAATTTCAGGAAAGAGAATTTCAAGGAACACACACAGTTAAGTCATTTTGACCAGTCAGTTATAAATGTTTAATGCATTCCTGTCTAGCAAGGGTGTGCTTGCTCTCTTTACTCAAATGAGCAGTGCAACCAAAGAGGCTATTCATGTGAGAACAGCGTGGCTTAGCCCTGTCTGATTTCTAAAACTCATAGTAATCATGATATAAGCTTGAAAATCAGGGCTGACTTGGATATTTATTAGCACAGTTATGTCTGCAACCAGTCCTAGACTGAACACAATTTTGGTAGTAATTTTCAAATCATTAACACACTGTTTTAGTAATATCTTATCTTAGCTATTAGGCAGGCTGTCCTTAAATTGAAGTCATTAGCTAACACTCCATTACTGTATTTTTTTGCAGTATGCATTCAGTATATTGGGTTATTTTGTAAAGTAAATAACCTCTGCATACGAAACAAATCAACATATATGTACAAAACATCATTATAAGGCTTAACTAATCTACTTCATTTTGCATTATATAAAACACATTTTCAATTTTTATATGAAATAGCTTCTAAATAATAGAATTTATTGTACAAGATTAATTATAGCAATGATGGCCATCTATCTGTGCTAAAATATGACAGTTTAATCTTCTAAATCACATCAGGAATGAAACAATTCTGAATCTGAGATATCCCTTTATGGGTTCTAAGTACAGCTCATAAATTACTGTGGCTTTTAAATCTCATCTATATTTCTGTAGTGGAGGGACAAACCAATATTATGTTCAAACCTGTAGTTGTCTTGAAGTAAAATTCCTGTTCATTAAAATATTTTTAAGCTGTTTCCACAGGAACTATGTCATATGGATAACTTATTCTCAAAAAACAACTTCAATTTTCACATATTTGCTGGGGTAGGTATTTTTTATCTTTTGGGATTTTCTACAGAACTCAACACAGTGCTTTCATCACACTTGCTTCTGGTCTCTCTCAGAAGGATCAGTTGCTGCATCATAGCTGGGAATTCCCTAGTTACTTCAGATTTTTCCCCACTTGAAACTGCAAACTCCCCAAACATGATAGTATCTCTTTCTACCTCATTCCCAAACTAAAAGATTCAGAAAGCATGAGATTGTTTTGATGAAGGCAAGGAATTTGTCTGTTTAGGAACACAGTACCAGACTTCTGGGGTTATTTTGTTCTTAAGTTACCAGGGTACCTTCACGAAGGACGGTATCAAAATGAATCAGTATTGTTACCAGTCGAAGAGAATGATTCACACATGTAAGAACTTCATTTCCTCCTCCCCAGGCTCTGCCACATAACATGTAGACCAGTCCTGTATCACAGCACTGTCTATGGGCAGTAGTGAGAGCAAGAGGCTGCCTTTCCTCTGATTCCCGTTTAGCACTATGTTCAAAAATACATTAGCCTTTCTTCTTTGGAATCAGTGTGTTGGTACCAGGCAAGTTTGTAACACATCCCCAAACAAAGACCACGGGTCTTGAAGAAAGATGCCATGCTATGTCATGCTGTACCTGAAAGGGATGCTGATACAGATTAAGCCACCTGAGTACCATCCTAAACCATGTATGGTTTTGGAGCCTAAACAGCCAAAAGGGCTTAAGGTGTGATGAGTGCCGAAGCTTTGCCTCAGTTTGCTCCTCTGTCCAGTGTATTCCCTCCTCTGGGCTTCTTCCTCATGATGAAGATCTTGAGAAGGATCCCTTGGATAGCAGCTTTGCTGCACTGCACAAGAGGAATCTTTACTGAGAAATCCCTAGAAGATAAACCTCAGGTGTTTACTTCCTGCCTTTTTACTAGCACAAAAACTTTATATAAGAAGCAAGGGTCTCTTGCCTCATAAGTGTCTTGAACTGTGGCTTTCTCTCTGGACTGCTGCTTCTTATTACTGCCCCGATAGAAACCAGGGGAGCCCACACTGACTGCAACTGCAGGTAGCTCTGCAGCTAAGCTCAGGGGAAACTTGTCTATGTACACAGGCCACTGTCTCAGGACATGTTCTCTGAAGTACTACCTACAGGCCAATTTGTTCATCATCTGGGAACCAGGGAAGTTTGCAGAGAAGATTGCTGCTCGACGAGTACAAGACAAAAGAAATAAGCATGGAAATTTGATGCTTTCATTTAGAAACAATAGTTAGCTCAAAGGTGCCACACTAGAACCTAGGTTCTACCTCTAGTTTTATCAGAATAGTATTGAATAATGTCTAGATTAATGTAATCCAATAACACAAAGCAGAGAAGCATCATAATATGGTTGAGATGCCAAGAAGCAACATCAGCTTGTGGGACAACAGTAATAAAGACCTAGGATTTCTCAGTAACTTGTAGACAAAAGATGAGCAAAGTGTTGCATTCCTGTGTGTGCATTTCTTCTGCTTTCCTGTTCCACGAGGTTGGTGGAAGGGGAACAAGTTCAGCATCACGGAGTTTGCCAGGGTGTCCACACTGCTATCTTCATTTGCAAATCTTCACTCGTGCAGTGCTCCTGTGAGAAAGACTGGTTTAAAGGTGAGGCTGGACAAGGTTTTGTAGCAATGGCAAACCTACTTATCTTTCATTAAATTTTTCCCAAGATTTGACTGTAATATTCACCAAAACAGACACACTTACCCATGGTGCTGGGGGGAGGCAAGATAAGAAGGTCTTAGGAAAAGAAAGTATGAGTAAAGTTCCAATATGGATAGTAGAGTAGCAAAAAATTATAGACAAGTTCAGAAGGTGTTAACCAAATGAGCCACTGGCCTTTTTCTCTATTCCAACTGTAAAAATATTAGAGCAGTCAGAAAAATTGCATTCACTGCACAAATAATTGGTTATAAAAGTGATCAGGAAAAACAGGTTGTTGTAGAAGAAATCCTTATCAGGATGATGCAAAGGAAGTGCTCTGCCAGAGGCTTTTTTATAGCTCTTGAAGCCCAAAGAGCACTACTGTGCCTCATGCAATGCAGACAGGGAATAACTCTGAGGCTACAAGTAGCTAGAAGTTGAAATGGTCCTCCAATGTCATATGTCTATTTCCAGTTTTCCTCTGCAAGGTCAGAAGAGCTAATAGCTTTATGGATAAATTGGCCAACAAGAAACTCCTTACTGAGTTTTCAGAAAAAAATTCTTTTTCTGCTTAGCAGTCTGCCTGAAGGTAATTTGCCAAGCAAAAGAGAAAAAGGTAACTCTTTTTGTTGTTGTTGTTCAAATATGTTTTTTAAAGAAATGTAATTTTGCATCCTGAGAGTCTTTCAATGAGAATAACATTTTCCAAAGCAACATTCACTTTAGAGTTTCCATTTGGCTGTGTACTTTTTCTGCTTTCAGCAATCTCTTCCTAGTTGTCCCTAATTTGAAAGCAACTGCAAGGGAAGAGTAGACTGCAAAAGCAAGGAGAATCAAAGTGAAGCCTTAGGATGAAAAATGGTTGAAAAACTTCCTTTCCTTTCCTTTCCTTTCCTTTCCTTTCCTTTCCTTTCCTTTCCTTTCCTTTCCTTTCCCTTTCCCTTTCCCTTTCCCTTTCCCTTTCCCTTTCCCTTTCCCTTTCCCTTTCCCTTTCCCTTTCCCTTTCCCTTCTTTCTAATCTACATTGCTACTAAGAGGTTCATGAGAACATAGCACAGTTCAATAATGAAATATACTATTATGTTATGTGCCCAAACACATAATCCTACATTGCTGCAAATATAGATATATTCTTAGAAGGTGTCAGTTATTTTGCATTCCAAGTTACTTTAAAGAATTTTTTCTTTGTACTTCCATACATCACCTTTCATGTTGTAATCTGCTGTGGCACAAATTCATGGCGATCTTTATTCCTTATTTCCATGCTCTATATCCAGATCCCCCTGCTGAGGGCATCCTCATGAACTCTCAGCAGCAGCAGGGGAAAACCAGCAAGTGAGTCACAGGGAAACAGAGTCTAGGTGCAGGTTGTCCTCTAGACAACCTCCACTGCTTATTCCCATGTTGGCAGCTCCCAGCATATTCCCACAAGTAAGTTCTTGTAATGAGAGTAACACATTAGTAATGGTATTTTACTATTTCCTTAATTCTGTTTTAGGCAGATCCTTTCTCAAACCAACTGGAAGTTGATGGATTTGATTCAGGAATTCATGGTCTGCCAATTAATACCACATTTCTACCCTCTTTCAGCTGCTGTAGCCAATGGATTTAAGGAATCCCTACAAGCAAGATTTGGAAACCTGTCACAATTTCAATTACTTGGGTATTTCCTGCTTTTCCGTAGCTGTTCCACCTGGCATCAGTTTGAGAGATCAATATTGTTATTTTACATGTTATAATGTCTGCACTTTTATGCTTGGCTAGAGAGGCTCCCTTGATTTACTGCTCTAAAGATAAAGTATCAGCTATTAAATTTTGTCCTGGCTTAATGAGATATACATCTCTTTAACGTATTAGATACAGTAATATCATGATAAATATCCACATGGCTGAAATAATTCTGAATGAACCATAACATACAAACTTGCAAAGGTTTTCTAATACTGTAAATACAGTATTCATTCTCAGTTTACCACATCTGAATGCCACTGAATGTTGAACTACCTATTTACTGAATAAATTACATGTTATATATTCTTCAGGCTGCTACTTCATGGGACTTCATTTTTCTTGCTGCACCTTTTGAAACATTTTCTAATGTCACTATTTTCTCTGCATATTCTGGAGTCTTCTCATCTTTGCTACACTATGCTAAATATTGTTTATAAATGTGTAAAGAGCAAAATACACATGTTAGACTTCTTTTAGAAGTTATAAAATATACATCGTTTTTCAGAACTGCATATTTTTATCCAGAGGAGCTGTAATTTCTACCACAGTGAAGCCTCAGACCAGAAAACCCCATGCTATAATAAGACAAGGGAAAAAAACACATTTTCTCAAGTGGGATGAATTCCTCTGGACATCAGACCAGAGAGGTCTGCTGTCTCCCTGGTGCCCGTGTAAAGGACGTTGTAGGTAAACTTCCCTCCCTTGTGAATCCTTCAGACTATTACCCACTTCTGGTCTTCCAGGTGGTAGGTGACGATGTAGCAATAAGAGGCTCACAATCAGTTAAAAGAGATTTCAGGGACAGCTGGTAAAGGGATCAGGAGCTCAAGTTGTGTTCTCCTCCATCCCTCTGACATCAGCTATGGAAGAGGGAATATATAGGAAGAGCCAACAGGTCAATTCATGGCTCCGGGACTGGTGTGGCCGACAGGACTTTGGTTTTTGTGATCATGGTTCAGTATACAAAGCATTGGAGCTGAGAGCACCTAAAGGGATGCACTTGTCCCAGAAGGGGAAAAGGATTCTGGGGCAGGAGTTGGCAGGGCTCATTGATAGGGCTTTAAACTA
>WUAM01000395.1:31215788-31256666 GCA_024336885.1 Actenoides hombroni
TTGTAGAGTAGGGCTAATGGTTGGACACGATGATCCCAAGGGTCTTCTCCAACCTAAATGATTCTGTGATTCTGTGATCAGTATCTTCTGTTCAGCTACACAGTAGGTCTAAACACAAAGAAGAATTTGTGTATAAAAAAAGGTGCCTACTCAACACAAATGCATCTATTCTCCCATCAAATTTAAGTCAGGTGGGGATAGAGGGTAACCTAAACTATTAAAACAACTAAGAGCTACCTATAACTTGGTCTAAAAAGAGATTTGCAGATGACAGGGCTGAGCTGAACTGCATGACTGCAGTTTCAATATCTGTTACTAAGAAATCATTGCATTTTTCCCTTCCTCTGCCTCCATTCAAACACACACAGTTCACATGTGTGGAAAATGATATGGCAGGATATACCACTGTGGACAAATAACTTCTCAGGACAACTGCCTGAAACACAAGTTACACGGATGATGAATAGAAACCATTATTGTTTTGGTATTATTCAGTTTCACATTTACCTGGAACAGAACCACAACTGAGAGTATTAATTCACACATGCTTCAAGACTTATCTCCCCTTGTCAAGTAAGAAATCACCAGCAAGCCCCAAGGGAGGTTCTGGAGGTATCTACAACAGCAGTGCCCAGACAGCCCTGCTCCCAGACGGACAGAAAAAATCTGGGAGTTCTGAGATCCTGGGGTGACATGGGGCTCCCAGCTCCCTGTCATGAAGCTGGTACTCAACCACCACATCTAAAAAAGGACCGTATCAGCTCCAGCACACCCAAGCTCCCCAGAGATAAACAAATATTCTATCTGTGCCATTCCCAGCAAGCCATCAGGAATAAGTCAGAGACAAACAAATAAAGAAAACAAAACCACAAAAAACCCCAAACCTACCAACAACAAAATACAACAAGCAAGCAAACAAACAACAACAACAAAACCAAACCAAAACCAAACCCAAAAACAATCCACAAATGTCTTTACTCCAACATAGTGATGTTTTTGTCATCATGTTCCAATGCCACAGGGGACAATGTTCTCATTGCCCAGTATCAGATGCATGGTATTATTTTCAGTGAACAAACACTTGCAAGAATGCTTTATTCAGCATTTGCAAAAGACATCACTGAGGTATCAATGAAAAGATGCTATCAAAGACTAAAAGCAGTGGTACATATTAACATTATTGACCTGCAAAATTGAGAGATCTGTTATCTTTGGTATGTAGGTATAGCCAGGAGAACCTGAAGAATAGCAACTTATAGGAATTGTCACAGAGGAAGATAGGATCAAATGATGTGGTGTACTTTCATATGAGGATTACTATGTCCTGACAAGTGTTCTAGAAAGACTCTAACCATCTACCTTAATTCCAGGTAACTTTCTCATTACCAAGAGAAATGAAGTGTCCTCAACACTATAATAAAAAAAAACAAACAAAAACCCAAAAAACAACAAAGCCAAAAAAACCCGAACAAAGCCAAGGGAAAAAAAACACCATGAAGGGTGTTTGGTTTTGTTCTTTTTTTTTAATCTTTAAATGTCAATATTTTGTGTTAGCTTGATGTTTGAATCTCTCTGCAGGTGCTGTTTCAAAAAAGTAACGTCCCTGGAGAATTAATAGCACATGATCACTAAAATAACTTTTTGCAAGTTCCTTGAGTGTCTGTAATTAACATGTTAAGCTGTACTTAAAGAGAGTAAAGTATCATTACATACATAATAAATCATTTCAAATTACTGAATTATTTGTCTGTACAATTACCCAGGTAATTATCTAAACTTTACTAATAAAAGGTATCATTAACTACCATTTACTCTGGATAGAACTAACCCATCAAGTTTTCACACTCAAATACACCCACAATACAAAATACAATGCAAATGCTATAGCCCTTTTAAAATGAATCCTGAATTATACACCGACCTCCGTTCATTCTGAGGCATTTTTGTTACATAGGGTGCATTTCTACAATGAGCGAACTAGAGATGGACACTGCAAAGTAAAACATAAGAAAGGAACTGAAATATTTACCGAAGTGTAACTAGCCAAGGTGAATCTTAGGCCTAAAATGTAGGGTTGCAATTGAAGAAAATTGACCTATGGCACATTCAAGAAAGGTTTCATACAATATATTTGTTTGAAATCAGAGCCTTTCTTCAGTAACTTTACTGTCTACTATGAGACGTTTTAAAGTTTTATGCTAATACAGAGACAAGAGAATAAATTGGGAACTAAAACTGACAACAAGGTGGCATTACTCAAAGGATTAAAGCCAATGCTTAAGCAAGGGCTTTCTCAACAGCACAGGTGACTGATCATACATATACCCCTGCTCTGAGAGCAATGAAACCTGAAAATCTTGCTCTTTCTAGAGCTGAGGCACATCAGACACAGATATGTGGCATGACTTTAGCTCTAGAGCCATGGCTTAAGTAGTCTTACTCTAAATACAATTGCTGTATGATCTCATTATAAGTAAGATGTAAAACTTTGAGGGAGTTTTTGTTTCTTTCACTTTAAATCAAATCAGTAATGACTTGTTCACAGCTAGAATCTGCTGCATATGCAGGATTCATGCATGCACTTGGTACTTTGCTGTGGCCCCAGATTCATAATCCATATTCTACACATCAGCTGAGCTGCAGTAACTGCTTCTAGCCCTCAGCAAATGCAAGCTGAAATTACTCAGGCAGTATGGGTTTTAAGTGCAAAGTCATATTTCCTCACATTTGAAGCAGATTAAAAACATGCACACAGAAAGCTAGAATGATACAAAATTTTCTTCTACATCTACCTCAGCCATAATTAAAGCACCCATCTAAAACCTCAACCATTAGAGCACATGGAGAAACATGCAATGTTTTATCCACAGCCTTCCTTGACATTTATAAGTTGCATAATCATACTTTTTTCCCTGCTCTCACTTCTGTTTACATGGCTTGCCAGAAATAAAGCACAGAAATACCTTTTTTTTCCTGGCTCTGGGAGCCTACTAATTCCTAAATTTTATGCGCTAGCTGCTTCTATCTGAGATGTTCCAACCTCAACTGCACAACTGGTAAATGTATTGTAGGTATTCTAAACCCAGCCAACTTCTCAAAACACCACATCCCAGAGGTGATACTGGTGATATGCACGTTTTCTTATCCAGCTGATGAGTTATTAGGATGCTCAAGACTTAGCCTCAGAGCTCTTGAACTCACATCAGCTATCTAAGGTGGGCTATCTGGAGTGGGAATTCCTCAGTTTTTCCAGAGGAAGTTGTTCCACTTCAGGTGAAACACTACGTGTCTTTTTAGCTGTGGAGGAGGCTAGGATCTGAGTGTCAGTTTCCACTGGGTTTGTCATGGGACATATGATTAATGTGTAATTAAAGACTTTGTCAAAATTCATGTAGAAGGTTGCACCTCCCTTCTTTTGAGATTTGTAGGTTCTTACATTCCTAAAAACAGAATCGGGCACCTCTGCTTTCTTCTTTGATTTTGTGCAAATTATTTCCTAAGTATTTAAACTACTATTTCCATCAAATGAACCAAATAGTGTTGGACAGGTTATATTCAGTGTATAGATCCTCACCTCACACTGGCACAGCAATGCTGAAACGTTTTTCCCAAGTGGATTGTGGTTCTGGGGTTTTGGTTACGATTTCTTTTTTTTTTTTTTTTTTTTTTAAATCTGCCTGAAGACAACTCCAGGCATAGAAAATTTCAGAAACTGGCAATTGAAAGCAACATATTGTAAAATGAAGCACCGCACAAATTTGACTTTGAGAATCACTACTTCAGATTAATAAAATTACAGTCATATACAGACTTATACAGTGTTTTTCATCCTTGGATTTCAAACTGCCTTCTAATAGACACTGGCTTTACCTCAGATAGAAAAATTGTCAGTCAGTATAAAGTTGACTAATATACAACTTCCAATTCAAGCTATAACGTCAGAAAAAGCTGGCTATTTACTGTGATCCTGATTCCACTCTTAAGGAAGTGAAGTGTGACACATAATAGTATCACCTCTGAATGAATCACAATGACTGGAAACAGATTTGAATTCTTAGACACACGAGCAGAACTTCATACCTTGGAAACACATCTATAAGTGCTTGGGGGCTGAACGGGACCCTAGCATGTCTTTTTCCTTTGAAAAAGGAAAGTAGAAGAATCACATCTTCACCTTTGTAAGCGTTAGACACCCAGTTTTCCCTATTCAAAGGTATTCTCTATCTTGAAAAGTTCAAGAGATGGACATGGAGCATAGCAAGTGGTGGTTTGCAAGGAAGCTTTATTTTAAGAATAGCAAGAAGTTTGCATAGTCCCAACTGTTCACGAACCCACCATGTCTCAGAAAGCATATCTGGAGCTCAGAGAAGCCCATGTAAATATTTCACTGCATGTCAGAAGCAGTCTGGAGAGCTATGCTCTGTTACTGACATAGGCACATGGAAAAGATGTTTTTGAATAGAAATCTTGCTAAGGTGATGGACTTGTTGCAGCCACAGCCTCACACTTGTGTAGCCCCAGTCTGCTCTTCACAGCTGTAAGGAAGGACACACAGGCCCTTCCAAGGGCAACTGCCAAAGCAATTTGACTCAGCTGTTCATAGTATTAGAAAAGACACAGGCTTGAAATCCAGAGTCCTCTATCCAGCACTGCCAAGGATTCCTGCAATTAAAATGTATGAGTATATGAGACACTGAAAGTCTCATTTCATCTATATACTTGCTACCTAGCTCTGCCAATTTGTGTTTGAGAGCAGTGTGAAACAGAATAGCCTGTAACTCACTATGTATTCTCCTAGTAAAGGGCTACAAAGATGACTAGGGGACTAGAACACCTCTCTTATGAGGAAAGGCTGAGGGAATTGGGTCGTCTTAGTCTGGAGAAGAGAAGACTGAGGGGGGACCTTATCAATGCTTGTAAATACTTAAAGGATGGGTGTCAGGAGGATGGGACCAGTCTTTTTTCAGCCATGCCCAGTGACAGGACAAGAGGTAATGGATGCAGACTTCAACATAGGAAGTTCCACCTGAACACGAGGATGAACTTCTTTACTTTGAGGGTGATGGAGCACTGAAACAGGCTGCCCACAGAGGTGGTGGAGTCTCCATCTGGAGACATTGAAACCCCACCTGGACGCGTTCCTGTGCAACCTGCTCTAGGTGAAGTTGCTTTTGCAGGAGGGTTGGACTAGATGATCTCCAGAGGTCCCTTCTAGCCCCTATCATTTATGATAAGCTGTTTTTCAATAGAGAGGACTATGCAGTTATCTTGAAAGTAGGATTATTTTGTATGGCTACTGCTCATTAATGGCATCAAGTACTGTTAGGCAATGTATTTGCCTACAAGTGTGAAACTGATGATGGCAAATGACCTTCAACCTATCTGTCTGTCTCTGAACTGATCCCCAGAATTGCTGCATGGTTTTGTCTACATCAACCCAGGTGGCACAGGATGGACCACTGTCACAAGTGGAATGAAGACACCCACCATTTTGCACAGCTTCCTACACTACAGAAATGCCAGAAGTGTAAGGGTTAACAGCCCCTCTGATAGCAAAGTAGCCAAGCTGAATTCTTCAGTCATACTGTTGTGAGGTATACAAAAGTGTTTTTCAAGATTACATATCTCCATAGGTTACACTGTCATTATAAGGAACTGCATTTACACAGTAGGGGCATTTAAGTTTGAAATGTGACACTGTTAGTAAAAACATGAACTGGAACAAAAATTACGCAGGAAAGAAGCACCTTAAACCTTTCATTTCAAAGAATCTGTGCTAAGCCTGAAGAAAGCAAATAATGAGCAATGAAAGGAGTCTTTGTTATGCCGTGATTTCAAAGCTCTGACAAAATGTCAAATAATCCATTTAATCAATCAGAAAATTAAAGAATGTGGTAAATTCCCAAGGTAGTTTAAGGTTTTAGCTGTGCCAAGTAATTCAGCTACTGCATAAAGCTTATGTCACAATAGCAATTACTTAATAAGTCATTTTTGTCTAACTGTGTTGATGTAAAAATACAATTTAGTTTTCAATTTATTTGCAGCTGTGCTCTTATTGGGATACAGCATGCAATACCTTAGGAGATGTTTACATTTGTTGCTTTAAGCAAGGCTTCAATTTGATTTTATATCACACTATATCCTTCAAAAAGTTCCTATAATCGCAACACACTAAGAAATTGATTTCTTAAAATGGGTGTTTTCATGGAAGAAAAGGAAGACATTGTCTGTTAATCCACATACAAGATTCATTACATGCCTCTGACACCTATAGTGAAACTCCTATAATTTAAAATACAGAATCTTTATGATGTTTACATTCCAAATTCAGTGATTTATTTCAGGACAGAGTTTAACACTCATGAGAATCCTGTATTATCATGAATTAAATTCTGGAAATGTAAAACAGGATACACTGAACATTTTTTACATTATAGACTATTTATTTTATATCCCTCTCAAAGGACAAATTTGACAGACTGGTTACAAATGTAGAGTTTTTGCTCCTAACAAGCCTAATAAAATTACAGATACAATTTGTTAATGTGAATTATACATAATTGTTTTAATAAAGTAAAAAGTTAAATATTTAGATGCAATATATTAGTTCAGAAAACTCAAGAATACTAATATTATCTGCCAAAATAATTCACTACAGTTCAGTAGAAATTATGAAGTTCCACTTAAATTTAATATGTCTTAATTTTAAAGAAAAGTATTTTTGATGTGGTCTTATTATCCACACATTTGCATTCAGATTTCCAGGAATTTCTTCTGAACTCTACATTGTGTCAGTGGCAAGAGAAGTATCCTATGTCTACCTGTAACAATATGGACAATAACTGTTTTTCTTTCTTTTAAAAATTGAAATGCTGGCACAAAAAAAAAAATAATAAAAAAAATCATAAACTCTATCAAATGTAGACCTACACTTCAGTTTTTAAAGAAAAAAAGAAGCATTCAGCACAACAAATAAAGCCTGACCTGCACTCATGACAGCAGGTGGTGAGTGTCTTTGTGATCCTGGAGCCTATTAGCATGATCTCCTTCAGTGGTTGGATGAATAGGGACCTTCCTTTCAGAAACCACAGTAAGTTTCACAAAAGCTTCTGTGCAGAGGAGGGCTGGAATGAATCCAGAGTCATGCAGCTTTCACTAACCCACTGATCCTTTCATTGGCTCCCCATCTCCACTGCCTACCTACCTCTCCCTGTTCCCCTACGTATTGTTTCCTGGTCTAGTCTCATTTCCTGTTTCCTATGGACAAAGACTACAGTGAAGATAGTAAAAGTATCCTAAAGAAACATATTTAAACAGGCCATTAGTAGGGAGCTTCTCAGTGTGACTAGGTCTTGCACTCACAGAAAATGCTACAGAAAATTCTGCAGAAAATTCAAGAACTTTGGCCAAAGACTAAGCACCGAATTTGTATCAACTCTGAATACTGCTGGTCTCCAGATTTTGTCAGACCAATGCTTCTCCTCATGCTTTCCCTTCCAGTGTCCTTCAGAGGCACAAGTTCTTCCAGACCTAAACAACTAAGGAGACAACCTCCTCATTGTATTTTCTTATGGGAGTGGGAAAAATTAACCTAAAGATCATAAAGGAAGCATAAGTGAAATAATGATAAAAATCCTATTTATCTGAAATATGTTTATGAGATAACTATTTTTTTCTGTGCTGATTCTTGGAGTTTCTCTATTTGTGGAAGTTCCCAAAAAAACTGAGTTAACTCATTCAAAATGCCATTTCAGGGTGACCAAATCTATTGAAAACTTAGGTCCAACCAAAGCATTTGAATTCTGTGTAAAAATAATAAAAAACCCCCAAACAAACAAACAAAAAAAATTCCTCTCAAACAGTTCAGCTGCCCAAGCAAATAACTAGGAACAAGGACACCAGGTTATACCCAGAAACATGGGTAATAACATAACTGAGAGGTAAGTATACAGGGATATGTAGTATCTTTAAGAAAACCATCAGACTGAGCTACAAAAACAGGCATAATTCTGGTCACAGGTAACTTTTTCCATGGAAAGAAAATGCTAGTTTTATTTTAGCAATGACTGTTGAGTAGAAAATCAGAAACAAATACTCCCATGTTGACAAGGTAGAGGTGAATATCAAAAGTCACATAACATTTGCCAGATAGTCAAGTTCTGGGTGATAGTTTGAAATTAAAGTATATGGGAGAGGAATGGAAAGTATTACACTCAAGAAAAACAAAGATAATAAGAGCACATATTAAATATGGTAAAGCACCAGGTTGACAAGGCACCTTTCAAATTAATCATAGGAATTCAAACAATACTGAAAAATTTGATGGAAAAAACTTATGTCTCTCTGCATATAGATACTTCCACCCCTAACCCCACAAACTGAAATAGCACTTCAACTTCTTGTCTCATAATGTCATACCTATTTTTCCAAAACCCAGCATGGGGTTGTGGATGAACAGTTAGCTGACACTCAAATCAGCAAGACAGTGATATTGCTAGGGGAATAGGTAAGTGCCAGTCTCCAGAAATAGCCTTTCCAATTTTATATTTATACAGCTATTGCAAACCTTTCTTCTTCCTCCAGTGGCATGGCCCTCCCAACGGTTAACAAAGCCTTTCTTATATCCAGATGTAATTGCTGTAATTTATTCTCCACAGTGCTACCCTTGAAGACTGCTTTAAAGCACTAACTCCAGAAGAAAACAAGTGCCCTTGATTTTATATTCCCAGCCTTGGAAAAAATATTATATTTGTTTTCAGAGATCTGCAGCCTTTCGCAGGTGTCACTCAAGCTGTTTGCACTGTCCTAGAAAGACTTTTGAAACCAGATTGACAAGAGGGTGCTTCTCCTGGTATGTACACTACTGAAGACAGTATTTTGAAGGCTTAAGTAGCATATTGTCTTGCTCTTGATTCAGGCTGTTAATAAATAAAGAACACATACAACATGGACAGTTACAACAAAGTGGTAACTTTAGCATTTTACCTCTGTGACAAGACCTTGCTTTTTGTCTGATTAAATTCTAAACATACAAGCACACACATTTTACTCAAATTGACACTGACAAGAAAAATACTCTCTTCACCATCATGGCAAAGTGTCACTTAAAACTTGATTGTCAAGTTCTTATAAAATATAAGTCAAAGAGGTATTTCTGATGTCATGTTATGTCATGTTGCAGGATTTATAAGAAATATTCCTTGCTCAGAAAAAAAGGAAATAAACAGATCAACTCCACCCTGGAGGCAGGGGGGAAGGAAAACGACTACAGTAGAAATCATGAAATTTTTGCAGAATAGAATAGACTAAAATAAGGTGCCTACCACCTCTGTGGCTGAACTACTACTACAGAGACAAAAATAATCCCAAACTGACACTCTCCCCTGCAATAACAAAAGAAAAACACATCAGAAACCACAAAATGTGTTTAAGGTGTGACTGCTCCAGGACAGGTCACAGCTAACTAACTCCCGAGTCAAACACTCAGAGCACTTGGAGCTGCGTATGAAATGAAGTCAGCGGAGTTACATCAGCAGACACACCATGAAGAAAGGTATCAAAGCCTAATGGCACTGTTAGGCCATTCTAGCACCTAGTTTACAAGGATGTACTTACCTCTGGTGTTACTTCAGAAGATGGTAACTTTGCTGGCATTTCTCTCCATATGTTTCAGTGCACTATTTTGCAACTTCTATCTGTAAAACTCAGATCTAGGTAGTTTCTGAAAGCCATGCTTCAATTTTTACTATTTTCCTATATTTCATTAAGCAAACAGGACAAATGAATGTGGCAAGTTGAAAGCTCCTAGAGGTATGCTGACAGACCTTGTTATGGCAGACATAAACTGCTCCTGCTCCCAGGAAAAAGGTTTGCTCTCAGCAGATGCAAAGCAGTGACTCTGCATTAGCATATCACAGAGCCAAATCTTACATTTTCAGCACCTCACCTTAGAAACACAGGCCATGTCATTGATCACAAGATAAGGTAGGCACTCTGTATAATTTATTGGGGGATGGAGTACTAAATTTTAATTTACCGGCCAAATCTCCTTCAGATCATGGAAGACATGTATATTATTCCCTGATTGAACATATCACACTGCTTTGTACTGTTAGATGTCCTCCCCCCAAAATGCAGGTATGACAGTGGCCCCAGTAGCAAAGCCTGCTTTTTGAAACTCAGTTCTGAGTTCTTGCCTTCAACCTTTACTATTAGCCAAGGTGGAGGAAATCACTTGCACAGTGAAGTTTATGCTGTGCTAATAAAGCAGTGCTTTAACCTATTTATACCAGGTTACCTGAGGGTTTAAAAACAGCTTTAACATGTTCAGAAAACATGCACATTGCATTTTCAGAGTTGTTTCTCCTAAAATGCACAGTTCTTGTTAGCTTCCTTTAATAGCTGCAGAATCACAACAACTATAGGAGAATGAGTTGGATTCTCCTCAACTGTGAAGTTATTTAACAAGTTCCAGTCACACCTGTGTATATTTATTGAAAACAATGGCAACACGAAGGAAGGAATTTAGAAAGATTAATGGGGTGGTGCTGCTTAAACTGAGGACTTTTTGGACAGTAGAACCCTTCCAAACTGGTGCTGACATACAGGAAAACAGCTCCTCTTTCTTTTAAGATCCCATGTTCAACTATTTGGCTTAGCATTTAAAAGAAGTACTTCAACTTGGAGAACATTTGACTCTGGAAGTAATTTGGAGACAAAGTACAGTACTAATGATATACTCTACAGGTGGGACTGTAGACTACTTTTCAAAGTATAGTCCGCAGTAAAGATGAATTGCATGTTGTTATTTCAGAGTGACAACAATATAGTTTAATTGCATTTCATCATTAAATTGGGATAAATGAAGAAAAGAGTACAGGAGTCCATGCGAAACCATTTAAAGAACTTTGTCCCAGGTCTTTGAAAAGTAATCAGCAAAGTATATATTGAAAACATCCGGGGACAAATGATACAGAGAATTTTTATCTTAGCCAAATATAAAGCTGAAAAATAAGCCCAGTTTATTATCTTGGCAGTACACTCTGGATATTCTTGGAAGCAATTTTGTTAAAATATAAGGAAGAAAACATTTCTCCTTTTAATAGGAGTCTGAAGGTAACTTGTTTTACTGTTTCTTTATAAATTTTTGTTCACATGACAGTATTGGAGCAAACTGGTATCTACCATCTTTGTAAGCCCGAGACCAAAATAGTTGCCACACAACATCTGTGAATTTAAGCAAGGTTAAATTCTCTGTGTATTATTTTATGTAAACCAGATATTTAAATTTATAATAAAATGGGAAATATACCTCCTGTTTAATTATTTTTGGGACTTTTCACCAGAAGATGACCTAAGTTACAATAATGAGAAAGAACTTTTTAGCAGACAGTAAGTTTACACCTGAGAGAAATAACAAAGGAGACAAAGTACCAAAAGAAATCAATAATGTTTTATTAATATATGCTTCAGAGAAAGAATACAGAAGGAAATTCATAAGTAGTTGCATCAGAATAAATAACATTACCCAAAATATCCCCAAAGGAGATGGAGCAGTAAGGCAATATGTGGAATGGCAGCACTGTAAGAAAATTGTCAGAAATTGTTTTCTGCCCCCAATAATGTCAGTCTTTATCTCAGTTCCAGAGAGCAAAAAGATCATGCGCTTTCAGAAGGACATGTTAGCAGGGCAAAGAATTCTTTTTTAATTCCCAGATCATCTCTCAGTTTTGCTCTTGAACACAGAAATAAAAAACCTGGACCATTTGCTAACAGGGTAGGCCTTGCTTTGATTCCTTCTTAATTTTCAAGCATTTAGAAATTCATTGGCTTTTCTGTGTATTCATTTTGGCATGTGTTGTTTATCTATATTAAATTCTTAGCTTAGTGTTTCATATACAGTGTTATCTCTGGCAGAAAATGAAAGATGTATGAACAATTTAAACACTGAACACTGATGGAGAGATGGATCGGCTCATTACAAACTGATTTCCTCTCATCAAACTATGTGGGTGAAAGATGAAGAAACAAAATGCAAAAACATGGTGGGCAACGTGGTGACATACTAAATCATCTTCCAGTCATTCTCAATAACTCTACAACTACAGCATGCTATCCTGATGGCCCCATCTGAGTTGATGATTTTTCACAATGTATTTCATGGCTTCCATCCCTACATGAGACTTTATTACTATCACATAGGAATAAAAAGCCATAAAACACTAGAGTGAATTTATCTTGATCAGATGCAATACTTATTTTCTTCACATGATTTCACCACCATTCCAAAACTAACCAATGATTTCATGCTACATTACCGAACATTTTAAACTACATTTCAATGACAAGAAAGACACTGAAATGGTTACATCACAAATTAACAGAGCTTTAGCCTTTAAACACATTCCTACCTATGAGAATCAAGAAACAATCACAAGACACAACCATTTAATTCACTGATAGAAGACAGGACACCACAGAAAAAATATCACTTCCACATACATCTTTCAACACGTAAGGAAAGACAAGAGACACAAAAGAAACTGGCATAGATTAAAGCTATGAAAGCACCACTACCATCATCTTTTAAAACTATTTTCCATAGTAGCCTCCTGGCATGCATTATAAAAAAATTCAGGCTCCATCACTAAGATAACTTTAAGACATCTGAGCTTAACTGGAGAAACAAAGCAAAATTCCCTGCTTATTAGCAATGAAACAGCTACTACCACAAAGCTTCTAGCTAATATGATTCACTCATCCCCAGGCCTTCTACTTTCTTAGATACAATAAATTTACTATAGCTCCAAAGTCCCTATTTTTCCTGATGAAAGACCAAATGAGACAAATTGTAATATACCCTTATTTTCTAAGCCAGACTATGGTACTGAGGTCCTGGTCAGAAAACAGTTATTTATTAATGTAATTACTATTCATCTTATTACTACTAATTGGCCAAGTTGAAATACAAGTCTCTAGGGTCATTGAAAAGTCAATACAATAATTTAACTGCCATTTGAAAATAATTTTGCTTGTACACTTTCAAGCAAACTAAGCTGCATCAGAAATGTCTTGTTAAGCTAAAAGCCTCTGCTTTACCAAAAATATTTTCCCAGCCACATAACCCCACTAACATGGTACCAATATTAATTCTGATCTACTGTTGACACTAGAACTAAAAATTAACTCAGGTTTGAGTTGTATACTACTATCCTTTCTTGCCTACCAAATCCTATTTCTTGCATAATATAATGTTGATAGCACTGAAAAGAGCAAAAAATCATCAGATGAAAGGAAGTGCATAAATAAATTCAATTATCATGCATAAAACATGCAAATGATTTAAGGACTGCATATGAAACCCTAGTTTATATTCATTAATCTCAGATTGCACTTTTGAGGGAGAAAGAGACAGTAATCAAGTCCAGATTAATGCACTCCCAAACCTTCCAATTTGTTTTTAGGTGAGGGTTAAATAAGATGTATTAAAATAAACACAGCTGCTTACCTACCCCAACCCTGTTTCATTTGTGGGCAAAGGTGAAAACTAAAAATATATTGCAGGCTTGGGGTACTGAGAATTTCGGCTTTTCCCAGGATTGCCACTTGCCCACTGCTACTCCTTTTTTTTTTTTAAGCTAGGAAGATAACTTTGTGCTAGAGACTAGTTCAAAAACCAAGGTAGTGACTTGACACGGAGAAGAGGGCAGGGAGTGTTTGGGCTTGCCTAAATATCACTCTGTTTTCCTCCCTTCCCTACCCTGAGCAACACTGCAGGTGGACTGCAGCAGTCACTTCTAAAAGGGGCCCAGTCTGAAGCTGGCACGTTGCTGCCCTGCGGCTCTGTTACATGGGAAACAGGGATTCACGAGAGTACTTGAGTGGTTCAGCTTTGCTCACCCAGCTGGCAGAAACATGATACATAAAAGGGGGCAAACTGCTCCAACCCATCGCCTGCTCTGGGTAGCGCTGCCCAGGCATTTCCCCCCAGCCTCCAGTGAATTAGCTGGGTATAAAAAGAGGGTTTCCCCAGCCCTCCTTCCCTCTCCCACTGGAGCTGGGTGCTGGTCCCTGCCCTTGTGCAGGGGGCATGTGAGGAGAAGCCACTGAGGACAAGACCAGCACCCCCAACATCAGAGGAAGGGGAAGTGGTGTTCCTGGGGCTGATCCTGCTTCTGGAGAAAGGGAAGCACATTGGAAGGAAAATGGGGGTTTGGCCCAGAAAGAAAAAAGAAGAATAGGGCCTGTTCCCGTCTACTGACAGAGGAAGGTTAAATAAAGCAAACAAAAAAAGGTCACAAAACTAATTCTGTACAGAAACCAATGAATTTGGATTAGAGGCCCAAAGGGAAAAGGCTAGGGTGTTATCAGTGATATAATTGCTCTTCCCTTTTGTTAAAATGATTAGAAATTATACCCCTCCAACACAATGGGACACACTTTCTGCAGGGTAGGAAACATTCAAAATCTTACACTTCTCCAATTATTTTTTAAATGTTACCCTCCTGAACTATAGACATTACACCATGAAAGCACAAAAAACCACATACATGTAGACTCAAACATATATTCACATATATGGTTTCAGACACAGACCCACTTCTGCTGACAGACTGACTCTGAGAGCATGTTATTAAATTAATTTCTGCATTTGCCGATGCTAAATAAGTTACAACAAATAACAACAATAAGGCCGAAAGCTGTCAACATCTTGACAAATATTCAGAGAGCCATTTAGTTAGGAAATATGCTTATGATATTCATTGCTCCTAAAAGAGAAAATGATTATACAGTAACTAAACCCTAAGTAAGAGCTAAAGATATTCACCTCATGAAGCCATTTCTCAACTAGCCCCTTGGCACTTGCTGGAATTATTCGCAGCACGAGCTCTACTTTTTCATTTTCTGCTGACTCCATGTGGGTAATTTCTTTCTCGTGATTAAAAGTGAGCTTGGCAATTCCTTCAAAGCATTTCCTTAGGTGTGGTTGGATGTGGAGTGGATCCTTTGTCTCAGAAACGATTCTTGAGAGATCATTGCTGCATTGAGAAAGAAAAACCTGAAAAATTATAAAAAATGAACTTTAGAGGTATTTATATAAACATATTTTACACCAACACCAACAGCAGACAGATGAAATGGACTGTTTACCTTGGAAAGAATAGCCTTTTCTTTGCCAAATAATCATTCAAGGCCTTCCTGAATGTCATCCAAAAGCGATTCTGCCTCCTTCAACTTATCCAGCATCTGGGGCTGCGAGATAACCCTCATGGCATTGGTCTCCTTCACTGACTCCTTCGTTATTAGCCTCCTGGTGGGTGAGATAGAATACAGTGAATGTAATAACCATACTTCACACAACAGGCTCTCTCTCTCTTTTAAATTGAAAATCCCCTTATTACAAAACAAGGGGTGTTCTTTTTCTTCTACCTTTAAGTAGGACTGCCACATTCATTGCTTTTTACAAAAACGCAGCTGCTTTTTAAGCTACAGATAAATAGAATCTGCTAGGCGGTAATTCTGCTCAGTCTGAATGCATTATTTTCTAAGTCACTTTGGCAAGGGACTTTTTATTATAAACTGGAATGAACAAGGAAAGTCCTTTTCTTGACTAATTATGACTGCACTTTGTTCTATACTATTAACTTACAATGCTAGATTGATCAGCTTTTTTTTTGCTTTGTTTTTTTTTTTTTTTTTTTTTACCTTTGGCCAGTTCAATAAATTAGCATGCTTTTTCTGGGAAATTAGAGAGCTAATTATTAAGACTTTATAAACTAATGATGAAAATAAAAATAACACAGGATGCTGAAGAATGGTGTATCAGTAACATTAACACAATCCCTTTGATGTGTACAATACAATCTTGCATTTTAACAACACTGATACATAGATGGGAGTTACTTTGACTCAATCTACAGAATTTTATTCTCATAAAGATTTGTTAAACTGAATATTTTCTAATAACTGATGAAAAAGTGCAAAGCTGAAACAACGTTTTTCATATACCTATCCCTGGCACCCATTTTGTTGTGCTGTTGTTGGACTTTCCATTTATAAAAATCAAAAATGACAGAATAGAAGGAAAATCTATAGAGACATTAAACCAGACAAACATCAGGACTTCTGTTGTTACTTTTCCCCCTAGAAGACATAATGTAGTACGTTGTATTCGACAATTAGTTGTTTTTATTTTTTAAAATCATCTACTTTCAAGAATGGCTTAGTTCTGAAAGAAGAGTTTGACATTCCCCAGTCCCTAGTAATATCAAAACCCATAATATAGTTCTGAGATTTCAGGACCTTCAGTGATTCAGAATGCTCGGCTTTGGCAAAGGAAAAGACTCAACTATATTTCAAGTGGACAACACATTTAGCTCAGCTGTTAACCATAGCTCACAACTGGCATACAAACACTCCAGTAAACCAAGTTTAAACATTTAGATATGACCACAGTTATTTTTATGCAACATAGACTGTGATGAACTGAATTTAAAGAAATAAATAAAGAATAATAAAAAAGAAAAAACATTTCTCCTTATTGGTTCAAATTCACTTTCAATACTTCCGAGCTAAAACCCATTCACTATGGTAGAAAGACAGAAGTGCTTCTGTCCGGCATTCAGGATTACAAATTAGAAAGGATCTTCAAAATGAGAAACATGCTCAGTGAAAGAAAACTCACACTGCCACCATCTTAGTATCCTACTTGCATTCAAAATAATCCCCTCCCTATGTATTTCTACTTGATATATTACGAGGGGTATTTACTATACATTTCTCAAGAATCTACTGTAAGAAGATACATATGTACAGCCAACAGCAGTGTCATTGCTTTGAGATGCTATAACTTGCTACTTCCATGAGGCATTTCCAGTCCTCTGATATACTTGGCAATCTATAGCCCCTTTTGGGTTGATGGTCTCCATATCTGGAGGCCATATCAGGATATCAGAGTGCCACAAGAAGCCTAATTCTGGTAGAATTAAGAAACAGCAAAACTATTTTGCTAATAACTCTACCTGTATCAGCGCAGCTTCCAAGATTTGCAAGTAAATGAACATATCCACAGAAACACTAATTTAACTGATTACACTTGATTTTAGCACCAAGCTGTGTGTTTGTGTACACTCAAAATATGTCCATTCATATTATCTCTGCAGAAAGGACATTACCTAGCATACTGCCAAGTGTTTTGCAGGTGCTTTTTGATATGCATGCACTTTCAATATTCTGCAGGTCATTCAATAGCACATCAGATATAGCTAAACACAGACTTAATACTCTGGGGAAAAGACAATAGCAGAGGCCAATTTTAATGACTTTCCCCTGCCTGAAATGAAACAAATCTGTAGGTCCTAACCATATGGGGAATAATTTAACAGCCAAGATCTTACCACTGATATTGACAGCTCTGCTTGTGCTGTCCTGGAGTTATTTGTGAACCAGAACTTGAAGTCACTACTCCATAATACCCTGTGTAAGACAAAAATGAAACCAGATATCCAAATGAATTGAAAAGAAAGCATTTTCTCCCAGTATAAAAATATTTGAAATCAAAATGTTCTAATAAATATTTTTCTAAAAATGTTCTTTACTTGTTTCCAGTTTTACTTCGTGGAGTACAACGAGAAACACAAAACGCACAAGTTCTTGTTTGCCTTTCTCACTTGAATGGTTCACTAACTTACTGGGAGGTTGTGTCTGTATTGCTTCCAAGTTCACATCATAAAAACTAAACAGAAATCAAGTTAAGACAATGAACTTTAAACTTTATTTTCCCCCTCATTATTCTAAAGTGGCATGGCTAAGTTGGAAAAGTTTTAAATAATGGAAGTCACTGAAGCCTAAATCACATACAATAGTAAAAGCTCAGATGTGAGATGGAGATGAAATCTAAAAGATAATTAAATTCAACAAGAGCCTCTCAAAGGCAACATACCAGCTTAGCCTCCCATGCTAATATTTCATTTTGAAGGGTGCAGTAAATGGAGGGTCTTTCATGGCTGCAGATTCCACAGTGTGATCCACCAGCTAAACCTGAGAGGAGAGAAAAAAAAAGAAAAAAGATTAGATGCATGGATTACTGTACTGAATAGATGCCAAGGCCAAGATAAAAAGAGCAGATAAGTTAGGGCTTCTGAGGAGCTAAATTTGAAGCCAACTAGCAAAACGGATTGAACCTTATTACCTCTAGTCACTGAGAAATTCCCTAGACAGTTGGATGTAATTTGAAAAGGTCAGAAAAAAATTTCCTTCACAGTATTATTGCTTCATGGTTTAAGGGTGTACGTTTTTGAGATGCCAGCTCTAATCGTTCTTATCGACTTGCTCTACAGAGACAGACAGATGCACAGGGAGGTAAGACAGATGGATAAGACATATCCTACCTTTGTTTTCAGTTCTAAAACATATCACAGTATTAGGTATGTTTTAACGTTAATCATTTCAGTTTATCTCTGAGAAGAATGCACCTCATTTCTCCAAGGCAGTCACAAAAGGAGGAAAAAACCCTGTACATATCATTGTAAACCTGCTACAATTTTATATTTGATTTGAGTGTTCATTGAAATCCACATGAATCTGAAATATCTAACTGAAATTCAGTAAGTGTAATAGGATTTTCTAGACAATTTTAGGAATGCTCTGTTGATTTTCCTTTTCACCTAAAGAGGAGCAGTTATCACTGAACAGATTATAAAAATGACCTGCAACATACTGACAATGCAAGCATTGTTATCAATGTGGCTGTCCTGGAAAAAGCCAAAACAACAACAAAACAATAACAACAACAACAACAAAACAAATTAAAAAAAAAGCCCACCCCAGTTAAAAGTATCGAATTCTTTGACTTCGCATACACAGATGCTTGTAATCAAATATGAACATTTGCTAACATTACCCTTACAGTCAATTTTTTGTCATGCAATTAAAATCAAAGGACATTTAACAACACAAAAACAGAATTATTCACCCCAACCCCTGGAAAATTTTAATTAACATTAGATTTTCTTTTGCTCAGAAGGCATTTGTTTTCCATTCATAATACAGAAATCAGTATTCATTGTATCCTGGCTGTGAATGCACTGCAGAAGCAATTTTAATGGCCATTAAAGTACAGCTCTGTGAGTTCCTCTACTGTATTATGTTTACGGAGCCTGCCTTAAAGCTGACTAAAACTGTTTCCACTTGGATAAGAAAGCCATTCCATATGGTCATGTTCCCTCCCCTCAAGTCTCGTACAATGACTAACAAAAATTGCAGCAGAAGAGCTGCATATATATTCACTCCTCCAGATATTTATAGCTCTGAAAGTAAAGCAGAAAGGCTTAGCTACAGCGGGGAACAAAAAGCACTGGGAATTGTTCCGATAATGGAAGACGAAGCTTTGAATTGAAATGGGACTTTCCCCGATAGCAAAGACACACGGACCATTTAAACATAACACTTTCTTCAACAGTTTAGGAAGCTTTCAGAAGAAGACATGCATACCTGCATATATGGAAAGAAGGCTGAGGAGAGATAATCACATACTAGAATTATAAAAATTGATTTAGACTACTATTTTTTTTTAATCAGACTGCCATTGTCAGCTTCACAATCATGCTGAAACAGAATTGGAAGGACGATTTATATCTACAGAGGAATCCTCCAGTTTCTGTGGCAACATGACAACATTGTGATTCTCACTTTTTTTCCAACAGAAGGAGTGATAGAGAAATTAAGTTCTACCATCCTCTTGATCCAAGCTCAAACCTGAATTCATTAATCTTTTTGCCAAAAAAACACCTTATTCATCATGAAAATAGGGAATGTTCAAGACACAAGCATTTAATGTCAGAGATTCAATATTCCAAAGAATATTCCTTCAACACATTTTGATGCCATTTACAATACAGTAATGTGATGACACCTCATTCCATCTTTGCAAGACTCTCACTTATTTTGTTTCTTTTTTTTTTTCTCCCCTGTCTCCTCAACAGCAACATGTGTTAACAGACAATTAACTGAAATCCTGATTCATTCTACCAGATGTAGAAGGGAAGAATAGTAAGAGTGAGAGCACTTCTGTTGCACTATTAGTAGAATCTGCTGTCCAGTAAGCCCAAGTACTGCCTCTAAGGACATGTTGGCTTGTCTTCAGATTCAATCATTCTAGTTAGTGCTGAAAAATGGGATTCTGGCTTTTGGTGGTTTTGTTCTCCCCTTCCTGATCATTTCTTTTACCTAGTTTCTTGGAAGTGATGCTGCATGATCTTGCATATTGACCCCTGTCTTGAATCAGCCAGGATTCAAAGACCATTTAAAGAATGGAGACTGTATCTTTAAGACTTTCACTATGACATCCTTCTCACTCTGCCTGAGCCAACAAACATGGGGGAGAATCTGGGACTTTGATAAGATGACCAGCTCATGATACTCTATCCAGAGAGAACCATGCTGATCCTATCTAACACTCATACATTGGTGACAGCACTCTCCCACTTTTTATAAGACTGTTTGCTTCCTATGTGTGGCTTTCATCTGCCATGATGATGGTAAAATTACACAAAATTCAAATTATTGCTAACTCTCACTGTAACAATAAGACTAGTTAATCACTGACATAGAATGCTCAGAAAGGTGAGAAATTTTCAGTTACTTCTAATCTGGGTCTATTTTCAAACAATACTCTGCCAATTCAACCACAAATTCTTTGGTTAGGTGCAGAAATCACACTTTTCTACTTTCCAGTCTTTAAATCTATAGGGTTGTGAACCAAGTGGAATGCCAGTTGGTGTAACAGGAATTCACCACAGCGATCTGGTATGGTTTCTTTTTTTTTTTTTGTCTTTCTGTGTGTGACCAGGAGACTACAACTTTTATATATTAAATTTGAAAATAAAGACCTCTCAGCCCTTTCTCCTAACAATGACAGAAATTGTATCTGCCATCATCTTGTGACCATTGGATTGCTGAAACCTGTTCAGCATATTATTTTAAATGTAGAAAAAAAAAGAAAAAAAAAAGGAATCCACACAATAAATTGTGTTTTCTATTGGGAGTACGTACACCTGCAAACTACAAGCCAGGTATTCCCTGTCTGTCTCTCACTGGCTGTCTTGAATGCATCATCTCCTTCATTTCAGATGCAAAGCCTCTCCTCCCCACACATTTGATATCAAAGTGAAATGCCATTTGTCTGTCCTGACCAATAGCCAGACTCCTCAAGGGACTTGAGGGAGGGTTTCAGTTTTCCTTTATGCTTTACCAAGTTGAGAGGTTGTCCCTGAACTATTCAATTTTGTTCTGCTCAGCAGAAATGCCCAGCCTATATCTCTTCTTAAAAAACAAAACCAAAAAACCCACCAACCAACGAACAAACAACAACAACAGCTGTCTACAGAGTATTTCCCAGACACTGTCCTAGTTTTAAATGAGCTCCAGTGTCAAGGCCATGTTGTTCACCTATATAGCACACACAAAAGAGTTAGGTTACTATTTTATGGATAAGGAGGAAAGGCTCGAGAGAGGGATATGAATATCATAACTAAGATTAACTCCAGGCAGCTAAGCCTGTTTTGCATTCTTCAGAATATATCTGAATAACGATGATCTTAAAGGTCTTCTCCAACCTAAATGGTTTTATGATTGTGTCAGTTAAACATTTACTAACCATTTGTTCTGTCTCAAAAGCCACTCTGTGATGTGTGTAATTTGAGTCTGTCATTCTTTTGCTCTAGAGAAGAATTACAACACTCAAAAAAGGCTGTAGTACACTTATTAGATGTAATGTTTAGGCCTCAAATACCAGCTCACTCTTAAAATAAATCAGACCTTCTTAAAGACATAAAGGGAAAAATCCCCAACTTGTGTATTTATTGTGCACAAAAGTCCATCTTGCCAAATTCTCTCATGTGAACGCTGATGCAGCTCTCAGCTCTAATATTGTTAGAATTAACTTCCAACAAATTAGGTTTGGGAACAATTAAATGAAATTTAAATATTTTATGTACTGCAGCAGAAACAGATATGCAACTTTAGTAGGAAAAAAGAAAGAGAAAATATTTTCTTGTTACTAAGTCACTAATGAAGGGAATCTCTAAAAATATGTATAGGTACAGGAAGAATTTATAAGCAATTTTTTTTCTCTCAGTATTTCAACTAACAATTCAAGCTTGATTCATCACATGGAGAAAGAAAACCTGAGTATTTGCATCATCAAAAATTACAAACACGTGAA
The DNA here is from genome assembly GCA_024336885.1 of Actenoides hombroni. NCBI lineage: Eukaryota > Metazoa > Chordata > Aves > Coraciiformes > Alcedinidae > Actenoides > Actenoides hombroni. Next base: position 31,238,011 of record WUAM01000395.1, read on the forward strand.
GTCTTCTGTTTTTCCAGGATGAAAAGAGAATACATTTTTCCAATTGGCAGCTGTTTTAAAAGCAATCTCCGAAACACAGTCCTTAATGATTTGGGCATTAGACTTTGAATTTTAAGCCTTTCACCTATTTTTCAAGAGTGATATTTAAATCATCAGCCAGAAAGAATCTTTCTTCAGTGTACTGCTGAATCCTCTCCAAGTTGTACACACTACAAATAATTGCTTAACAAAACTGAATCTCAATTTTCACACATTTGTTTTTTGTTATTAGAAATGATTTTGGAACCCAGAACACATGGATAACTAAACTGTTTGGCTGCCCTACAAGAGTATAATGTAGTTGCAGCCAAAGTTCTCCTCATGCTGTTCATCAAACAAAGTAAAGTTTATGTAATACAACACCGACACCAGAAGTTTGTTTTTCAAATTTTGTATTGCTAAAAGACGAATGTCATTTTTAGTCCTCAGACTTCACTCAGAGTGAAGTTCACTCTTTGTGGGTTCTAGTCCAAAAATATACTTTTAAAATCATCTAAACCTAGTAGCCATGGTAAGAAAACCTCTTTTTAAGGGCAGTCTTTCTTTAAGATCTACTGTTAATTTAGGAGTTTTATAATTTCTCTAATATACATTTGTGTGAACTGCTTTTGGCTTTCTGAGCCAACAGAGCGCTGACTCCCTGCTAGCTACATCAAAGTTAGACAGCAATGATATGCACTTTCTTTTTGTTGGATTCCCTTTTTTTCAGTTATGTAACATGTGTATGTAAATATGTATACATATAAAAACATGTAATATTTATGTTACAAAAAAGGCCGAGTGAATGGTCAGTACCAGGAAGTTACTGAACTTAGTGATGTACAAGCAAGAGTGGATATGCCTGTTGCCCTGATGAGCCTTTCATAAGTTAAAAACTATGCAGTTTTGATTATTTTTACCTGTCCATGACAATCTTGTGACATTTCATTATTTATTTACTTACAGCATATTTGTCATTCATAAACAAGCACAACAGTTAAAATGGTATTGTTGATATTTATGCCTCTCCTCCATGCCATATCATTTATATGAATGCATTATTTTTCATTATTTTATCAAAGTAGTGCCTGGAGTCCCTGGCTGAGAGCACCATATTGCAACACAAACTAGCACCCACTGTGTTCTTCACTTTGCTCTCTCAGAAGCCTTACAGATGATTCAGATTAAACAGAAGTTGGAAATGAAAGAGAAACAGACTTGCCTAAAAATTTCCTTTTATCCCTCCTCCAGACATGCATGGACAGGTATTTTTCTTAAAGACATGAAAGAGAGCTTACAGAGAAATACACTGTACGAGTAAGGATTCAAAGATTGTATTTTAATGAGGAAATGGGGAAAGAATTAAGATTGTGAGCAACATTTTACAACACATCAACATTGTTGAAGGCAGACTTAAGTTGCTTAGGCCCAAAAGGAAAAGGACCATCATGGCAAAAAACATTTTAAATGTATGTAATCTAACTGAAAAAAAAGGCTAGCTAATGACAATAGAAAGATTTTATTTTACACGCCAGAGCACTCATGTACTTGGAAGGTAATATTTTGTTCCAATAGGAATTTGACTGAGTCTTCTTCCTTATTTCTAAAAGTACACTTTCTATTCTCATACCCAGAGAGAAAATTAACATAAAAATAGTCTCTGATTTAAACATGGTCTGATATTACTCTGGAGACTAACACACAAACAGAAAATTTGCATCTAAGAGAAAAATAACTTTTTTGCAGGATATTTGCAAAAAGATGTTGTTATTCATTAGATAATGCTCCAAATTTGGAATGATGGACACCCAAAGTCTAATTGGCAAGGAAAAAAAAAAAAAAGAGAGAGGTGGTCAGAGTTTTTATAATTTTTCTGTGTGATCTTTGTGGACATTTCAATGGGCTATGCATTTGTACATGCGTACACACATAGTATACCAGAACCAGATAGAAATACACTTGCTATACCATGCAAAATACAACTTTTCAGACAGATCTTTTCACTAGTCTCAATGCACTTAGTCGTATTTTGTCTGGCTGTGCAACTTTCCTTCTGAAAGCTTGTAGTCTTGGAAAAGCCATTACTCAAAAATCATGTATCTTACAGTAGATATTCACACAAATGAAATGCCCAATGTTTATGGCAACACAAAAATGCTACACACAGATTGGTTCATAACTACCACATAGGCACCAGTCAGCACATTATATATACACACTTTGGAAAGAATCAAGCTACATGCATTTATACACACTGCCTATTCTACTCAGTTTGCACAGCTGACAACTGACACAGTTCGTTTATAAACACTCTAACATAAGAAAGCTTACTGTCTTATGCTGAGGCCTTATTCACTTCATGACTGTTCTATCTGAAGTAGGAACTGGACCAAAGTACGTATATCATAGGTTCACACATGTGCGCGCACACCACACACACACACAAATACACAGTAATTGCTAAAAAAGAGGGTTGCAGCAGTATTGATTTAAGAATCAAAGGCCAGTGTAGATGGAGGAAATACAACACAGTAATAAATGAGGGACTATTAGAGAAGATGTAGGAAGAGGGGAGCTGTGAAAGGAGTAAAAGACAAGAACTTTTGATTTAATGTGATTGAAAAATGATGTAATAGAGTTAACTAAGAAATGAATTTATTTACCTAGCTTGAGTCTTCCTTGCTGAGAATCCCTCCTGCACAAACATGGACACTCATATGAAAAGTGGAATATCTCTACTCTGACAGAGAAGATGGTACTCACTCACTCTATTTTCACTTCTCTTACTAGCTTATGTAGTTTTATATAGTTGAAAGTAATTGTAGATTAAAAGCAGATTGTATTGTAACTCATGTACAGAAATATAACAGGAATGACATAGTCTGTATTAAAAAAAAAACAGAAATTTAATTTAAAAGTACATGTAGTGAAGACTAATGATGAGAGAAAGAAGAAATTTTTGATTATCAGGCCTTATTTGATGCAATTTTGCAGATAATACACAGTTATTGCACTTGCCTTTTTGATGTACATAACTAGTGCCTTGTAACTTCGACATGAAGTAAATCAGTGGATAAAAACCAGTAGCCTGAAGTTGAATCTGAGCAGAAGATACATGTCTAGCACAGAAAAGAATGTGGAAAAGTTCACATATGAAGTGAGTACGATTAAAAACATTACATAGAAACAATTGATCAAGTAGGAGTTTGCAAGTCTTTTTGAAAACCATGCTGACAAAAGACACATACGTAGAAAAATATATTCACCATTGGTGATAGTACTTTTAGATGTCTGCAGCAGCTTACTAGATTAATACAGTTTGGTTTTGCCTATCAAAGGTAAAAGATCTTTTTTTTTTAGGTGAATAGCATCACACATATACTATTAGAAAGAAACCAGCCAAAAACTCATGGCCAGCCTAAAGGTCTTGAAGTAGAAGGGAAATATGAACAACAGGAGAAATCGAAATACCCAAATTGTGTACTAAGCATAAGGAGAAAGGGACACAGAGGAAAGAGGATCAGGGTAAATGGTGAGGTAAGATATAGTCACGGTACAGAAAAAGAAGTCAGAGCCAAAGTAAAAGTAACAACTGGACTATATAAGAAAAGGAGCTTGGAGATGGGGGACACATAGCCTGGAAGAGACTAGGGGACTTCACTTTTGTCAGGGTCCTGAAAGATGAGGTTTTAAACATGGACCCTCAACATCAATGGATACTTGGAGCTGGAACATGAATATAATGAGAGAGAACATCTTATATATGCTCCTTTTTTTTGAAGGGAGTGTTAATTGCATATTGATATAAAATTATCTTCAAAAAATAGAAAACATTTAATTGATTTAAACTGTATAGATTCATTGGAGAATAAACATATTCACTTAGTTTAGCAACAAGAAATTTTGCAACAGATGTGGACTAAAACTGGCTTTAAAAAAGTTCAAGTTACTAATTGAACTGTAGCTGTTTTCCTGTAAGTGAACTGTAAGGTGTTCCTGTAAACGTGTAAGAAAAAGACTACTTCAGAACACAAGCAGACCAGATCTCAAAAATCCAACATAATAAATTAGGATAGATATGAAAAATGTCAAATATTATTTATAAAAGCAGAAGATGCTTTTCAGCTTACAGCCCGTAAAGACATTTTCCAATAGAGCAATAGCATGCTCCTTGTTTTGAGAAGTACCTTGGCAAGTCAAAGAGGTATCCAACAGAGGTAATACTGACACATTAATTGCTTTGAAGACCAGAAACATTGCACTGAGTTCACAACAGCAGAAATGTTGAATCCAGTAGAAATATCAGAAGAGAGGGGATGAATATGTATAGTTACCCAACTCATTCACAACAATGTAATCAATACAACATGTGGCTGATCTTTCCCTCCAAGCCAACCTTGCATGACAATAATTACAATAATGCAGACTGCATGTGGCAAAAGAAAAAACCATAAGCCTTTAGGGAGGAGATGAAGAAAGACTTTCTGTATTATCAACAGGTTGGTCTTTCTGCTGTAGAAGAGTAAAGTGTTTTTATTATGGTGCTTCCATCCATAGTTTTCACGTCTCCTGCTTTAAAGTACTTGAGTTCCAACACACCAAAACTGGTCTATTTTCCGTAGGAATCTGATGACCACTCTCTTTTATTGCTGAAAATTCTTTTTGAGAATTAATACTGAGAGAAGGAATTAGATATGACACTAATTTTTTTTCCAGACCAATTTTTTGTGTCCTTATTTGAGGGTTGACTTCACACCTCATAAGACAAAGGCTAATTTTGGAATCAGAGTGCAAAGCCTAAAGAGATAATACAACCTTAATAACATAATTAGATCTCTCTACTAAGCAATCTTGTGCATAGGTTGTAGAACATATAGTTTGGACGCAGCAGGTGATAGCTTTTGGATGTCAGAAGATATTAAACACACCTTTAGTTTGTTGGATGGAAACAAGATCCCATTGTAATGCTATGTTAACTTTTGCAGCTATATCATGTAGAAAATACCATTTAGGTTCTGTATGTTCTCAAAAAAAGGTTCATCTGCTATTGCGGCCACTAAGATTCTGGCTGGAACTCCTATTCTGAAGGCTAAAAGCAAATACCACAGACTCCTTTATCACTGATTTTGCTCTCAAATGATGGTTGAGTAAAGGTCAACGTTTGAAGAGATTTTCTGCATCAAGTGCTGGCTTTCTTACGACCTTTATGTGGAAGCTGCTACCTTATTTTCTTTGAAAAAAGGCCTTGGTAGATTCTTTTAAACAACAGATTAATCTGTTCTTCCTTTCATCTCCCTGTCTACTTGATCATCACCTGCCCAAAAAGAGCTTGTCTACAAATCATTATTTCCAGTATTTTAATAGTGAAAGCAGTCATTGAATGCAATTTTTCATGAGTTTTTCAAGCTCCATCTTAAATCTAGTTTGGATTTGTGTGTCTGCCTCTTTCCTCTTCCAGGCTCCAGAAGGTGATGCTTCACTTTCTCATTTACTCTTCCATCTACATCATGCATAAGGAAGTCAAGCTCTATTGAGAGCAGTAGAGTACTTGTCATTAAATAGTCTAGTGTAACATTTTATGACTCAGATCTCCTGATAAATATGATTTACTTGGGATAAAAGCTCTTTACTAGGTCAGATGTCTGGACTGAAGAGACAGTTCATTATGGAGGATCACACATATTTTTCAACTGTAAAAGGAATGAAGTGATTCTTTTATCATTGTGGCCCAAAGCTGACTCGCACCACTACTGTTCTCCTCTTTAGCCCCAGATAATTGCCAGCTAAACAATGCAGATATCTGTGGCTGATTTATTTAGGAATATGTTCTATTTGAAAAGCAAACACCAATGAAGTACAAGAGGGTGTAACTAAAGGGTTCAATTATAAAGCTTAGGAGCTTAGATAATTACTTACAGAAAATATGATCAGCTCTACATGTGAATTTACACAAAAACCAGAACCATTGAACCTTTAGAAAAAGGAGTATTGTGTTTCCAAAACTAAGTAACCAGACCAAATTCTATTCACCATATTCACCACAGCTGTGAAATAACAGGAGTCTAAACAGTTCTCCTATTGTGACACACACAAGAAAATAGATTCTGACCAATTTAGGTCAAAAGATCACACTTTTTATAGGTATAACCATAGGTACTCACATTGAATCAGGACTATTACAGCTATCTTGAGAACATTTATGCAAGAACTGTCCAAATATGAAAATTAGAACACTACAACGGTAACTATTATTGTGGCACAAATAGTTAGACACGGGTTTTATAATCCTTGCTTTGCATTTTGACAAGACACTGTGGGAAAAAGCTTCTGATAGAATTACTGAGTTTCACATGGGAGCTGACCTCTGAATATTTAGGCTCTGAAGCAAAGGTAAGGATAAATGGCTTGAAGACTGGGCATATGTGGTACAGCTGCTGATCTATATTAAGATCACTTAAGTCAATGTGTATGCTCTAGATATTATACTACTTTCATACTTATTTACAGTTTTTGATACAACAGAACAATTGACGGATTAAATGCATTATCAAAATAACTAAATCTGTATTGTTCTACATAAAATTGAGAAAATAATTTGTATTTGTATTTCACAACACAGCTTAATGTAATCAAAAACCTTTCCACAACAATTTGAAACACAAAGCCCAATCTTCCTCTTATATCAAAACCATCTTTTTGCTATTGTCACAATAGGAAAAATCTCTGTATTTGCAAAAGATCTCTCTGTTACTGAGATCTATTTAACCTTTCCGTTATGTGGTTTTATTATACTTACTACCCAGCTTTATTAAATTTGCAGAACAGTTTGTTTATCTTCATTCTGGGAAAGTAGATGGCTACAATTTGCAAATATGTTGGTCAAAAATAGACCAGCTAGATGTTCTGGGCTGGCACATTGTCAATGCACACAACGAGTTCCTCCTCTGTCTCTCTCTCTGACTCTCACTTCTTTCTCTCTCACATACACACACTCAAAAATGTCTCCAGTAGAGTAAAATATTCACATTAATACTGGAAGCGATGGAGAAGAACCCCGGCCGACATCCCATCTGTTCCCATGAATTAAATTTAGAAATCATATGTAATATAGACATTTCTGTCTGAATATCATAAAGCCCTGACACATTCAGGCTTTCATTAAAAAGCTCTGGGATGTGACTTGAATAACAATCTGTCTTAGCTAATTAGTATTTTCAGTTTAGCATATTCACTTTCAGACGTATTGCTGTTTGCACATGGTAATTTAGGTAAACAGAGCCTATCCACAGCTGCATCAATTAACACTGCTAATCAAAACTGAATTCAGGTAATTAGGCACATTTATGCAAAAAGTGTGTAATTTGTGGGGAAAGCTAGATTCTTCAGTAATATTTCAATAAGTAGCAGCCTCTATTTGCAAGTAAGACAAGGAAATAACGGTAAATCAGCTCTAACATATATGGGATGCATACTCAGTGACAAATATCTAAATTAAATCTCACTAATTGGTCTGTATTTTCAGAAATTGGACTGTATTTTTTCATATAAATGTTTTCCTCAGTGTTTCTACATGGAAGAGTGGATTCATTTCTGACTAAAGGTTTAGTGATTATTCAAACAGGACTTTAAAAGTTAATGTTTCCTCAAGCAGTTTTTGAACTGTTGCACATAACGGTCCAACTTGTTCTCAATGCCAGTCAGGCAATTTTTAATGAAAATGTCCTCACTTCATTTTCAATTTCATTTCTTCAAAGGAGGCATATTTTAGTTTACCTAGAAGAAAAGCTTCTAGAAATTTCTCCCACCACTCATTTCAAGAACATAAAGTAGTAAATACTTCAAAAATATTTTGCCTTGACCTACAAAGTTTTATCAGAAGAACCACAAGCTTCACATCCTTTCATTCCCTTCCTCTCACCCCCAAATCAGAATTTGAAGCCCTCCAAAAACTACAAAAAAAACCCAACATTAAAACAGTGTAAGAAACTGTACATTCATAACAGAATTTTAATTTCCATTGAATTGGAAAGAAGAAATGTTAATTGCAACATTATACTCCAAGAGTTTTCATATGCAACTATTCAAATTATTCAAATTCAGTTCTCTGTTATGCACTCTTTCAGAAAACTATACAAGTCATATGGACCAAGAATGTAATTATCAATTTCCAGCAAATCTTGCACAAATCATAAGACCAACAAAAGGAAAATGCCTAGGCAATTACCAATTTTTAACAGAAGCCTAAAATGAATCTTCCACCTTTTCTCAGCTTCCCAAAACAAATAAGACAAAATAATTTTACTTCCAAAGTAATATAATACATTTAGTTACTAGTCAACATGTATCTTCTGCCCTGATTTCAGAGTAACTGTTGGGGAAGGATATACGTTACATTTTAATTATATGTAGCTGTGCAACATGTATGTATGTATGTAGCTTTTTCTAAAGCTTTCAGTGTAAAGAAAAGAAGTAATTCTTTACAACTTTAAGGTCTAACCCTATATAGGTACTGAAATCGCAGTGTGTTTTGCAATCATGTGCTGCACATTGCACTTGACACTATTCATAAAGTTTTTTCTGTACAGAAAAGTGTGATTTATGGAAAACATATGAAAAATGCTTAACATATACTGCAGTTAAAAGGGTACTAAACTTGCAATTTTCATTTAGCTGTTGGCAGAGTAGCATATTGAGAGAATACTGACAGAGTTTAGAAGAAATCTGAAGCTTGTAGAAGGAAGAAAATGCTGAAGTATTGTCTATTCAAATAGTCACAATGACTACTGCTAATGTAGTGAAATGTTAGAAAGCTGAACAAGATCATTTCTAAACAGTTATCAGACCATTTTAAAAGTATATGCAGCTCCCTACGTCATCGTTACTGAGGGCAATGGGAAACAACATTGCAACTTCACCTTTTATGCATTTTTCTGTTGCAAGCAAGAAACACTCACCTACATGTCATACCACAAGTTAAGCAGCTGTCTGATCTTTCACGTGACTTATTAACATCAACATACAGTGATTATCACCAAAACAATCTTATGTGACCTGTCTCAGAAAGAACTTGCCCTGCTTGGTAAATGATTCTTTGAGAGTGTAAAACAGAAGAGGTAATGACTAACAGTGTTTATTTCAGATATTATACTCTGTAGTAAGTGATTACAGTGACAACATGCTAGCCTTCCCTCTGGCCTGATGAGTACTTTTTAACCTAAAAGTAGTCAGATATAGTAAGTATTCCAAGAGACTTTCCACGAATATTTTACTACACTGCCCTGTTTCTTCTGCCTGACTACATCAGTAAATACAAACAGACATGTTTAGGAGCATCTCATCCCTGAACATGTGTATATATAGCATATATTATTACTTCATCATGAACTGTCCTGATGCATCACCAGTTTGAAAACTTTATAGCATACTAGAATATCATTATTTCTTGCAATTGGAACATTTTTTTGGTGTTGAGGATTAATAAATGTATGGCATGATTAGATGACTACAGACAAGTGCATAATGGATATCTCAAACAAGAATTATATGAAAGTTGGCTGTTACAATAGGAATTTCTCACATGTGCAGCCCCATTTTTTTTCCTCTCTCGCAATTCTCTGCTGTAAAATATACAAAAGGATAGAGACATCAAGCTACTAAAATTAAAAAAAAAAAATAAAAAAAAATTTGAGTGCTATATACCTACTATTGTTGACTAAAATAGGATGAATACATGACTAAAAAGATCCTATAAATACTGTTTTCCTCAATTTAAAGAAAAGTTTCACCCTACTCCAAGCACTTAAAAACATTCCAGGATTATAAGCAAAACAATAGATATTTAAAGTTTGTACATATTTTGCCTATACAGCACCCATCTCATTATTCATAACATAAAAACTGTTGAAATGTTTCATGTCCCCGATAAATGAATATAGGGTTAAATTAAGAACATGCAAATATTTTCGTCCAAGGAAAGCAGAAGCAAGAGCCCAAAGCCAAAAATTAGTACTCTACACCTTGCAAGAGGGAAAAAAGCTCAATAATTTACAAATGTTGAAGGAAGTGTTAGTTTCATAATTAAAAATCAGGCAGAGATCCTTTTGGCAAATGGATCTCTTTGTTAAACATCTTACTAATCCAAGCCTGAAGGTATAATTCAGTACCCTAGAGGATCCCCTCTATACTTTCGCCAGCTGTTCCATTTAGGTCACTCCACCACAAGTTCAGCTTTTATCTATTCCTCACTTTCTTCCCTGGGTCCCAGAAGCAGCAGCCTGTCTCTCTGAAGGCTGTTTAAAGTGTAAATGAAAAGACGAGACAGAAGTGAGCCACTACCTCAGGGTCTTTAATTTCTGAACTGCAATTCCTTGGACTTCCCTACCTTGACAGATGCAATATGAACTCTTCCTTGATGAAAAGTGAGGAAAACTGCATATGGAATGCACATACTTTATCATTTTAATGCTTTGCAGCTGCATGAAACAATAGGAAATTTTCCTAGGCAGAAAGTCCACTCAAGGCCAAATAGTTGCAGTAGCACTTCTGCCCTTCAGCCCAATTCCCATTACTACTGCTGCTGGCATGCAAGAAAATGCCTTCAAAGAGCCATTTTAATCTCTTCTCAGGTGGTCAGAGAGAGGTGGACTCAAGGAAAAAAAAAAATAAAAAAGGTAGTAGGTTGATTTCAGTACACTGTGTGCCAAGGACCACAGAGAGTCCTCGGTGCAGACTTGACCCACTTGCCTCCCCACCCTAGACCAGCAGGTGAAGGATACAGTGATGCTTCAAGGGCTTGTTTATACAAACAGAACCAAACTCAAGTAATTAAACTGCTTCTAACTTACTGCTATTTTTGGTGCGGGGCTTTCAACAAATAGACCATTTCTTACCAAATCATGTGAATTTAAAACAGATCCAATATTAATAGTTCCAGTCAGTGTAAAGTTAAGACCTCAGACAGCCACTGTAGTGCTCCAGAACTGCTTTTAGACAGTATGCTGTTTTATAACAACACGCTGATCTCTTACTCTGGGACAAGCAAACCACTGCCCTGACATTCATTTGTCTGTAACAAAAAATACAGAGCAAGGCAAATACAACAGGAGGAATTTCTAAGTGTTCAACTTTTAATGAAAGATTCATAAAAAATGCAGCAAGGATGTCACTGAGGTCTTTCCAATTTAATATTAATTAATAAAGTTTGCACACACAGATACCAACTGTAATGTGAAACAGAATCATCAAATCTATTGGAAATCAGCTTTCTAGGTTTTCAAATGCACTTCAGTAGCATAACCACAGCGACTCTGATGACTGTCTACATGACTTTACACATGCAAGTAATCCCATGGGCTTTACTCAACTGCTAAGATTGTGTCCTGATCCTGCCTGTCCAGCATGATGTACTGGCTCCAACCTAAGAAGCTACTTGTGCACATTTAGTAGGAAGGACTGGAATCACAGCGTTTAAGCAGTGCAGCAGTTTGAGCACTTGTGCCTAGCCTGCTCTTGAGGAAGTGCTCTGTCAGTCAAAAAAGTGCAGTTCTGCAAGCTTGTAAATCCAACTTTCCAGGGTTAGGAAGAAAGAAAATAAACAAAACCCACAAAGAACAACATCAATGCAGCTTTACTTCTAATTACGCAGTGACTCACACAGGTAAGCAACCCAGCTCCGGTGAGCTCCCTTACAAGGCTGGGCTGGAATCTTCACATGTATCACGCTATCCACTCGTGCACATGTCAGTCGACTCAAGGTCTATGCGAGCTATAACATATATCCACAGTAATTTTCACTGCTTACCTCGTTGACATGCTTCTATGCGTTCCTGCTGACATTCCTGCATGTGAGGGTTCATTGCAGGTGACTGCTCCCAAGTTTGACATTCCTGTGGTGCAGCAGCTCCAGTGGTGACAAGCAGAACAAAGGCAGGTTGCCACTGGCCAGTCCTACCAGAGCCCAGTCACACGCTGTCTGCAATCACATCTCACTGAGTGCAAAAGGAAAATTAAAACGTTTTGGTTTTTTTTTTTTTTCTCTTACACTTGAACGACACAGCATACTGTTCTGTGTTTGCATTTAAATTGGACAGAATAATTTACCACTGGCTTTTAATTTCAGAAGGGTTAATCACCTCAGCAAAGGTCAATCAAACTTTAATCTCCAATAAAATTGCAGTAGCTTCAGTCACCTGCAGGACATTTATTATATTCTTATTTTCATGCAAAAGAATGCATCACTAATCTTCTAACTCTTTACATTAGCACATTTGCCATTAACATTTTACTAAAATTATTAATTCCTGCAAAACTATTACAAGAGCTCATTTCTACACATCTCAGAAGATAATCCTGTTAAAAACCAGCCACATCTACTGTGACATTGCTTTAGTTGTCTGCTCTAATCCTCACAACCGTTTGATACTCCAACCGAGTTCTAACAATGCACAGTCTCAATTACACAAAATATTACAGGGTTTAGTTTAGAACAACAATATACTGTTTTAGTAACTTAATCTTCCCTATTGTCTGCAATCACAATACTAATCTATTCTGCCACTGTTCACGGCATTTTCTATTCAAAACAAAATATAGATTTTTAATTTTGCTTAGCATCTCTTGAAAAGTAATAGATTCAGAAGGATTAGTTAAAACCTAGAATCCATTACTGACACTAGGAATATTCTTGACGATGGAAATATTTTTCCAGCCTGGAAAAAAAAGGTATTTCCTCACAAAACAGAAGTCTTTCTTGAGGCAGAGCCCATTAATAAATACATTTAAACAAAAAAAGTATTGGTACTTCCAATTCGATCTACTAGAGAAAAATAATTTGTCTGCTATTAAATTGACTGAGAACTGCAAAATCACTCTAAAAACTCAAGTTAGGATTAGCTGTAAATTGCCATTGAAATAATATCAGCTCAATAATAATAATGATAATAAAAAAATATTTAACTCGACAGAAAATTGTAAAGTAGAAAAGAGCGCATCTCGAAAATACATTGTTTTTAAATAGACATCGGCTACGCTAGCTATACGGCAATACATTCCTTCTAAAGTCTACTGTAACAATTTCTTCTGAATGCTCAGAACTAGTTTACCTGTAAAGATACAGAGAAGAAGAGTAACAGAAAACTCAGGGAGAGCTCTTTACGGAACTGAAACACAATGCAAACAATTCATTTCCCAAAATTTAGAAACTGGTACCAACAAGTCAGAATCACTTGGGCAGAAAAGTATTAATACCACCAAAATTAATGGATCTCCCTTATTCTCCTAACATGGCCATATTAGCTCCTGTGAGAAAGTGAAGGAACCATCATATGCTATCTCATGTCTATTTAAAATGGATTTTTTAGCCATAATAACATTTTGACATACCGTAATGTAAATAAACTGTTCTTTCCCATCCCAATATTTCCTTCTCTGTCTCTCTGTCTCTCTCTGTCGCCGTCTCTCTCCTCTTTTTGTTTTAATATATGGCACACAGACAGACACACGCCCCCGTCACTGTCAATATGCACACTCATTAGCAATATGTCAGGCTGGCATTTTCAACACATACTCCAGAGCAGAATTGAACAACCACGCAGTGCACGCACACACACACGTAAAAATACAACTGCAGAGGAGAAGAGCAGCTCAGCAGAATCAGTTTTAACTTGGAAAACTAGGTAAACATACAAAAGGAATAAGGGTGATTCTCAGGCAATATTTTACAAAGGTGCTGTGAAGTGTCTCTCCAGCTAAACAGCAGCAACACTGCTCTCATTTCACACGCACAAGCACACACACACAAATATGCATATACGAAGGTGAATATTTTAGCAAGATAATGTAACGCTGAATTACAAATGCAAGAATATGAGGTTTTCCTTGTTGTTTTTCTTTTTCCTTTTAAACTACATTCTATCTTGAAGTAATGAATGAAGTATTACAAAATATAAATCTGAACTGAACTATGAGTTCCTACAATATAGACTATCAACAGCATTTGTAGTTCCTCCAACTGAGAAATAAGCTGTGAGAACAACCGCATCTGTATTTTTCACAAAAAGTATCTGGGAAGACAGCGAAGACCACTTAGAAAGGGTGAGTAGCACTGAACTATGGTTCTGATTTTTCACCTTTTGATACATCCATAAAACATACTCAAGATTGCTATTGCAGCTGCTTTAAAAATATAACAGAATAGCTTCCCATGGCACCCCAAAATGAAAGGTCCATCTACTTCATATTTCAAAAGAACAAACAGGGGAGAAATGTATGGGGAAAGAAACATACCTTTAGTTATCCCAGCGAACGACTTCTCAGCATATCTACATAGTCCTGCGGCTCCACCAGTACAGAAGTCGACACTGCAGTGCTTGTGATCTCTGTGACAATGGCATCATACTGCCGGCAATTTTTTCGATTAAACTTCTCAGACATGGTAGCAACTTTGTTAATTATGATATTAGCCAGCTGGCGGGTACAATCAATCATCCACTGTAAGAAAGCCAGACAAAGAGACATCTAATCATTGCAACCAGAGCAGATAAATTTTGTTCCTTTCTTATACGTGTCACAGATTCTATCCCTCCTGACCCTCTACACAGCCATCGACTGTCAAATTTAGATTCAGCAAGCTCCCAGCTTTTCTTTATCCCTGCCTTAGATCTGAAACTCCTGGTTATCAGGAAGACAAGCGTCACCAGCTGTCTCAGAACAGGAAGGCAATCAGGTGAATAGTACTTATTATCTCTCATTGCCTTCTGAGGAGCGACAAGATTGATTTTGGACCAACAACACATCCAGATCTCAGGCACAGCTACTACAGCATCGTCTAGAATGTGGTGCGTATGTAAAGGTGACCTCAACCTTTATTAATACTACATACTAAAAGTTTGAGGGTTGTTTCTTTTTTTTCTTTTTTTTTTCTATTTTTTTTTTGGGGGGGGGGGAATTTTGTTTTGGTTTATTTTGTTTTTTCTTCTCTAAGATAACTTTCAAAGTTTAGGTGTTTTTTTTTTCTTTAAAAGCTGCACTGGATATTCCCTTATTCCAGGCCTCCATCCCCCCACCTCAAAAAAATGTAGGCGTACCAACTGTACCATTACTCAGGGGACTGTGTTTCACAGTTGAATAGTCTTAATTGGGCCCACGGAAGCAGTTAGGTACCATTAAAGGCTTCTCTATATACATCTTCTTCTCAACTAGTCTGATGGTCTGTATTTCCCCTCTAGTGAAGCCTATGCTTTGAGAGGGTTAAACATACACATACATTATAAGCCCAAAGTATAAAAGCAACTTAACAAAATTTGAGCTGAAAGTGAATTTCAGCATTGCTCTAGAAAACAATAAAATGTTTGGGCTTTTCATCTACAGCAGCATTGGACAATCATGCACTCTTACTGCAAGACTTTTTTAGAAACAAAATACTCTGCAAAGTACTGGAAGGTAGTTCATATAAAGTAGAAACAAAGGTTACAGTAGAATAAAAACCATCAAAATAATGTGTTCTGATACAAAAAAAACCCCAACCCAACAGTACCTTTCAAAATGCATGCTGACAATTCCACTTAACTAATTAGAGCAGAGTACACTAGTCAATTAATACAAATTGATAAGGACATGCAAAAATGTTTACGACCACTGTTGAATTCATGGTACACTGACTGCCCCAGCCAAAGACTGCTTTTCCAAAATAATATCTTTTCAGGCAATGTGATCTTATGTTTACCTCACCTTAATTTAAGACTAGTTTAATATTAAATGTGGTATCCAGCAATACTGTCTCACCCTCAAACAGGAAGATGTTCTGGACTTTGCAGCATAAAGTTAACCATTTTTAGTAAATTCATTGAAAACGGGATTTTTTTTCTTCAAAGTTTTCACATACAATTCAGATAAAATTTTCACACTTTCTTGAAATTCAAACAGAAAATAGCAACAATTAGAAAACAGGAGCTTGTGGGAGTAACAATTACACCCTGACCTCACTCCCTTGAAATTAGTTTTGCCAGAACCGGCTTTGCCTTTCAGAAGTCAAATTTTTCTATTATGTAACTACGTCATTTGAAAAGTTTACAAGGCCAAATATAGGAATCATTATAGTGTTCATTATTGGTCAAAACACAACTAATTGCTTTCTAATATTTGTTGGAAAGGATGAGGGCTGGAAAATAAATTACATCCTCAAATGTAACGTCATCACTCCAGTAATTTTGGATGACCGATTCTCAGCTTTTCAGGCAGATATTGGAGACTGTGCCAGTTCTGTGCTGCAACCTATACCTAAATTGTTAACAAGTTGAGATCTAGCTCAAGAACCTCCACAACACATTGTCACCAAAACAATAGCAGACAGACTGTTAGAAAGCTCAGTCCTAGCCCAACTAAAATAACTAATTCACTTTATTAAAATATCTACCATCAAGAGGATTTTACTCAGAAGTTAAGGAAGCCATTTGTGCATTACTCCTTCTCATTTCTGTTGCTATACTCAGATTTTGCTTTCTTTAGACAGCCTCTAAATATGAAGAAGTAGTCTTGATGCTTGCACAGAGCTTTAAGGCAAGAGGAAAAAACTGAGTGTAGTAAATGAACAAGGGGCTTGGGAAGGACATGAAAATTAGAAGGCTGCCATAACAACTGATTATTTTTTCTACAAGATGAACCAAATGCATCAAATACTATCCATAGCAGTATCTCCAGTTATTCATCAACATAGACTTGATCAGGTTTCTAAGCAGCCAGAAGAGATCTGAGCAAGTAGAACAAGAAAACAAACAGGATGGTCTCTGACAGGTCCAGACTGACAGTTACTTAATAGTAATATGAAAGAAAGGTAGAACTTGGTACCCCAGAGCTCTTACATTTGTTTATTTTCAATATGTATAAGTGTTCATGGCCAGGTTGGACAGGGCTTTGAGCAACCTGATCTGGTAGAAAGTGCCCCCCTTCCAATGGCAGAAGAGCTGGAACTAGATGATCTTTAGAATCCCTTCCAACCCAAACCATTCTATGATCTGTGCTCTCCACTGTCACCACTAGGATGAAGCATGACAGGAATCTGCTGAGCATGAATTCTTATACCAGTTTCCATATTTTCATATCCATTCCACTGATGGAATGACTTGTCCACTGGATGCACTGCTCCCTCTATTAGCTGTCATAGAGACTACAAAACTGGTCTGAATTCAGTTTTAACCCTGCTTGGAGCAGGAGATTTGACATGTTGACTTCCTGAGGTCTCTTTCAATCTGAATTATTATATTAATCTATGAACTGGCTAAGGTAAAAGCAACATAAATAGCAAAAGTTATGAGATGATCCAAATTACATTAATTACATGTGTAGTTTTTTCAGGAGGGCAGGGCAGCTCCTCTCGGTAGTTTGGCCCTCATGTTCTTCAAACCTTTTGAAAAAGCAGACATTTTTTGCTTTTTTTTTTTTCCCTTCATTGAAACAAAAAGACGAGAATTACCAGATCATCTATATAACAAGACACTCAGAGAAAAGGAAACGTATCAAAGGGGATACATAAAGAAAGTACACAAAGACCTCCATGTAAGCAACTAGACTGCTGGTATAGGGGGGGAAAAAGGAAAACAAGTGGTAAAGTAAACTCGGGGTCAGGTAAAAGGAAAACTTCCTTAGCAGGCAGAGAGGTACAGCAAAGGATAGGCCACATCAGATCTAAGCACATCCAGTTTAAAAGAAAAAGCACAAACCATGACCATAATAATGGTGGTCCAGACTCAAAGGAGAGGTTTATTCTGGTAAAGTTAGGATTACTGCAGGATTTCCACAATATTTACTGCATTCTCAGAACACAGAAAATTGCCACAAAAAAAACCCCAAAACCAAAACAACCTAGAAGGATGTGTAGAAAAGAGTAGGATACATGACCTAAAACAAAAAAAAGAAAATAATATTCTAAACCATTTTGATCAATAGTGACAATAGTATTTCACAACCCCAGACTGACATAAACCTATTCAGTTTTAGTTATGTATATCTATTCATAAGCTTAACCTTAAAAATGACTGTCTAATAAATCTCCCATTTGTACTTTTGTAAATCCTTAATTCTTCCATTCAGTACCTCATTACAAAAAATTAAGTGAAATTAAGCAGTAATATATGTAAATTATACATATAAAAAACTGGGCAATGGAATGAAAGGAATACGCTCCACATTGTAATCCAGTGGGCTTTTAAATTAACTTTTAATGTTCTGTGGCTGCCAATTAATAAGAAGCCTATACATTTGACTGTGCTACAACACACAAACTAGGAGAAAGAAAGGAGGAACACAAGGGCATGAAGCCAGTGCAGGATAGTGTACAGATGTCAGTTGGCAGGTTTAGGGCAATACATGTGGCAGAGCCCAAGTCTGAGAAGCAATGTCCCTCTGCAGTGAAGCTCTTCCAGAAATCAGGAGCTTCAAAGGCTCAGTGACACAATGACCCTCTCACTCACTGATTCCCCCCTCACTCCAAGAAAAAAACCCATATGTAGCTACAGACAGAGAGTTTATGGCATAGTTTCTCATTTTGGCACATCACGCGCATCAAAAATAGCCACAGATTCTTACCCCCCCCACCCCCCCCCCCCCACCCCACACCTCCCCTCCAACCCCCCCCCCACAACCAC
>WUAM01000395.1:31256766-31289363 GCA_024336885.1 Actenoides hombroni
ATTTTTAGCAGTGGAAATCAAGTGTTAGCCTGCATCATAAACTGCACTGAAAAGAATGAAACCATAATGTTTCACAGTGCAGAACAATGTCCATAAAGGTCACGCGTAGCTTCTCCAGGGGGAAACGCCACGAGGCAGATGTAAAGAGGCCACATGTTGCGTCAATCTTTAGCACAGGATGAAGGGAGGTTAAATATTAATGCATCGCAAGAAAAACAATCTTGCTCACATTCTAGGAACTGAGCAAGAAAGAAAAAGGGGAAACAGACCATTTCTCCACCTGCATAATGATAAGCAGGGCCAGTCTTATCCTGCTATAATATTGTCAGTATGTGTGAACTAAAGGACTTTTGTTCTATTCTGCTGTGACCATCTGCAGGTAATCCTGAAAACTGTGAGGTTTTTTTCTTGCCACTCCCTTTTTCTTGCACCAACGTTCTGTTATTCTGTTACCTGCACTAGTAGTCAGACATCTCTTTTTAAACTGATCAGTAAGAACACAGATACCAGCTCAGATACCAGCATCCTGCCTTTAACAATGTCCAGTAGCAAGTGTCCAAGTAAAAATATATGGGCATGAATAGAGCAATTTTACCCTGGTATATGATCCCAGCTTCTGTCCACTCAAGGCATGGAAGTTTACTTAGTATATGAAATGTCAGGCTGGCTTAATGCAGCACATTAGACAAGATTTCAATACAGTTCTGTGTCACAGAACAACAAAAATCAGCACCAAGAGAGCACAGTTAAATAACTGGTAATATGTACGTAAAACAGGAAGGCTCACATGAGTAAGAAAATAAGACTGAGCTAAAATCTACAACAATAGTTATGTGTTCATTTAAAAAAAACAAAAAAAAACAAATAACAAAAAAAGAGTCATTCATTGACATTCAGGCTATTCACAATTCCGGATTAGAGAGTTTTGTCTGTGTCATTCATAGAATCTTTAAAGCATAGAATAGTTTCAGCTGGAAGAGACCTTCAAGATCATCAAGTCCAACCTCACTCCTAGCCATATCAAAAACCACTAAACCATGTCCCTAAGCACAACACCTGCATGTCTCTCAAACACTTCCAGGGATGGTGACTCCACCACCTCCCTGGGCAGCCCATTCCAATGCCTGACAACCCTTTCTGTAAAGAAATGCTTCCCAATATCCAGCCTGAACCTCCCTTGGTCCAACTTCAGGCCATTTCCTCTTGGTCTGTCGTTTGTCACCAGGGAGAACAGACCAACTCCCGCCTCACTACGACTTCCCTTCAGGTAGTTGTAGATGGCAATAAGGTCTCCCCTCAGCCTTCTTTTCTCAAGGCTAAACAGCCCCACATCCCACAGCCTTTCCTCATATGACACATGCTCCAAACCCTTTACTAGCTTTGTAGCCCACCTCTGTACCCTCTCCAGCACCTCAACATCCTTCTCGTAGAGAGGGGCCCAAAACTGGACACAGTATTTGAGGTGCAGCCTCACCAAAGCTGAGCACAAAGGAAAGATGAGACAATCTGTAAAGATGGCATGACTGTAAAGAGACATCTGTAAAGATGAGACAGTAAAAAACTTGCATTATACTAGTGGAAATATATTTTTCATCTATAAAGCACTTCCTCAGAGAGCCCCTCGCTAGGTGAAGTGAGACATCTGAGCACCATGGCTCCAAGAGCTGGCAGTGTTTTACCTAAAGGCAGGGTTTGTACCTTTTTACAAGAAACTCATGCAGCATTTCATTCCCAGTTTTGTGCTTAAAAAGTTTCTTCTAAAGCACGAAGGCTTCTCCTATGCAAAAGCTCCCACCTGTGGTGAACTGGAACTGGGATGGCAGCAAGGGAGACAGACACACAGAATGAAATAACATCTGAATTAAACAAATGCTTATTCTGGAAAAAATGAACACAAAATACATTGGGAAAGGATACTGCCCTATTACAGCAACACAATGTCTTTAGATTATATGGTAATTAGTTTTAATGTGTCATTTTAATTTTTTTTCCCAAAAATAAAAAAATGTACTTATAGCTGACTTAGCCTCCTAAAAGAATACGTTTTGTCTGACTGCTATTGAAGCATGTAAAACACTAATAATGTGGCAGAAACAAACTCTGCTACATGACCCATTAGAAAGGCTGGATCTGCAATGATCCAATCAAAGTGACATAAGCTAAAATATCCAGCTGATAAGAACTTAAAAAAAAATAAATCTAATAACCCAAAACACTAAAATTGTCTCTTTATAATGCATTTTAAAAGTAAAATAACATTTTTAAAAGTAAATTAAGTAAAAGAACTAATGTAGATACATTTTGAGTCTGGATACTCCAAAGGTAGGTCTCAAATTGTAAAACTGCCCCACACGGGCATTTGAGTTATTAATAATTTTCTAGATAGACTTAATGTGCTTCTTTTAATATAATTAGTTAATTTCCTGACAGATAATACTTTACACCTGATTAATTTCAAAGCAGTTAAAAGGCAATAGCTCCAAAGGCAAATTAAGGGGAAAAAAAAAAAAAAAAAGATAACAGCGTGGCCAAATCAGTATTAATTATTTTTTTTTTCAAATTCTAAATTTCTTTCTTATATACTCTAAAACTGGACTCTACATTAATGGTTATCTATTATTTTCAGTATTGGAAGACAGCAAACTCTTTTAGAGTACCTAAAAGATGAAAGTCTAACAACAAGAGAAGCATAATTTGGGTGTTGGTTGTTTGGTTTTTTTGGGGGGAGGTATTTATTATACCATGCAAAAATTATCAAATTTTTATTATTTCTTTTTTTGGCAGCAGCCACAGATGTAATTCTATGATAAAGATCATGGTCCTTTTACTGTTTCATTACAGAACTGTTAGGAACAGTGGTATCTACCCCTGCCACAGTGAAATCAAGCCTTACGGAGGTAATTCTTTGAGGCCAATTTCAAAAATGCATGTTACAAATTCTTACAGTAAAGAATATATGACTGTGTTATGTGTCAGTGAAGTTTTCAAAGCTGCCGAAAGCAAATGAGCATCACTGAAGGATCTCTCTCCAGTTTTAAATGAAGGGTTCCCCATCATATAACAATCAGCTGCCTCAAGCTTCACCACAACAAACAGGGAGGTGGAAGTTCTGCATAAGAAGCCTTCTCCGGAGAAAGAACAAAAAAACCCACAGAACCTTCAATGTCCAGATGTTGCCTATTTGCACAGGGTTTCTAACACAGAAAAAAAAATGACCACTGTATGGAGAAAAACAGGCAATAGCTCCGAGTATGGCATGTATGCAAGACTGCAGTGACATATATTAAATTTAAGCTCTATTGTATGAAGTGCAGGAATCAAATATACCATTATAAAATGGCCATTTGATAGTGCTAATTTCAATTAAAAAGTATAATCAAAACTGTTGCTTTTCTGGTTTCATTTGAGAAAGAGTAATCCCTTGCTGGTTGTCATATTTAAATTTAGGAGAAAAAAAAACAACCAACAAACAAAAGCCTAACAGTAATTCATCATTTAACTGAGCTAGAAAATGGAACTTTGAATGTCTTCATATCAAAGCCACCTGGAGCAGAACAAACCCACAATTAAGGAAAAGTATCACTGCTTAACAGTATCTAAGAAGCTGCAAAATTTTGAACAGGAATTGAGATGAGATACACTTAAATATACACTGTTGAGGTGCTACACCTCAAGAAAGTACTGCATTACACCAATTCTGCAGAATTGTGCTCACTGCTGCTGTACTTCAGGTGTTAATATCCAGTAGTAGGCTACTCCAAATGTATCTACTGTCACATATTGTGACTCTTTGGTATTTCCCCTATTTATCACAAATACCAGGTGCAGTAATCTATAAGTTTGTGAAGAATTGCTTGAATTCCATTTAAGGATTTTAATCAAGGCTCTAAAACACAAAGCATCAACCCTAAACAAACATGTCTCCTTGCGTCTTCGCCTGTGCTTTTAAATACCCGTACCAACTAAATTATCATTATGTAAAGTTGTACAAAAAAATTCATTGAAAAAAAAGAGGTATGCCAAAAAAAAAAAAAAAAAAATGAGGGAAACAAAAAAAAAAAAAAAAAAAAGAAAAAAAAAAAGAAAGAAAGAAAAAAAGAAAATACAGCACTAGCTAGGAGTTAGGAAGATCATGCATTAAGATGAAAGATGAAACAGATGCAATACACAGCAAAGATCAAAGCGCTCCATCAATTCATTCTGAGAGTCAAAATCCAGCTGAGCATGGGAGCCCTGTCCGCATAATAAGAAAGGTTGACTAAAACATAAGGATTAAACAGATGAGCTGTCTCCAATGAATGTACGGCACAGGAAGCCCTGCTGAGCCACTTGTAAAGACACTTTGGAATTGTACACCTGCTACTCCACAGTGAAACCTACAGGAAGACAGCCTGGAACGGGAAAGAAATCCACTAATGGACTAAATAGCTATCTTTAAGAGAAAAAAGAAAAGAGTTGATAGAAGAAAACAGCAGCTAACAGATTTGCTCTTTCCCCTCCATTTAGTTATTTACCAAATATTTCCATCAAAAACTACTATAAAGAAGTTGTTACCACCATCCCCTCATTCCCCTGAAATAAAAGAAAAAAAGCTTAGTATGTACTGTAACTATGTACACAACCATCCACACATAGCAGGGTCATTCTAAGATTTTCAATGAAAACATCTGCCACAATATTAATGGTTTGTAATCTCTTTTTGTAGTCCTGCACTTAGGTTAAATGGCCAAAGCTCTAATAACTTTAGTACTATGTGACTAAGTAAGTCTGACGGCCACAGAATTTACATTATTCCTAATACTGACAGCATTTAAAATAATGTTATATATATTAAAAAAAATCTTCACTTTTCTTATCTCCTTGTCTATCTAATGAGCAGACATTTCAACAATGCAAAATTATAGGTAATGAATAGTTTCTTTTCTCTTATTATCATTGGTAAAGAGAAACAAATCTAGGAAAAAGAAAGCTGTTAATAACAAGAAAGAAACACTATTCAATTTAATTAACTAAATCAATGAATTCTCATAAAATCTCTATGGTGTGCATTTAGCCATAAACACAACCCCTACATAAGGAAAAAAATGTAGCACTAGCAGTGATTCCATTACTCAAAGGAACCGAACTGCAGAGGTTTCTAAAAGGAAAGGATAAAGGATACCCTCGCAGCAGAAGATGGCAAATGATAACTGAAAACCATCGGGGAATAAAGCCAACTGAACATACACACATTTACAAGTTTAAGGCTTTGCATTCTCCTGGATGTTCAATTAATATCAACTGCATGCTACAGGTGGCTCTTTATTTATTTTTTAAATGAATGTTACTAACCTGCTTGTCTCACAAATGTTATTTACAATCACATCTTTTATTCTCGTTTTAGTTGACAGGACAATCTGTTCAAGGATCTGGGCAGAGCTGATATATTTGATTTTCAGGTTATCTACTGCCTGCAGATACAAGCACTTTGATTGTTTACAATGCAGGAGTAATTGGTAACCGTTAAATAACTCCAGAGACTGATTTAAGAGTCCTTCACCTACTGCATGAAAGTAGGGCTTCAGCCCACAGCCCCTACTCTGGCTAAATACTTAAATATCTCCCTACAAAAACAGGAAAGCAAAAATCTAGCAAATGCAATGATAATTTAAATCATCAAGCACATGCAAGCAATATATTCAATTTTAATGATTTAAAATGAATTTATATTTCAAAGTGGAAATGAAAATAAGAAACAGACATTTTCAAATCTCATTACATTTCCAAAACTAAATGCAAATATGAATTTGTATAGCACAATTCTAAGCAGAATTTCTACAGTGTTTCTTTCAGCATACAAAACCAAAATGAGTAAAACAAAATTCAGCAAGTATTCCTATGAGGAATTTTATGTGTTGTTTCATTGGTAATACCTTACTTCCTGATTGCATATGTTCAAGCTGTAGATATTATTTAAAATAACTTTTGCCTAGCCTTGAGCAGTCAAATAGAATTACTTTGCTATAAACAATTCAGGCTAATTTTCTGTTTCAGCAAAAAGTCACAGAGCACATTTTAACTTTTATTTTCTGATGACATTTTATGGCCACTGAACTTTATTGCTTCACAAAATGGTGTGGAAGCATGACACTATTATGAATACACTGATTGCTGCTGGAACTCTTCTGAACTCAGCATTTTGTACCCAAAACCAGTAACGAAATACATCACTGAAGGTGATATAAGCTTCCAGACAGCACCATCATGGACGTAGTCTAAATCAGATGCTAAAGAACACTGCAGAAGGCCATCTTGTTAGTAGTGCAGAGAGTTCAGCATGCCCACATTCACCAGAGAGACCATATTCACTATTGTTAAGGAGCAAGGATAAGGTATGCAGCAGGATATGGGATACCACTGGTCCTCCTCTGACAGTGCAGCTCCATTGGGGAGCACTGCACCAAGACTTCACTGCTTCTATACAAAACTCATTTTGGTCCCTTCGGTCCTTCCATCCCGCAAGTGCAGTTCCACCTGCTCGTGACCAAGGGAGAGACCAGCGGCAGAGCATGCACATTCATCTAAGGACTCACAGTATCCTCTTCAGCTCCATGCAACTCTAACTGCAGCCTCCCAATCCCACTTGGACAGAGTTCACTTTTCAAGAAGAAGAAAACTTATGGAAAACTAAGATTGATCATAAATCTCTAACGATGCCAATTGCCTGACCTCTTAGGCATAAGCATTCTGGCTAGCACACTGTAAATCAGTCAAGAGGAAGCCCAACATTTTACAATTTACAGCCAACAGTGAATGACACCAGGACTCCTAAAAATCCCAGGTGCACACCCCGCAAAAATCGCATATAAGCAGAGACTGAGCCAACTAATCTTCCAAATCACCTGGTGGATATATTACTAGTAAAATTTTACCACCCATAAGAAAATCAGAATACCTTCAGACCAAATCACAGGCATTTTCATAGAGATGTTTCAAAGACATTTCTCTTGAGAGAGAGCTGCCACTTTAAAAATTTCAACCTGTTTCCCCAGCTGTTTCGGTAGTACAGCTGTCATTTAAAAGGTCATAGCCATTCTTTTTTCTAATGAAGGCATTATTTTACTTTCCCTTCCTTTAAATACTGCTGGGCAGTGTTAGATACACTCTCAAAATAACTTTTGCACTGAAAGTATACAGTGGAAAATTTTAGAGCAGTATGTGAACAGTTCAGAAGCTCATAAGTCAAATGCAGATATTGGTTCTATTGTAATTTTAACCATTAAGGTCCATGGCAATTTCACAGTGGGATGTGTGTACTTGTTTATTTATTTTGCTTTTTATTTGAATACTACATCCTCAGCTCTTACTAACTGTTGTTCTGTATTTTTTTCTAAAATATGTACAAAGTATATTTTGTACGTATACCTATATACATACATAGATACGGCAGGAAGGAAACAATACATTATCTAGATCTTTCACGTGAAAAAAAAACAAACCAACAAAAATTCCTTTTAAGCTTTGTAGTTATCTGGGATTTTAAGAAAAATTCATCTGAATATACTTGTAAGTATGCTAAACAAAACAAAACAAAAATGCCATCACGCCTAATTCTGAAATATTTCTTCTTTATACTTGGCCTCAAACCAGACTTGTTTTTCACTTGACACTAAATATGAAATGTGATAATTTACAACTTTTTTTAGGAGGGCAGGACTAAAATTTTCAAAGTCATACTAACATATCACACATGCAAGAGACACACAACTAATTAGTTTCGCATATTACACTGGGTTGTTTGCTGGATTTCCTTTCCTAAACTAAAAATATTGTTCTTCATGTTTCTTCATGGAGAAGATCAGAGAATAAATAAAATGCAAAATATAGTGCCATTTCAGGGACTACAGCTATCAGTGTAATCTTTTTTTTTTCTTCTCTGTCCTACCTCACAGTTTTTGAAAGTCTTACATCCATCACATTCTAACCTTAGTTTTTCTGCTGTACATCAATCAGGAAAATATATTTTCCAAAGTTTAAAAAAAAAAAAAAAAGAAGCAAGTATTAAAACTGACACAAAGTTATTGCATGGGAGAGGTGAGTTTTACAGTCATATTACACGCATACAAAGTCCTGGCTATATGAAAGTGTCCATAAAGAGATTTTGTTTTGTTTAAAGGGAAGATGATATCTAAAAACACATACAAATTGTAAACGTTATTATACACAGCATGAATTCTGTTGTTTTAATTTGCTTTGATACAATGTCACAAATAGTTTAACTCTGTGTCAAATTCAAATATTCGGTCTCATCTTGAGAGCTGTTCAGCTTCATTGAAAGAGTGGGTAACGTGTGAGAACAAGGGTAAAAGAGTTTGACCTACAGTTTGTATCTCCAGCAAAGGAGATAACAACAGGACACGCAAATGAAAATGAAAACCAAACCAAAACAAAAAACCTAAATAAATTTATTTTCTTTTAGATTTAAAATAAATGTCCCTATCCAAAACCTGACTATATTTCCTCAGTCTTTCAGGTTTAACTTCCACTGATCAAGATAGCACTTCAATTTTCACTCATATGTGATCATGCATTCCTAGATCTGTAGAAAAAAATATCTTAAAGTCTTAAAGAATTCAGAGTCTGAGCTTTTCAAAATGGATTACTAGCATTTCTTCAAGTAATTTCAGACACCAAATGTTATAAATACATTTAAACTTGCCTCACTTCAGGAATGATCATGCATTTACTATAGTTTTCATTATATCAAAAATGCTTCAGCTTCATCAGCAACAGATGAATTCATTAATTTCTTTATTAATTCAAACGATTTTTTTTCAATTTTTTATAAGCCCCAAGGTTCTCTCAGCAATATTGGCTCCTTCTCTGTTCCATATAAATTGTAATCAATCTCTATTATTGTCATGAAAATGGTATTTGTCACTTTGCTGAGAAAAAAAAAATCAATACATCTTGCAGGGCAGAACAGGCATTTAATGCAGTGAATTGATGTCTGTTAGAGAAATTTAGCTTGCCAGCAGTTTGGGACAAGCTAATAGAAAACCAGAAAATTCACTGAAGGTTGACAGATGAATATACAGACATGCCACAAAAATTAATATTTGGGCATTTTGTATAGCCTGTCATTTCATATGCTGGAGAGAAAATAGATTTAGACAAGTGAATCCCTAAGGATATACTTTTGGCTTTTAAAAGGCAAAAGTCAAAAGCATGTAGAAAACACATTCTTCACTGTATTTTATTTATATATGTTTCTGAAAAGTAAGTATTCTCAAATAAACTTCCATTTAAATATTTTGCTTCAGACATGATACTGAATATGAAAACACTGCTGAGTGATAAAACAATGCAGTCTCTGAGGCAATACTGAAGTCCTGATCCTTCTGGAGAACACAGCATCACAAAAACAAATCGAGCACTGCTTCAAAAATTAGTACGTAATCTTCATAATGGAAGTGCTCAGACAGTGTTCTAAATCATGAAAAAAACCCACAAGTAAAACTGTCACAGCCAATATCTAAAAAGAAATCCAGTCACACATTTCATGACAAATGCAATACCCTCAAAGAGATGCTAGAATTAGTTGAACCTTATTAATAAAAAGTTACACTTTAGGAATGCAAACCTCCCTTCTGTCTGCTGCCATCTGCAGAAGCTGTCAAAACACTCCTCCTTCCAATTATGTACTTTCAGTCTTTCACTTGCTCTATGATAAGCCTATAATCTGTTTAATTCCCTTGTTTGGTTGGCTTAATAAACAATGCTTTTAAGTTGCAGGCTTTGACAAACCCAGCATCCACAATAAGCAATCTGCAGTTATCCATCCCTCCAGGAGAGCACTAGCACTGCTGACCACAGAGACACTGGGCTGGTCACAGCAGGAGGAAGCACAGGTCACCCAGTTTTTGACTTCTGTTGCAAGGCTGCCACTTTCTAAACTCCATTCTTCCTAAGAAATCTCCTTAATTCTGGGTTGGATATAAGTGGGACACCCTCTTCAGCAACCTGCCTACAGCTCCCAGCAAGCTTTAACAGAATGAATTTTAAAACCTAAGGTACCCATCAGGTCACAGAGCAGCAAATGTGTCTCTAAATGCCTAAGAAAGCATCTAGCTGAATGCTCATGGTGAAACAATCATGCTCTAATTCCAGAGACTGAGTAAATGAGCCTGGCGTATGAGTGCTGTTTAGGGAAGAAGAACAGTTTTGTTCATCATGTGCAATATAGCATCCTTGGACAAAAGGAAGGCATGCTAAAGATGTGAGTAGTTTTACATAGTTTCTGAACAGTCAGAAACCCATGTTCAAGCATAGGAGAAGGGACAAAATTTAACATCTTCTTGCCTGCAAAACTGAAATAAGACCTAGTAACAGAAGTCTATAATAATGTGGACATTGTGGAAAATATGTATCTCCTACTGCCTTCACCATTTTGTCACAGATTTCAGAATACTTCTGTAAATTAGAAGTCTCCTCTGCCACTACTGTCTGACAGCTGCAGTGCTACCACTTTGTAGCCATCAGAAATTCACTGTAGGAAGTGGAGGATTGTTAACATTACTGAGGTTCTCCAAAAATAGGGAGCTTAGTCTAATTTTGTCCTCATTTGTAAAAGAATTTGACCTTTAGCCTGACAAAATTCAGGCTGAGTTTTCACCACAGCAAAATTTAAGCTACACAAAAAAGGAAAATAAACTTCTATTGAAACATTATCACTGACAATTTTACAAGCCTAGAAGGCAAAAGCAACGCTATTTGTTCTGCATTATTAAAAAAAAAAAAAAATAAAAAAATTGTCAACACTAACATAAGGGTCCCCAAAAGACCAATGTATGTTTTTTATTTCACAGCTGAGTTCCAGCCAACTATTGTACATTATAGGATCATGCAGCTGGTAGGAATGACAAGAAGTCACTGTTGCATGACACTGTCAACTTTTATATTTATGCTTTGCATGAGTGCAAACATTTGTAATTTACCCTAGGAAAGTTAAAGGGTTATGACATTGTTAGTAGAGCTAGTTCAAAACGGGAGATGTTCTGATAAACAACGTCAAGAGTGATGCATCAGATCTGCATGTGGTGAGAAAATGAACACACATGTTATGCCCTGGAAGTTACATATGTGTTCTTGTCAGAAGTGCAAAGCACAGTTTGGTGTAAATGCAAGTCACTACAAATTTAACAGCACTGGAAGCACCTGTAATATCATTGGCTCCATATGAATGTATACACTGAATCTGCTTCACAATTAGTTGTGAAGATATAAGCATAAACTCAGTATCAAGCATGGATATTTTTGTAATCAGTATGGTGGATCCTGCGGGAAATATTTCCATTGATTTTTCCTTGGGCTTTCTAAGAAAATTTGGACAAGACTGATGATGAATTTGAATAGGTTTGAAAGCACAGTCCCATTGAGGGAAAGGGTAAAAGGTATTTCCCAATTAAACTCTTTCAGATTAGATTACTGACAAAGGGACATAAATTTGAACCAACAGTATATATTAAAATTAGATGAGCTTTTACTGAATGTGGTGGATTTTCAGATGTTTTTTCTTAATTTCACATATATTTTTCACTCATTTTCATGTGACCAGACAGAAATTCTGCTATGCTTATAGAATAATGAGTAAGAGCACTGGCAAAGATTTGCTTTCCTTCTTTACTAATCTCCCCAGTCAAGTGAGAACTAAGTCACAAAAACATCTCTAGCACTTCTTATTAAAGCAAATACCATCTGTAGGAATTATGATCTACTTTAAACTTTTCTTCCTCATTCTCTATACACAGTGTTTATGTAGTCTGTTTCCTCTGAAATATGAAACATTTTCAGGGTCTATGTAAACATTTTTTCCAATAAGATTTAACAAAATTATGATGTAAGGGCATGACCCTACATCCACTGAAGTAAATAAAAAGCATCCACTGGCATAAACAGCACAGGAAGAAAAGCTAAAAATTTAAAATGCAGCCAAATCAGAGGAATTCTCAACTAACACCTGGTCTCATTTACCAGAAGTGTCATTCATGACCATTAAATAAAGGATGACTTACAAAACATTTCTAGCTTCATCCTCCATGCAACTACAATGTCCATTAGCATCAGCAAATACATTTTTCTTCAGTCAAAAAAGAGTTTTTCAAAAATACCAAGTAGATATCATCTTGATTTCTTATTTTGCTGTTGACCAAGTAACTGTTAACTGCTAACTTCTGAATCACTACTTGTTGAGCTTGGATTTTTATTTCTATTATGTAATTAAAGGCTTCATATCAAACAGTTTTTCTTTTAAATCATCTCATTCCCTTCCCTTCGTATTTGCAAATGAACCTAACTGATCAGCAGACAAGGGTTCATACAGTATTGAATAAAAACCCATGACCAAGATAGACAATCCTCTAATTCCTTCTCAAAATCTTACCTTCATTTCCAAGAAAGGCTATCATATGTACTTTGCACAACATGTGCTTTAAAAACTAGATGATATAGCTTTGAGAAAAGTCTTCGAATGACTTTCCTTATTTAGGATCCATTTCTATTCTGTTTTGGTTTGATTTTTTTTTGTGAGGGACATTACCTTAAAGCTTCCTACATAATAAAGGCAAAGAAAAGGTGGTCATGTACCCACAGCTTTGAGTAATTGAAGGCAGCAGTGACAAGGTCTAGCAAAGACAAAGTTGGTTTAGTTCTTCTTTGCAACCCCCTACAAAGTGTGCTAACGCTTCTCATTTGCTGTTGTCTATTCAGTTGAGAGATTTGAAGTCAAAGGGTCCCAAAAGTTGTCGGTCTGCTGCATAAACAATGAAATACATCAGAATTGTACTCACTTTGATTTTTAAGGAAAATGCCTGCACTGACTAGTTAGAAATGCAGAAAGGCATTTGACAACAGCCAAAATGGGCTAGGCAACACTAACACAACTTCCCTAAGCTTCTCTTCCTTTCTTTACTTAAAGCCTTCAAAAAGATAGTTGTTGCCAAGTCGAGGCCTGCCTCTTCCTCCTGCTCTGTCCTGCTCTGCTACCCTCTAGCTCAAAGGTAAGTCAAAGAAAGGGCCAGCCTCCACAGGTACCATCAGAAAGAGACAAGGATCATCACTGAGCAGAAGATACAGAGGGTGCATCTGCTGTGTCCTTGTGTCCACCCAGAGGGATCTGTCAATAGGAAGGACTTCAACTCCTCCCAGAACACAGAGGGATGAAGGAGATGGCCACTGCCCTTAAGTGATAATATCTTGCACTTTGTCACCTCTTCCACTTTTCCAAGAAAGTGATTTCAATTCTTAAGTTAAACTACTCCTTTAACACCAGGATGCTAGATAAAGCCACAACTTAGCAAACTTCTTTGACAAAATTTTTGCTTTGCGTATTACTGAGAAAATGACATTATTTTCAGTATATTTATGACAATACAAGCTGTTATAAGCCATTTAGTCTATTGAAATGTATGAAAAATACACCATATCCTTGAACTGCAAATTTGCATGCATTTAAAAAAGACTTTAGTACAGGTGCAGTTAGTAATTAAAATGTTTTTAAATGGTTAAGGAATTTAGTACCCATATTTTTAATCCTGAGTGATTATTAAAATTCTATTGTTCAAACATATCCGTATTTTTTAACTTAAATCTTCTTCAAATTTAATTTAAAAAAAAAAAAAAAAGCTGAAATTAACACAAGTTATCAATGAATTTTAAACTGCATACCTTGGGAATTATTTTTTTTTTATGTATACATGTACACAGAAGATACCTGAAGTCAGATCAAAAAGAAGTAAACTAAACTTCTCTATTGATGATTTCCATTGAAACATTTACATTGATTTTCATGCGTCTGTTGGGTAAGGGAGAACAGACACAAGAATCAAAAACTAAAGCTGAGTATTTAGCCTGAATGTCAACAACTTTAGTGGCAACCTGCCACAGTTGCTGGTGGTCTTTGACACATTGTGCATTTGCATTGGCTTGAGTACCTACTGTAGATACAAAAGAAACTGATGTACAAGGAAAACTATTAATAACCCTGGATACTAAGGGATACCACATTGTAACATCCAGTTTTATATTTTACTAAGCATATATATATATATATTTTACTAAATCCTCCAACAAGTCAACTGCAGAATACATTGTAGCAGCTCAAGGCTAGTTTGTACTGCACTCGGACAACTGTGCTGCTCTAACAGCAGCATTACCTCCTGCTTAATTCAGAGGTGTTTTGGATGTCATTGATGTTACCCTGGTGTAAATTAAAGTTTGAGTTAACCTATATGGAAAGTTGTAGTTCATATAAAATTTAATGATAGTACATGTCTTCAGATCATCACGAATATGTCAGAGTAATCTAATCCTAAAATATAAATGATATAAAATTATACAAAAATATTTTGCCATGAGATAAAGGCTAAGAATTTTTATCAGAAATAAAAATATATACATACATTTTAAATAGTCTAGTAGTTAGTCCAGAAGCTTTGACCTAAGAAGTTTAGGGGGGAAAAAAAACCAAACCAAACCAAACCAAACCAAACCAAAAAACCAAACCAAACAAACAAACAAGGAAAACCAAAAGCCATCAGTAGGTTAAACAGGGAAATACATAAATAAGATGCCCAAGAAGTGTTGACTTTGGACTATCTGTCTGTCTTAAAGAAAAAGCAAATATGTGGGAAAATAAGTCAATTTTCTTGTTCATATCTTAATATCATGAATACTGGAATTTTATAAACACAATCATACTATACTTACAGAACATTTTGACTGGGCAGAATCCAGACAGCTTAGATGCTGTAATTGTAAATTCCTGTATTCTGCTCAGTACACTTTTTTAAAGTGGAACTTTAAATTTGACT
The DNA here is from genome assembly GCA_024336885.1 of Actenoides hombroni. Taxonomy (NCBI): domain Eukaryota; kingdom Metazoa; phylum Chordata; class Aves; order Coraciiformes; family Alcedinidae; genus Actenoides; species Actenoides hombroni. Next base: position 31,271,616 of record WUAM01000395.1, read on the forward strand.
GCATCAAATTTTCTGTGCCTCTACATCTGTTGAAAATTCCCAACTTGAATTCTACATTAAAAAATTGACTCTTTTGTTCTGCAATGGCATCAATCACCAGAAAAGGTTTTTAAAATGTCATGAAACACCATGAATAGAAAGCTTCTCTATAATTTTCAAATTAAGTTAAAATTCTAGTGAAGCAGGTAAATACAAGATTAAATCACAGCATTAATTTCCTTCATTTTTCTTAACACTGGTATTGCTATCCATTTTTATATAGACTTATTCAATTTGAAGAGGAAAAGGATACTGAAAGTTATATATAGTGTGGGAGAATGGAGTACTGTACTTATACCTACCTTGTGAGTCAGTTCTTAATACTACTACACTACTAAATGTGACATTATATTATTCCTTTTTATTTTTCTTTTAAAAGAAAACCAAGCATAAACAAAAACTTAACAGTTAGTCCTATCAATCCACTCCTCAAACATCACTCAGCTATTTCTTTCTTAGCTGCAATGTAGGCAAAAGATGTTTAATTCACAGTTTGACTCCTCGCTACTTGCAGGAAGCCCACATGAGGACTTTTCCTTTTATTTCATTAATAATAGCACTGGGAGAGAGATGAGGTGGTTGTCAGGAGCTCAAGGAAAGTGATTTCCTCTGGGCTGGTCTCAGTGAGGTTCTGTCCTAACTGGGAAAGCAAGAGAAAGGAGATAAAAATCAAAAAAATGGCAGAGACCAATTAGACAACACAGCCTGTCAGAGCAACCCAGCACTGAGCACCAAGAACCTGTCTCATCACACACCACGCCACAGAAATGGCAGGTGAGGAAATGTGTATTTAGGCAAAAACCGTAAAATCTAAATGATGCTTCTCGCATGCAGAAAATAAAGGGAAGGAAACTGCCTTTTGTATGTTCTTGAAAAAAATGTATCAAAAGAGTAGCACTAACCACCAAGTTGGGATCTGATTAAGACCCTGAAACTGTGATACTGGGATTATGTGGAAAATGAAAAAGACAACTAAGAAAATGGGGTATTTGGGAAAATATCAGTGCCAAGTACAGCACTGATGTATTTGTCCAACTTTCCTACATAGCGATCTTATCGCTTTGCTCTATCTGCCAAAATAAACTGGAAAAGCAGTTCTCTAAATGTGCAAGGTGGCTGCAGCAAAATCCTGCACATAATACCTTCTCAGAGAAAACTTGTTTAAAGCAGGGGAGAAAAAAATTCCATTTTAAGACTGGGGAAAGTATAGCATGGGGTGATGGTTGGGAAACAACTAAAAAAAAAAAAATTTAAAAAAATTAAAAAACAAACAACAACAATAAAAAAATAACAATGTGTGTCTACCAGACAAGTAGTTTTGAAAAGGAAGAGGAAAAACCCCAAACCCACCAATGAACCAATACTCCAGGGCTAGCACACCAGTGAATCTAGGGCAATAACTCTGCAAGAGGAGACTTCAGTGTGTAGCACTCATCAGGCAAATAATAAAATGAGGCCAATTCACTTCTATTTACACTGAGAGCAGAAAAGAGAAAGCTGATTTGAGATCACCAGTAGTAAATACTTTCATTTAAAGAACTAACTTCTATGAAACAGTGCTTGGAAGAGAAGTAATTCTTTTCAAAGAGAAACATTATACTTAAAAAAAATTGAAGGACAAAAAATGGGGTTAAGTAACTACTAGAACTATTAGTGTTTCCTCTTTGCAGTGATGTCTTGAAGAAACTCCCTGCTTTTCTATGCCCAGTCAGATCAAAAGTTGTCTTTCTCTGAAAAGTTATTAGAATTTGCTGAACTTAAACCATCCTTCCTTGATCTCTTTACAAAGCCAGTTTTAATCCTGCTTTAACCACATGAAACAACAGCTTGCTGTTGTTACAGTGCATATAGCAATGGCACATGACTGAGAAGGCACAACACTGTTCTTCCTCTATTTGTCTGGTTCTGATCTGCAAAGTAACAAATAAAGTGACACTGTGGATGGAGGATAAACACTGAAACTAAGCTCATTTCTTAAGACATTATTAAAATAGACTCTAAATGTAGAACACACAAACATGAATTATAAACAAAACCCAACTTGAAATGCTCCTTCTGTGTATTCCCCTGACAATATATTCCCTATTCCCCACCTCCATATATATTCTCCACTGTGACATTCTCCATTTCCAATACTGTTCAATGGAAATAATTCAAATAGGGACTAACTTTGAGGACTTCCAGATTTAGCATAAGATAGGAAAATAGACTTCAAATATTTTGACTCATGCAAGCATCAGTAACAGTGCAGGTGATGGAGGAGAGGAAATTTTGTCAAAGCTGAAAAAAAATCAACTTCAAAAGCTTGAAGCTGTTGTTCAAGTCATGCTAAATACATTATTTGATAGCAACAATTTTTTTTAATACAGTTTCAAAGGCTTGGCTTTATTTGGCACTTTAGCGATTAAAAAGTTAGCCTTTCATGGCCCTAAACGGCTCGAAAGATATGCTATGTTATTTCACAGAAGTATGAACTGAGGCAGTTAGAAAGAGCATCTTACATCCATGGCTGTCTCTAAAATTAGTTTAGACATCAAATAGATGCAAAAAACCACACACATACATATTTAAACCACTCTTTCAAAATATCAGGGCATCTATCTTGTAGAAGTTATTGCTCTTGGTGAAAATACTCACAGCAGAACAGGGACTTCTGACAATTAGTTTAGTTGAAACAGACCTAGGTATTACAAACAACAGAAAATAAAATCCTTTCTTACTTTTGCCTTATACGTTTTGGATTGTTTGTATTCTCAAACAACAAGGCTTTCCCATGGTGGTACATCGTAAAGCTGAAATCTTTTCTGTGACTTTCAATCATAATATCACAAGCATATTAATAAAGTTATTTCTGACTCAAAAAATTACCTAAGTTAACTATAGCAATGTAAAAGTGGTATCTCTCACGATCAATGTAAAACTAAAAGACACAAGCAGGCTGCAAGCATGCAACGGAAGCGCTACCACCCATGATTAACCGAGTAGAAATTAGTATTCTCACATGGTGCTTCATTGCGCACTTGCAAGAAATAACACCAAATAATTCAATAAAGAAGTAATTAAAAACCTGCCTCAATTCTCCTGGTACTGTGGCAATCATGCTCCCACAACCTCGCAGCTGAGCACAGAGAACTCAGCTGCCTGCACTGCACTGCAAGGAAACAATCCACCCACCACTGACTCCTGCTGCTTCATAGGGGATCCAATTACTGATATCATTCTGACACTAGAGATTAGCTGATTGCCAGTTCAGTGTGCTTACAAAATCTTATGTGTCACAGGAGGCCCTTTACTTGTTTCTGTAAGACAAACAGTGTTTTTTCTAAATCTATTAAAAACCCACTAGAATATATTCTCTCTCATGTGTAGCACTTCAGACCCATCCAGTTGGACTCTAAGCAAATTCCCCTTGTAAAATTGCTGTAGGACTAATGTGTAGTGACAGTAGCAGCAAAAATATACTTTTAATTTTGCTTTTCAAAGAAGAGACTCGAGTGAAGCAGGAATCACATATGCCATTATTTTATTACTCAAAAAGACCATGGATCTATTTGAAGTCCGAGATCACAATTAAAATTTTTCTTAATTACAAAATATTGATAGAACTTTGCATCAATCTTTTTCCAAATCTAAGAGCACATTGGAACAAGCATTTGCGAAAAACAATGGATCGATTTCTGTCAGAAAGTGCTTTTCTAATCTCCAATGCTGTAAATAATATTAATTAGGAGTGCATACTAACAGTCTGTTAAATACTGTTATCATTCAATGAAAATATATCAATGGGGCTCCAATTCTATTTTCCTATTCCAGCTGCTGAATTGAAATAAAAGGAAGAAATGGAAAGACAATGTACAAGAATGGCAAATTAGTATGTAAGCATGAAAGATTATATGCCAAGAAAAATAGGCAAGAAAGACAATGATGAGCAAGAAATATTTCTATTTTCTCACCACCAACACCCGTATTCTTACAGGCAGACATTCTAATGACTCTGCTGATTATTCATGTGTCTAGACTGTATCTACATATGCAATACCAAGAATATCCTCCTTACCATCCATTCTAGAAAACAATGTCTTCATCAGCTGCGACCAGACACATTATATTACTTTGAATACCATAGGATTCTACTGTAACAAACACCTTCTCTAGAGAACAAAAGTTTAAACTGATGTGGAAAATGAGGTAATGTCACTTAGTCTCAGAATAAAAGTGACTTCATTTGTCTAAACTCCCATATTCAAAAAAACAGAAGTGCATTTTGCAACTCCCATTTTAATCAATTTCAACAAATCTTCCTTAAATAAAGATGGAACTTCAGCCATATGTTTCCCAGGTTCAACTTTAACCCATAGCAATATGCAAATGTTGTTTACAATTATTAGAAAAAGACTTCATTCACAACATATGAGAAAGAATACTGACAAATAATACAAAACCAGGTTTTAACTAGTATTAAATAGACTTGCTGCATCTTCACTTCATCCAATCTTGTTTGGATTTGACAATGCTCTTGTCAGCCTTCATGAGAAAAGAAAGCTATGGAAATGTTGGTGAAAAGTATATTAAAGCTTTACTGTATACCCTAACAAGAGTAAAGTAAGACATACAATCATAAGAGTTTAGGGAAAAGAAGCTGCTTCAGTTTAGATTTTCTAACCTCACTGTACCCCAAATACTGTATAAAAACAGAGCTGGGCTAGGCAGGGTGGGTAGGCATGTCAGGAGCTGTCTTGCTGCCCCTCTGCTCCCAACAAGGATCACTAACCTGTCTCTGACAGATGTTTGCCTAACTCATTCCCAAAATCTCCAATAGAGACGCGGCAGCATCTCCAATCAATCATCTGCTGTCCTTCACCAACCTTACATTTACAAACATTTCCCTAATGTCTCATTTAAATCTCCCTCACTACAATTGAAGTGCATTATTATTCTTGTCCTGTTCCCCACAGACAACGAGGACAGTTTATTACTTTCCACTTTGCAGCAACCTTTCATGTATTTGAATCTGAATCTTAAATCTTTTCAACAGACTAATTCTTTCAAATTGTGGGCTTTGTGAAAGTTTCCTAGAGTACTGATCCTCCTGGTTGATTTTCTTTGGATTTGCATAAAGTCATGAACCAACTCAAGTATGATGTGCAACTGTAAACACACTGTTAATTTCCACAGCATTATCCTCTTTGCTGCCAACATACACAAATGGCACTTGCCTGCTGCACTTAACACTTGCTGAGTGCTGCTGTTTTTAAACTAAAACTGTCCCTTACCAGTTTTTACTAATAAAACTGCCAAATGGGCAATAAAACCAAATATCTGCTTAATTTAAAATCACTTGAATGAAAAAAATTAAAACCAACCAAAACCCACAAACCCAAACCTCATTAAATTTTGCACTCTGTTTTGTGGTGTGACTTAGTCTTGCATCATTACATCATCTATCCAATGCATATTGTTTCTACAGTGTACTGTCTCATAAGATAAGTACTTAATAGGTTGAGAGACATTTCAGATACATCCATTCAGAGTTGCTATTCAAAAACAGGGAGCAGAGAAATAAACATCATGTGTTCATACACCTGAAAAAAGTTACTTCCATTAAGCAAGAACTATAAGGAAAAGCAGTATATTATGAAGATAAATGGTTCCTTTTGAAAGTGGTGACAGTGACAGTTAGTATAAGCAATAGGGATGTACTACATCAGAGGGATTCTCTTGCTCCTCATATCTCACATGAGTTAGGTGTCATCACTCCCCTGGCTCTTGTTAAATATTACCAGTCAAATTTACTAGCCAGCTTCCCCAAGGTAGGGCTGCTGGAGCATTGAATCTAAATCATGACAATAAAAGTGATGATATTACATGTTAAGCTTAGCCGATCCCTTATTGTTACTTTAAAATGACATCATTAAACGATGTCATCTGTCGTTAATGAGCCTCTGACTACATACCCTTCACCAAATCAAAGTCCATCACTAGTGATTAGCAACAGTGATTTTAATCTTTTTTTCCACTAAAGCAATACTATTCTCTTTCAACACTTCCCCTGCATATTTAACAACATTGTATCACCAGTGCTGTGATATCAGCAGAGTGTGAGAATCCCTACACGTGGCTCCTTACTAGTAAAAAAGGCACCCAGGAAGTCTGAGCAGATGTGCTACAGAACAGAAATGTATGTAGGAGATAACGCATTCCAAGTACGTTTGCCAGTCTCTGGCACTAATCATTTCCAACAAACTTACCAACTGTAGAGTTGCTATTTGCATTTTGTACTCTAGACTTGAAAGCATTACAGCTGCCTGTGGCAACAAAGGAAACAACTCTCGTTGGAAGAAAATAAATAAAATAAAACCATTTCCTATGGGACAATTCAAAGTCTCACCTCGTCATCCTGAGACATCAGGGATTCTGTGTTGCCTCTGTTTTTTATTAATAATGCAGCAACAGTCTTTGAACCACTCTTTCTGAAGAGGAGCTTTTTCTTTGGAGGTGATACGAGTCATGTGATTACCTCACTCACCTAGAGAGTCAAAGGCTAAAAACTGATAAAGATTTTCACTATCAACTAGTCTATAATTTGGCATGCAGAGAAGCCACAATAAATAGGTTTTTATCTACTCAATTGGGAATTTCATTTCACTCTGCCTCCAATGTCATTACCTGCACAATAAAAACATAACAAACTATTACAGGCTTACTGTGTAAACTGCATCTCAAAATAACTTTATGTACCTGAAGCTATAAGCAAACTAATCCAAAACATGAGAACTGTGTTGATACAATGAAACAAACAATATTTCCATCTCCTAAGAGCAGAGAAACATTTTATACTGGAGTATAAACAGTTTCTGCTGTTCTCAGTATTGTTCTCCTTGGTGAAAAACGTTAAATATTCCTCTTTTTTCTTTCTTAGAAAACATTTGAATAAAAGAACGTAATTAAAATTTGGATGAGTCTTTCTGTCTGAGTTGGAAAACATTCTCCATCTTATTGAAAAAAACTTACATGCTTAACAGGGTAAGTAATATAAAAATATTGTTCAATTAACTTGGTATAACATCTACACTTATGCTTGGAAAGCATATTGCCAGTAAGATAAGAAATAATACTTTTAGCATAATATGCAGTTAAAAACATGCACATTAACTTAGTCTGAATAATAAATTATTTTTTTTTTAGACTTAGCAGATTACTAGGGAAGGAATGAAAATATTTGTGAACCAAAAGAACACTGAAAATGGTACATGGTCAAAAATAATATTTTTATTCAGTTGTTTTGTTGTTGTGGTTTTTTGGTGAAATGTATTGTGGTACCATTTTAAAACCAAGATATTAAAAGCTAGCACAGTTTCAAGCAATACCTCTCCACTGTCTTAATCTTAATAACCTAGTTTCTAATCAGTGTTCTGTTTCTTCAAGCATAAAAACATATTCTTTTTTTTCCCCCTTTTTTTCTTTTTTACATACTGTGGAGATACTTCAGTATAGAAATCTAACATTATATAGTCCATTACTGATAACACTGAAGTAGCTGTGTAGTCATCCTGTGATCCTATGCAAGAAAACACAGCAAGAAAAGTAGGTAGTCATTCAGGGAGCAACAGAAACCACTTACATAAAGTACTGCACAGTAATTCAAAAGAATATAAAAAGCTGTTTGAAGCTTATGCTTCTTGGTTCTTTAAGCCTTGAATATATTACCTGCCAAAACGTTGGGAAAGAGACCACAAGTTAACTCCTGTTTAAGTGAACAAGTCAGTGTTTCTGTGTTTTCTAAAAGTAATTCATTGATCTTTAAGGAGCTAATTTGGTATCTTCACTGTTTCTTACTACTTTAGCGTGACTGGACTAAGTAAATTCCTTAATGTTAAAATAGGCAATACACCATCATAGTCCAACATGCTTCTTTTAGTCTCTTAAGTCACAGGGGAAACTGAGGCATACACAATCCTTTCTCCAGCCAAAGGAAAGGAATTTCTTCAAAAAAATATGTTTATATGAAAATATTTTGCTGCTTCTCCTAAAATCTACCAACATGATAAATTACACAGAATGTTACAGAATGTTAGGGGTTGGAAGGGACCTCAAAAGATCGTCTAGTCCAACCCCCCCACTTTATTATACATTATACATTTAAAATTTTTTTCAGTCTATAAGAAATCAGAGACCACTGAAAGGAACAAATAGCTCCAGAAAATTTACATTGAAATTCAAGTTCTCATCCCAGAATGTACCAGCTACATGCACGAGTTGCACAGATCCTGCGAGTCTGGATGATTTCAGTAATCATGGAAAGCTCACACCCTGGACATTTCTAGTCCTGTCTTCAGGTTCAGAATAGCAACAATCAAATTATTTCACATTATTCAAATTATTTCTCAGGCAATAAAATATGTTAATTAGATGTTTCTCTCCACATGTCAGTAGATAGTGTTCTCCACAGTAACATTTATAGTTGTCATTCTCAGCAGAAGACTAAATCAAAATTAACACAACTTTTCTCTGTAAATCTCAGAATGTTCCCACACCATCAACCTTTATACTCTGACAGAAGAGAGTGCAGAAGATATTTTTTTCCTTTTCTTGTGCACTTTTGTTTGGCTAAAAGAATAATGGATTTCAGTCACTATGAAGTATGCACCTTTCACTGACAAGGAAACTGCAAAAAGTTTCAGCTTGCACCTCTGCACAATTTTGATAGTTTAGAAACCAAAATTCAAGAAAAATATCCACATTGTTAATAAAAACCCACCAAAATATGTATTTCCAAACAGAAGGCCTGACTCATGTTCTACCAGAACTTGACTTTTACCAGCCTGTAACTTGTGATTTATCAGAAATTAAATCTATGCTCAACATCAGCTTTCTTCCTCTGTGCTCTCCAGTACTGACTAGGTGAAACTGGACTTTTATTAAAAAGTCCTCAGAAAGGTGCAACAGAGAGCAGGAGAAAGCAGGATGGATCAGACCTAAGCATTTATCCTTGTTGAAGAGCCTGAACATTCGTTCTTGCTTTACGACTCCCAGGAACAGCAACAAGAAGCAGAAAAAATCTCTGGCATTATTTTTTAAATGCTTATTTCAGGACATAGTAATTAACTGTACTTTGCTAGGAGAGAGGTGGACAGCCTCAAATTTCTAACTCTTCAAATTAACTGTTTGCATTAGAAGGCTGCATGTGCCATGGAGAACAAGAACAAACATTTATTTTCTATAGTGGTGCATGTCTTGAGTGTAATTGCTACCGGAATATTATCACCACTCTACATGTCAAACATTAATGTAAAAATCAATAAGAAGCCATGTTCTCAATATTCTTCACGCACCTGTATTCCTCCCAGAGTGTTTTGACACACTTGGAGCCAGGCTCTACCGGGTCACGGGGCGAGGCTCGCAGCAGCCCTCCTGCTTGGCACAGCCTTGCTGACAATGGCTCAGCAAGTCCCAAGTATCTGTAGAGCAAAAGCACAAATTGAGACAAAAGATAATTGCTGGTAACTTTGCTGCTCCATCAGCAAGTCCTGAGAAATAGAGAGCATAAAGGTTGTTTTGCACAATATAGGTTAACATCCTAGTTTGAAGTTAAATAGTTGGAGATGCTTTGTGACAAGCCTGGTGTTAAGACATGACAGAAATAAACACCCATTAACAGCCATTGTGACAAATACACTTAGACTCACACAGAAGCTTGACTTGATAGCCCTCGATTAATTGTTGGGGTTTGTTTTTTTTCCTCCAAGAATATAGTTTCTTTTCAAGCTCATGATAAATTAAGCTTCTCTTCACTGCATAGCTGAACGCGGTCTTTAACAGCCTCTACACTTCAGTTTACATCCAGACGAGACACCATCAAAAAAATTCAGAGTTAATCAAAAGTGTCACAATTATGAGGAAAGAAAACCCCAGAAAACCACAATGCACTATTGTTCTCTGCAAACGAGCTGTAGCAAATCTCCCTCCTCATTTCCATTCTCCTGAAACACTCCTCAGGCAGCTGTTTCTCAGCTCAACATCACAAAACTGCCAGTCTCAGAGGAGCTTCATTTTCCCAGACAATGTGCATCCCTGAATGTCATTGACACCTTTCAAACCAAAATTTGAAAAGACCCCTATATAGCTTAAAAGGTATTTGACTATATAAGGATGCGGTTCTAACACATTCCTTCTGGATCAGGTACTTGTATATCACCCTTTAAAAATGTATATAGTTAGAAAATTACTACAGTCTATCATCCTCAATTGAAATTACAACAGCTAAAGCCTGGTTACCGATGTACCAAATAATCTGGACCCTGTTCCTGGATATTTTGCTTTATGGAATGGAGCTCAGTTATTTCTCTCCTTTTTCTCCACCTCAAGCATCCAAAACTCAAGGCCAACCTTTTACTGAGGCTCATAGGAGAAAGACAGCTAATTTTCATGGCACAGATGGGAATAAGATCATAACCACAGCTCCCCACCTTCACTGACTGCAGAAAATACCATGTTCAGTTATCACTGCCAGGATATTAGATATTGTCTAGTCAAATAAGATCAGTGAGGGGACTATTCAGAGAAGTAGCTTGTGCATAGCTCATTACTGAAGATGAGGAGGCAAACATGCCCCCAGTATTATATGAAACATATGTGGCAATTTCTACTGCTTCCTTGTGCAATCCATTCTACTCTCCTGCTAAAGCTGAAAGCTCAGAAAACTTACTTTCCAGGACTAACATATTTGTCTATCATTTAAAAACATGATTTTCTGAAGAAAAGGGATCACTGTGGAGAGCTGACAGCACGTTGGTCTCATCTGTGGATAAATACTGGCAGGAGATCCTGTAGGGGGATGCCAAATGGACTCGCAAACTTGCAGGGGCCTGTGTAGTTTGTTGTTTTCACTATCATAAACCAACAGCTTTTACAACAAAGGGCCTTAGATGTTGGAAGTAAGCGAGCCTAGGGGAAGTTTTGAACCTATTGAATTTGTGTTGTTGGGTCATTGCATGTGAGGCAAAGTTATCTAAAACATGATGGCACACCCTGACTTCCTTACTGCAAGAAATCTTTTCTGTTTTAAACAATGCTTGCAATGCTTCTGGAAATGGATTGCAACTTTTCAAGGATCAGAGAGCACCTTATGAATTGTTGCACAGACAAATCATTTCCCCAGTCATTGAAATGCACCTTTGTTCAGGATGGCTGGTAAAAGAGGGTGAGTGTAAGTTATGGATCTATGACTAAACAGAAGTTCAGCCAAAAGTAAAAGCTTACCATTACAAAAAGAACAATGATGTGTCTTTACAGACAAGAGAATCCTAGATTATAGGTGCTTATGAGAACAACCTCCACAGAAAAAAAATCTCAACAGAGTTCTTGCTATAGGGTTTATAATGATGAAGGACCAAATGATCCCATCTTGGAATCAAACCCATGGTTGCAGAAAACGTAAGTATTTCAAAAAAAGTGATGCTTAGATACAATTCTCCCTCAAAGGTCAATTGGTGAATGTAGGACATGTTGCTGAAACGTAGGCTTTCCCACACTGCTTTTAAAGAAACATGGTCAGGGAATGGGATATCTCAAGCAAAAAATCACTGTATAATGAAAATAGGGCATTTATAGATATATACAACATCTAATTAAGCCAAAACAATTGGCACATCTTTATATCAACCAATAGTTTTGAAGTGTTAACTCAAAATTCCTCACCTAAACCCCACATGATCATGAGCTGAGAAGTTGGTCCCTTCCTATTCCTAAGAGGCACGGGAATTCCTCTGCAGTCTATTGGAAATCTCATTTGCCTATATATTGGTATCTACGGGAGTAAAACAGAGCTATAGAAAGAAACAATTCTTCTAGTGTTAACTGGCTACAACATTAAACTTTTTTGGCATATATAAACAGCAAATTATTCATATATCTGAATATAGCAGAAATACAAGCTGCAGGAAACAATTCCACCAGTCCTCATGGAATATGCATTAAAAGGTTCAACAAAAGATATTATCTCTGATTGTACATTTATTATTAATTAATTATTGATGAGCTACTTCTATGGTCATTTGCACTTGAGAAAGTAATGCAAATACTAAACTTCTAAATGCAGTGTGCCTGGCAAAAACATGTTTGTAGACTGCAGGATTCCCCACAGCCCTTGAGGGATTTTTCATAACCTCACAGGTATCTTCCAAGTCCTAGAATTTGCATTCTACTTCCCAGCTCTGTTTAAAAATACATGCAACAAGACAATTCGCTTTTGGCTACACATCTAAGAGGTTCAAACATCTGAATTATTCTGTCTGAGGTCAACTACAATACATGTGCCAAATTCAGTTGAAATCCATCTGGAAAGAGATATGAATTACTAAGATCTTTGGTGCTTAGGAACTTTTGCCTATTTGTGACCAATGTACATCCTCTCAGATCTCCTTCCAGGAAAAGGACATGTTTTCAGGAACTAAATCCAAAATATAAGCCTAAGCTTATGCCTTATGAATTTGTAGACTTCAGCCTACACAGTTTTGCTGTGCAAACAGATATAAAATGTGGATTATAATAGCAAAATTTCATAACAGTGCTCTCTGGTTTCTGGAATTCTAGAAGACAAAGGATGTACATGCCATCATATGCACTCACATGGCAACAAGATTTGCAATAAAGATAAACCACAGTCTTCCCTGGGCTTTAACAATCTATATCTCCATATTTTTAACATAATCAGAAAATATTTTCCAGTTCAGAATCAACGCATATAACCTGCTAAAGAGTTATACATCCAGGGTAATGTCACAAAAATATTGTTATACTGTGTAAATATAGTACTAATTATATGGATAATTCAATGTAATTCAGATAGTTATCAAGAGAATAAATATTCATCCCAAAATTTATGTGTCAGGTTTTTTTTCACAATTCAAACTTTTGAACTAGTAATGCAAGTAACTCTGACAATTCATACTTGAAAATAATTTCACTTACATTTCTAAGTGATGGATGATATTTCACATAATAACTATCTCCCGAAACATTTCAACACAATTAAGGTAGAGCTAAACAGAACTCAAGTGGTTCTGCTCTTCAGGGAATCACGTTTAAGTAAATTCCCAACCCCCAATCTAAAAGCAATCTTTGCTTTCTCTTCTCATGGAATAGATAGCACCAATATTAAAACTACTCTTGGGAAAGGACAACTTAAAGTAGAATTATCCATAAATGAAAATGCTAATGACATTATGATTTTTTTTCTTTATTAAATATACTAGATTTCAAAACCTAAGTAGGAATTTCAAACATCTAAAGTAAAGTCAAATTGTTATCAGCTTTCAGTACTGTTAATCTCTCTCCCACTCACCCCAGCCCATCCCCATCATCTCCCCAGTCTTGTCTTACTTCTCCTTCCAGGAACAGAGAATAGAAAAATCTAAGAATAGTGGAGAATGGACTGAGATGTGCTTTTAAATACTTGTTTCAATCCTGAAGAACTCAATAGTATAATTCACTATGTGCCAGCCACGTTTTTTCAGAAATAATCAGCATGCTACCATAAACCTGGAATATAAGCCTCAAATATGCTTTAATGGACTCATTCTAAAAATGCCCAAGATTGCCATCTATCAAGAAGCTACAGAAAAAAGAATTTGTGTAAGAAGTAATTTCTGGTATTTGTTTTTTCCCTAATAATCTGAAATAAAAATCTAAATAGATGGTTTGTATTCAGCTGAAGAGTCCTCTATCTATATTAGTGTGATGTTAAAAAAAAACAGCAAAAAAAAACCAAACCAGAAATGAACAAAAATCATCATCTTTATTAGGGAGAGAGAGTCAGAATCTATTAAATCTGTCTTGTCTGACACACAATTACATGAGTGACGTAAAAATCTATCTTGTCCAACACATAACGAAGCTGCTTTTGGTATAATTTTAAAGGATGCAAACCATCACAAAAGTAGTAGAGAATACTGCAGCATGCAGTTTCTAGACATGTGAAGTTGAAACGTCAGTTAGACCCATTCTGTAAGTTGAGTGTGCAACCATAAATACATAATTCGATTCCCACCCAAGACTTGCAGAGAGGCTCAAAGAGTAGAAGACTCTACTAACAGATCCAACCTCCCTTATCACTACAGGTTCTTAATGAACACCCGTGAATTACCTCCTTACCCATGTCAGAGTGGAGCCTGAATAATATAAGAATATATTTCCAGTGCAACCTTTAAAAAAACAAAACAAAACAGAAATATACACTGAAATGAGTATCTCCTACTTTTGGAGAAAAATATCCAAAGCCCCTAACCTGGAAGAATAGTTGTGCCAGCACCCTATATGCTCTACTTGACCCTTGCTGAGAGCAGGCATTTAAGGAAGAGTATGAAACTAGGACATATTCTTCCTACTTTCTGTTAAATACTGTTAAAGTGAACTTGAATGAGCAGATTACATCTGGACAGTTAACATTTTATAGCCACCATGAAAACCACCCTCCATGAACCTCCCTAATTCCACTTTTAACTCATTTATGCCTTTGTCCTCCTTAAGTTCCTCTGGCACTGAGTTCCACAACCCAGCTTCACACTGCCAGGAAGGGTTTTAAAACTTGCTTTTCCTGGGCAGCAAGTACAGACATTAACCAGCTATTCTCTGGTCACCTTCTCCTCACACATCCTGGTGGAAGGAGAGCCAACTCTGAACTAATTGTACTATAAAATAGAGAGACCTCTTTATTTTAAAATGGCAAAACATTACTTGTTTCAACATGTCCAGTCTGTTGTGAACACAGCAGTAAATTTCCTCTTTGAAGAATCTCCCCCTCTTCTCTCAGCATACTCCTGCCAGGAGACTTAAACTGCTCCACCAGTCAACTCTGATATGTCAGTTTTGGTCCACAAAGACCTTTAGTACCTCTCTTCCTGAGCTGACTGCTATATCTAGTTATGGCTGTATCTAAATTAGTCATAATATTTGTGAGCATTAAAACAGCTATTCAGGAAAGACCTCTGACCCGCTACCTGATTCCTTTATTTTAATATATGTTCAACTTGCCCAAAATGGCCACTTTATATATAGTCCCAAGAAAGCTGGAGGTTCAGGGACTTGCTAAGAAGTGGTAAAAAACTCCACAGAGGTGAAGTCCATTTGCCCCCTACCAAAAAAAGAAAATAGAGGAAAAATAAGACACAAGTTCTTTAAATTAGAAGGAGCTTTTAACTGAGCTTCTGAATCAATGGCTAAGGGAACACATTTGTCTGTATTCAGTAAATCATTTAGTGTGAAGCAGGAGATATGATAGGTTTAATAAAATGACATTAAGAAGGAAAAAAAAAAAAGATTTAATAGCAGAAAACACCATTAGTTATTGAGATTTGTTGAGCTAAGTAACAGTATCTTCTGTCACTGCAAGTTAACATTTCTGAAACCATTTACAGCTAAAAGATAGAAAAAACATTTGAAGAGATAATTCCACACAGGAAAGAAATATAAAAAATAAAAATTAAACAGACCTTCTAACAGGTTGCTTTCCACCTGTAGTGTCTGTCTTTCTCTCCCACCATGGGTACTATCTCACATGAAGGCGACATTGCAGAAGAGCCATGAAATTGGTAAAGCAGTAGAGGGAAACCTCATAAGGATAGATAAAAAAAAACCCAAACACTACGCAGAGGCAGAACCAAGGCTGTAAAATTGCTTCCTAACTCCTTCTTCCAAAACAAACATTCAGAGAAAATGCTTATATTTGCTCCCCACAGCCTGAAAGTGCCCTGCAATAGTACTATCATAACACATTCTATTTCTACAGACAAGTGTTAGGACCCATCCCACTAGTATCTAAGCAAATTAGATCAAAACTGTTTTCTTTTTTTTCTCTAGTGTGACTCATGCCAGCTGGACTAGTCTAAATATTATTAAACATCATTAAAAATATTATAGTTAAGCTTAAATCATGCCAGCAGGGCTAGTTAACAAGAAGAAAAGGAAAAATACTTTAATAAATGTTCAGAGGCTGTGGTGACAGGTGCTACTCTTAAGAAAACCAAGACTCACCTACAGTTTCAGTTCTTTTCCACAAATCAATAGGTATGTCTACCAATCCTTCTGGCAGCATTTCCACTGCTGTCACTTAGTAGAAGATTCAATAGGCAATCCAGGAAAGTCTATGGTTTGTTATAAAAATTAAGAAGTGTTTATGCCTTGATCATATTCCAAAGGGGAACTTCCACATTTACAAGACTACATTTCATTGACTGTCCCTGGAAAGTGACCTGCTTTTCATACTGCCAGCAGTATAGCCCTACTTTTATCCTGGCATCTTTAAGAGATGCTCAAAATAACAAGTCCTTGTCAGAACAGTGCTGAGGAAGACAGCTATTATGAACAGAGTGATTACAGCAGCAAAAACCTACTGGAAAGTGGTCTCACATATTATGGTATCTATATCATTGCAAGACTAAGTATTTTTATGAATATTCCACACTTCTATCTCTGTATATGCACAAACACAGCAAGCTATATCAATTGACAGGGTTTGGGTTTTTTTTTTATGAACTAATGATGTTTACAGTCATAGAAGCTTTTCAACAGCGACAAAAACAGTATTTCAAAACTTGCATGTCAAATTTACCATGCCTCTGGGAGGACAAATCAGTATGTGTTACATCTGCAAGTCTGCAAGCACAACTGTTAAGTATATTATAATCAACAGGAGGAAAGCAGAGCACATCAAAGGGAAAAATAAAACTCATATTAGATAGTAACCACTTTCTTCTTTTCTGGGAAAAAGAAAAAATGCTGAAAACTGTTCATACTTAAATCACTATTAATTAAAAAAAGACTTAACTTATGCTTCTCTTACTCCCTTTCCTCTCCATGATCCACAAAAACAGATAGAAAAATTGAAATGTCTGTGTAATAGAAAAACAGGTGAATTATAATTCCTTTGGTTTACACTATAGTGGAGCTGCTGCTTTGGTAACTTCTTTCTAAAGATAACAGGATTTTCCAGATGAAATTTTAGAAAAAAATGTTTACTAAATGCACAGCTAAAATAGTTTAAATGCCATCCTTGTGCATATGGCCTTTTCCAGCAACATAGCCATTCTTCATCTACATAACTAGCCATGTTGTTATCTGTCCCCACTTATCCACACAAGTAGATTTTTTTTTTCTTTACAGTTTTGGAGGGATATCCTAACTGTATGAAATACAGTTTATTCCTTGCCACAGAACTGAACTTTAGCTAGATCACCCAGCAGAGCTCCCATTTTCCACAAACTTGATTTCTGATCTTTGCCACCAATTTGTTCCTCTGGAGAGTTTTCTGAGCAGCATCACACAAACACATTGTTGCAGACATGCCCATCAGATACACAAGTGACCCTGCAGAGCAAATCAGACTCCAGGTACAATACAGAGATTGGGAATATTCCTGTGCACATGCGACAAGACAAAGAAGGCAGTGTCCCACTGCCTCTGCCCCAAGTTTCCCCAGGATCTCTAAGGCATCAGCCAGAGAGATGGGACAGGACAGCAGAGTCTGAGGAGAGGCACACAGATGCAGAGAGACATCAGCTAGCTGATTTCCTATTTTGGTTTAGCATCTGCATGGATGGGAACTGCCGTGTAACACAAAGTTGTGGAGCTCCCACCTGTCTTGAGTGTCTCTATTTCTTTTATATATATATATATATATTTACTTTTTTTAAATTTTCAAAAGATTTATAAAAA
>WUAM01000395.1:31289463-31303913 GCA_024336885.1 Actenoides hombroni
TTTTAAATTTTCAACAGATTTATAAAAAGTTATTAAGAAGCTGAGTCACAATCTGATCTAGTTCCTGTATTCTAAAGGTTAATACAAGCATCCAAGAGTCACATTAACATAACAGCAAAATCAATTCAGTATCAGGTTGAATGCAGTAAATTCAGCCTGAACACCAACTATGACCTGTTGTTATCAGTTTTCAATTTTATATAAGAAATTGATACAATCATAATTTCCCACCTCCTAAACTCTTAATATTCTAAGCAATCTAAAAAAAACCAGAGGATTGACAAAGTATTCCCTTTTTCACTAATACATAATAATCTTCTCCAAGATCCTTCTTGGAAAAAGTTTACCAAATTTTTCTGTAAGCATTGTGGGTCTATAAAATTAGAACTTGTCAGTGGAAGGACTATGCTGAGAAGGGTGAAGAGAAACAAAAGAGATTAAAAGGAGTAAGACACCTAGATACTATATGCAATATGGGTACAAGATACAAAACAGTCTTTTGCATGCAGTAAAATACACAGATATTCTGCCAGCTACTGTATCTAGTGTAAACTCATGGTTTAGAAAGCACCTTCGTGTCATTGAAAAGAATGAAAATAGAAGTGGAAGAACACCTTTAAAATGTGTTTCACATTTCTTCTAGTCCAAAATTACAATTACTACACACTTTATAAGGCTGCAGGCAGTTTTAGCAAACTGCTACTTACAGCTCTTGCATGACAGACAACAGACGAAAGCAGTGAGTGAGAACTCTCATTCATTGCTGCTAGCAACCCACTGCCTTTCTGATCCCTTTCTTCAGAAACAAAGATTAAGTGGGGGGAAATAAGGTAAAGGGTTATTTTTAAAAGTCCGTATTTTTAAATCACCATCCAGGAGCTGGCTGAGTTGAGCTCTTATTAGTTGCCTCCCATCTCCCACTTCTGTTTCCATAGAAACCTCACAGCAGCATTGCCTGCCTCACTATCCTGAAGTCTTCAGATTCAGTTGAAGCCAAACCTGGATGGGCAAGCCAGCAGAGGACAGTGGCAGCACTGGTTCAGTGCTGAGGTCTATGTTGCTGGCTTCTTATTGCATGGAGACCACATATATAATACAGAGAAGTCACCTTTACCACACTGCACAGACTGGGCCAAAATGCTGATCCAAATCCCAGCTGCTTCCCTTTATCAGCCCCCTGAAGATGCATACATGGGCTACGATGAAGGATCAGCACAGCGCAAGGCAGCACTTCTCCAACTCTTGCTCCCTTTTCCCTGCTTCTAGGAAAGTGTAGTTTACAGTGGCAGGAAATGAATTTAGGAAAGCAAAAGAAGATCACTCAAAATATTCAGAGGCACATCATGATTGAAAAGCACACTTGGAAAACCTTTTGTCCATGGTACTTATCTACTTTGATTAGTTCATCTAGGAAGGAGAATGCTCCTTCTAGTGTCAATCACTTGTTTTATAGAGAGAAGGCACCTACAATTAAATAATTAATTAAAATGGTCTGCAAATAAATAATAAGCTACATTTTTTTTTACCTGCTGCAACTTCTCCATCACCTTTATCCCAACTGGAATGTACCAAAAAAGTGACATTTTGAGGCGACAACTATGAGTCACCAGGTGACCAAAACTGACTTGTCAAATGCAAGTGAAATTATTACTGACTACAGATTGCCAAGATGGTGAATTCCTCTAATGAAAAGGAACAAGTATGTTCAGCGAGACAGTCCCTCAGTATAGCTTCCCCTGCCAAACCCAGTTAATCTCATTTCAGTTTTGGTAAATTGTTATTAAAATAAATGCCACCCTCTCTCAGGCATACTCTGACAGGGAGAAGGTGGTTATGGAAACAAAAACACCATAAAGACTGCTAACAACTTGCTAACAAGGGAGCCTACAAAAGCGCTTGACGCTGAGTAAAACATGGCAAAATCTATCCTGTGGAAAACCCAAGAAAGGAAGGACTATCCTTACATGTCTGAGAACTACTGCAATAATACTTGAACATGATTCCTTCTCTTTGTACCTATTAGGCCCTGCAGACAGTTTCTGTTCAAGAGATGTTCCCACAGTGTGCCAGATCTGACAATCCAGAAGCAATATAACTGATTTATTTTTTTTTTCCCCAATGTATTAAAGCTTCAACCTCTACATAAAATGTTAACTTACTGAAAAATTAAACTATGCATTACAGAACAGACCTGGAGTTTTGGTGGGTGTGGGTAGGTCTGGAGGTTACACAATAAACATGATTCATATGTAAATATATACGAATATACACCCACAATGTGTAAGTTGTAGATACTCCTTACCTATGGTTTCTATTGTTTTTAATTAAATCACAGAATCACAGAATGCTAGGGATTGGAAGGGACCTTGAAAGATCATCTAGTCCAACCCCCCTATCAGAGCAGGATCACCTAGATTAGGTCACACAGGAATGTGTCCGGATGGGGGTTTGAATGTCTCCAGAGGAGACTCCACAACCTCCCTGGGCAGCCTGTTCCAGTGCTCTGTCACTCTCAGAGTGAAAAAGTTTCTCCTTATGTTTACATGGAACCTCCTATGGTCCAGTTTGTACACATTGCCCTTTGTCTTATCATTGGACGTCACTGAGAAGAGCAGAAAATGCTGAAGTAAATTGATAATCCAAATGTGTACCATGGTGCAAGAATGCATTTGCATAACTGGTTTTTATTTTATCTAGAATTGTGAAGGATTTCTAAATATAAAGAATAAGGACAAACATTACTTTGTAAGTGATTTTCATGGACATGGAAGGTGATGAACTAAAAGAAAGTATGTCAGGTTTGTGAAATAACAGGTTTGAACCAGTATGATGAATGCAGATATAGTGATCACAAGTTTCTTCTTATAAAAACTGTTATTTTTTACAATATCACTACACATTTATTCATGTTGGCAAAATTTTCCAAACCACTTAATAGTTCCTTCTTCCGGAAAGCAATTTTCTAAAATCGTGCACTTCAACCTACTAGTAAATAATTTCTTTTCCAGTAAAACTTTTCAAAAGCATAATTTATGGGGCAATAATACTCAGTGTAATGGATTTTTTTTTTTTTCCAATGTCTGTTGCTTTTCACTGAATGCTAAGTGTGAATTTGGGTTCTTATCATAGAAAGAAGGGCACAGTCTGCTCAAAGCAGAGTCCCTGGTATTGGACAGTATAGTTCCCATACGGGTCAATACAACAACCCTATTAAGATACACCAAGCTGATCATTTCATTTGACAGAAACTTACAGTGCCCCAGTCACACTCATTCTCTTTCAATTTGCCATATTTCATCAATGATGGAACCAAGGTTAGTGTTATCTTTAAAAAGCAAATTGAAGGCTGGTTCAGTTTCCAGTGAGTTCATTTTCCAAATTCACAGTTTTCAGCTGCTAGTGAAGTGAAAGTCTTGGAAGTTCCAGATGCAGAGGCCCAGACACAGTAACAGCAATTGAGATTTTTGAGAAGATAAGAAGATATTAAACAGTAATAAAAAGATTGCTACTCAAGTTATTTGCAGAGATCATGTTGCTGCCTATATAGTATAGTTGATTTAGCAAGACTTAAAAGTTTAATGCCAAAAGTTGAATATAACACTACAAAAATGGATTTCTTCAGATTCAAGTCAATGCCCTCAGCAATGAATACGCTGCCACCATTTTCTGATGCTGCAGGCCCAGAGGAAGATGACAGCTGCTATTGAAGATAAAGATGATTTTGTACAAGTGCTTGAGGAATAACTACCAAGAAAGCGCAAACTTCTCCTCCCTCTTTAAAGGAGAGGGCTGGAACCCATGTAATCAATAACAGCAGACTATTCAGTCTGCAAAAGCAAAAGAAGCTAAAGGAAATACTTTGATGGGATAGAGAAAAAAGCGCAGAAGTACGAGACACCTCTGGAAAATGTAATCTATCAATTTTAGCAGTGCACTTGCAATTTAATCACAGGATGGCACACTGAGAGCACCGAGAATTGAATCTGGAATTCAAGGCAGTCTCCATTCTCATTCATGCTTAAGGGAATAAAATCTTTATCTAAGAAACTGACCTACAGACCAATCCCAATGCTTTTTTTTGCAAGAAATGACACTACCAGTCCAGAGCAAGAAACACCACATCCGATCCCTTTCAAGATGCAAGTTCAGAGAAGAAAAGCATCCTAAACACAACATTTGACACTCAAAATCAGCAAGGCCGGTGGCTTCTGCTCCAAAAAGTGCAGAAGCAAAAGGAATAGTGTGGTGTGTCAGAGCTGCTTTTCCACAAGCACTGTTTTAGCTCCTGCTGGAACCCCAGGACTGCCCCTGCCAGAAGGGCTGACCTGCCCTCTCCAGCCTTGTGCCGCATTACAGCTGCCTCTCTGCTGCTGACACCGAGGCGTGAGCAGCCATGCAGTCAGCCGGATCAGGTGATTGATCTGTCTGAAAACTAACCCGACCAGGAAAAGAAAAGAAAGATTAGTTTTCAGTTGATCAGCAAAGCTTTAGAAATCATTTCTACAACAAAAAGGAGGCAGGACCAGCGCTTTCAGTGCCATGGCTGGCCCAGGTCAGCTAAGCTGCTTCAAAGGTGCTTGCTTGCTCCTTTATGCACACAACCAGTAAGTCGCTAAGCAGGTGACCCTGCATCAGGTGATTCACCATAGCCATCTGCATGCACACCTTTTAGAGAGATATTTAGTTTAGTGAAGGGCCTCTTAGCCCACAATTCAAGTAGAATCAAATTACTAAGCAGCTGCCCTAAAAGATCTCCAGCCGAAGGGATGGTAACTACGTCTTCCTTGTATTTTGAGGGAAAACGACACATCACTCCGTATTCGGGTCCTGAAAATGTTTGATATAGCTGGTCAATAGTATCATAAGGATGATTGAAGATGATGAAATTGATAGAGAGAGACAAAGCAAACTGCTCTCACTCAGCCAGACTCTGGAAGAATCTATTGATTTACAGCAAACAAAACAATGCGGGAAATAATATTCAGACAACCTTGAGGGTTGATTCTGGTTGTCACTTTATTTCAATAAAGTGGTTGCTATTCAAAGCTGTAATTCTCACAAACTATAAATTGACTGTGCACACACAATGCATATATATAAACACACAAAAATGATTCTTAAATATTATGATAAAGCCTGCAAAATTATCAAACAAACAATAGCAGAGGTACCAAAATTAAGGCTGGTGATGAATTCAGAATTGGACCTCTTGATGCTATGTTTAATTATACAACTACCATTTTTTCTCTTTTGATAGGACCCCTATCTCATTAAGTGTACAGGAAGACTATAAATGAGCAATGGATTATTAAATCCAAATTACTCTGTTTTCAAGCATCTTCAGAGATGCAGAGTGATATACAGACAATAACAAAGATGGGAACCGTGTCCAGTGGAGAAGAGGGATGGTGTACTGATGACATCTGTGTCACCACAGGATGCTAAAAGGGTTTGTGCTATTACCATTCAGCAATAAATGTAAAAGTCCTCTCTGCAGGTAAAATATAAACTGCACAAATCACTCAGACCCTGCC
Organism: Actenoides hombroni; assembly: GCA_024336885.1. NCBI lineage: Eukaryota > Metazoa > Chordata > Aves > Coraciiformes > Alcedinidae > Actenoides > Actenoides hombroni. The sequence goes on from WUAM01000395.1 coordinate 31,294,998, forward strand.
TCTACTCTCCATGAGACTTTAGTCAATAAGATATCTCAAGAGAGAGACAAGAACATAAAGGCCCATGGACAGTCAGACACTGAGGTAGGGTAAAGTAAGCCAGGAAACTAAGAATGAAAATACATTAGTAGCCTTAGACCAATTAGGTAAATACAAATGCATGTCTGATGACACAGTGATATTGATAGAGACAAATACATGGTGTTCACTTGTGAGAGAGGGAGAGAGAGGACTGCCCTCATCCTGTGCTCAGGTGGGTGACTCAGTTGCCCCAGGTGAAGGGAACAGAAGCTGAGGGCTTTTTCCCCAATGAACCACTCATAACTCACTCGCCACTTGTGGCCAGGGGCAAGAGTAGGCTGGGTAAGGCAGACCTCATCTGGGAGCTACCTCATTTGGTGTCCCCAACATGTGATGTGTGACAAAGCTGCCAGAAAATTCAAAGGCAGGAAAAAACAAAAACACTTTAGTTTACAATTCCTCTGCACTGTTTTATCAATATATGACTTACTATAACCTGGTGTGGTGTGAAAAAGGAACCTTAGTCAAAACTAAGTGTACCTTACAGAAATTTGTTCATACACAGTTTTGGCTTCATCCAAAATTCAGAAAGTCATGGGAATTGGTTTTACATGTCACAGTTTGCTCCCTGTGGGTACCTGTGAGAGAACATGCATACATCTCATGAATAACACAAGGGAAAGAGAGAAAAAAAAAAAATTGATGATTATGCACTTGATTTATACATTATATTATGATGTAGTCTTCTACTTCTCTTCCAAACCAGAATACTAGTAAATATTTTTAGGGAGTCCACAGTGAATATAGCCAAAATATGTACATGTTATTGACAAGATTACACGCAAGATCATGCATTTTAAAGAGCAATATTACAGGTTTCTCCACTGTTAAAACTTTATTTCAAAACCTAGACTACAAGTTAGTCAACAAAGCAGCTGTTGACAAGAAAGAATAATCATTAACTTTATTCACAGATGCCCACTGATTAAAAAAAGCTTATAAATATTTAATATTTTCCTGCAACAATTTGCAATTTGATGGATCTTATTTATGTTAAATTGCATAAATGGAAAGTCTGCTACAGAAATAAAAACTGTAATACCAGTAAAGAATACTTTTTTCATAGGCTGAGGGGACTCCAAAAAAAAATGTAATGATGCTTTTTCTTCTCTCATTTTTGTACTCACTGAGGTAATGGTGACATTTTTGCCAGTTAATCAACTCTGTTGTATTATGCACTACTGAAATAAGAAGATATAATGTCTGTGTTCTCTTCTTTTCAGTAGAATTCTGGAGCTCTGAAGTGAGTATTTCAATTAATATACTTGCATTTTAGAAGCCCAAAACGTAACAAGAATAAGGACATACTCTATGTCCTAATCCTACAAATCCTTACTCCAACAGCAGTTTCTGGCTGTGTATGCAGAAACCAGTTAAGTTAAATACAGGTGTGAAAAAGATCAAGGACATACATCCTTCAACAAAACTTCTTTAATCTTTGTGCTATCAAATTAATTTTTTTCATGATATTGAAGAACTAGCTGTTTTTTCCATACATTTGTAGAAACAGTCACTATATTTATATATATATTTGTAGAAACATAGTCACTATAAATGACTTCCAACTAGTATTTCTAAATCTTTTTTTCTAAAACATTTGTCTCTCAAAAACATATTTAAAAACAAGGTCTTTTTCCTTGGGAGTGCTTAAATTGATATCTAACTAAGTCCACTTCTTAGTGTGCAGGATTGGTTTAACAGTTTCTTATTGTATAAAGCAGCCAGTATATGAACGCTGGACTGTTACAAAGCACCTTTACAAGAACATCACCCAGGTTTGTTCTGTAAGTAGTGTCGCAGACCATTTTTAGCAACAGCTACTAATATCTGTTACTTTTAAAAGCCCTGAAGCAGTAGCACTGTTGTGAACTAACCCCAAGGAACTGCCTCTGCACATTCTGCTATCAATCTGATGCTGAAAAGCAGCTCAGTAGTTACAGACACCTTTGTAAATTCCACCTCTCTGAGAATTTATTCCTGTAGCAGTTATCATCTACAGACTATACTGGGACAATCTGTCATCTCTGTAGGCTCAAATTTTAAAAATGCACCTTAGGAAGACTAAAAATTAGCTCAATGGGATCAATTAAAATACTAAGCCTCACCATAGCCCCTTATTGAAAATAAGCTATGAAAATAAAAAAATCCAGCTTCAGAAAATACTAATTTCACTTCTACAACACTAGCTTAAAAATGCATGTAACTGAAGTACTATTTTTGTTCCACGTGTGCCTAGCTATACTGAACTCTATTACAGCAAGCTATTCCTTACATTTTTAAAAAGCAAGAGCTTTGGTTTTTTTAAGCAATACATTTATAATACTGTCAAGAACTAAGAACAACAATTGATCTGACTTATCCCTATCTGGATTAGTAAATCTATGGTAGCAAATTTCATATAAGCCATATTAACATCCAGCTCCATATAGTTTTATTTATTTATTATTACTCTTAAAAAAAAAAGCAACAATAACAAACAAAAAAAAAAAAGACCCAAAAACCCTACCAAAGAAACAAGCTAAAGATCTGGATTCTGCTATTGTGTTTTCAGTATCACATTTTCTCAGTGTATGTACAACCTGACCAACTACCAGCAATTTCAATGCAACAAAATTATTACAGCTCATTTTATAAACCCCATTCTATAGTCTCAATTACCTCTTAGAAAAGCTCCTACTGAAAGAAATTCCAATATATACGAAAGACTAAGCACTATTTAAGAACTACACAAGTAGTACATATTTAGTAGTAATGAACATCTGATATTACTTGAATACAAGGAACTTGTAAGAAACTGGGAATTTCCTGCAGCCAAGACACAGTTTATTTGACTGCAAATACTTTTCCAGTTAGTAATAATGAAATGGCAGACAAACAGCATAAGAAATCATACTCCTGACTTTTTAATATCTGTACAGAATAAATAAATTCATAATTGATCAATTATATATTCAAGCGGGGAAACACAATGCTAGCCTTTCATTGTCAATTGACATACAGTCTCATCACCAGACAGCACAAATGAAATGCTAATGGCAGAGAAGATGAATGCCAATTTCCTTCACTTTGCTCCAAGTTTCAGTGGCTCTCTACAATAAAAGATAGCAGTTTGTGGAGACTGGCTTGTTCCATACCATTAACTCAGAACAAAACATATTTTTAGTGGGACAGCAGTGTTTACTTGTAAGAACTGATGAATTGTACACCACCATTTATCACTTGTAGACAAAGACATTCAGGCACAGTTTTGGACATAAATCAAGGTACATGCTCCTAAATAAAAAAGGGATTTCTTAAGTCCCTAAAACTGCATAGATTGAGGTCAGATTGGCCATAGCAACCAAGAATGGTCCTTAGGCCTCCAGTAAGACTTAGCAACCAATAAATGAGCTCAGATGTCTTTTCATCTCCACTGGTGTGAAAGCCAAAATTAAAAAGATTAGATCACGCTGCACCCATCACAATAGACTTCACAGTGAAAAAGTCATTTCTAGTCTTTGATTCACATCCAATAAATAACATTCATCCCTTCCATAATGAACAACTTTCAAAGTAAATTGAATCTCCATAGTGCTGCTTTCCCTTGCTGCACCGTATTTACATAACAATATATCACAGGAAGCTCAGAGTGGGTCTTGCAAACAGAAGACGCCTCTTTAGCGTTGATCACAATATATTCAGCTTTAAAATGCTTACTATTTAAACAAAATGCACTGTAGATTATAATAAATAATAAACAATGCTTTAAAGCTCGTAGTATGAAACTTTGTCATTATTTCAATAGTAAATGGAAATTCCACAGTAAACAGTTTCCTCCCCCTTTCCTTTCCTGTCTTTGCATTTGAAGATATTTAGCAAATTTTACTTTCTGGAAGCACTGATGATACTATCTGTCTAGCATTTCCAGGAAAAGGGATAGTATATTATTCCATTTTTACTGCCTGTTTTCAGACAGTTGCTATTATCTTATATGTATATTTTCAAATATTCCAGCAATTCTTTTTAATGTTCCAAACATATCGGTAACCTATTACTCCAATCTCACACAAAGCATTAGGTATTGCTGGTTTTCCTCTCCCTAGAGCAGTAGTTATTTGTAAATAGGTGAGGCTGATCACAGCTGCGGGAATCTAATACAGATCTAACACATGCAAACAGAAAATGTATCCAGCAAATGTTTCTGTTGTATTGTCATTGTATGTTCTTTATTTCCCGCGCTCAATTTGTCATTATTAAAAATGGATCGTCATTCCGTTCTTAATGCAGGTTGCATAAACTGACATTTAAAGGAAAGTGTTCAAAAGCAATATATTGAAACAAAAATTCTACACTTAATTAAAAATACGCAGAAATAATTTCAGCCCTCTGCAGCAACAACTCATGTAGATTATACTATTTGAACTCAGCAGGGAACCTCATTAATTTTTAAAACTCTTTGACCCCAGTGCAGTTAAGGGTGTAAAAATAATGACAAATTAGGGTTGAGGAAGCACTGTTTTAATATTGCATGTGTGCTATCAGCTACACAACGTTTTGTCAGATATGGATCTTTATTATAGCTAAGCACAATTTTAACATAGCCAAAATGAAACTTCATGGTTAATTTTAAAAAGGCAAATATTATACACGTTATATTTATAGGAACGTACCTATAGTAGCCACCACTTCCATGGAAAAGCCCTGCCTGCTTTCTGCAAACATTCTCGTAACACAAAGCATAGCAATTACAGGTTTAAAAGCTAGTAACAGCCTGGATACAGCAGTAAACTAAAATATTTCTATAACAAGGCACATTTCCAACCTAACAATTTCTAACTTATTTAGAAGGCTATAAAATACTTGGCCGAGGGTATAAATATTCTCTCTTACCTAAAACTTGTCAGAAGAAAGATCCTTCTCCATTGTTGTCACCTCCAGTGCCCCCTTTTGCCACCATGGAGATTGGTTCTGCTATGTTTATTGCTCTGTGCCTCAGTTACAGCCGTGACACTAATCTGCCTGCACAGACCAGCACAGGGGTGTGTGTGTCTCTGTCTGTGTGTCTGTGTGTGTGTGTGTGTGTGTGTGCATGTGTGAGAAAAGAGAGCCTGCTGACTTCAGGACTGGGAACCTAAACCTCAGGCCAAGTCAAGGCTGAATGAAAATGATCAAAGCTCTGTCCCTTATCAACAGAGTAGACAAGATTTCTCCCTCCCCCAATGAGAAGTAGGGCTGTCATTAGGGATTCCCACTAAAAAGCCTCTAACAGAGGCAGACCTTCTCCAGATTGCTAGTGCCTGCCCAGCAGTCCGTGCAGAATACAGGTAGCTATTGTTCCTGAGACAGATATGTAGCCAGCCACTCAGACTCTGACAGATCTCAACAAACCAGTGAGCCTGCCTTCAGTTTAACTCTTTATTTACTAGTGCTTTACTTTTTACAAAGATCTTTTGTCCTGCACAGGGAGGAGCAAGGGGAAAAAATATTTTAAAAATTGGTATATTTTTTCTGGTTTTCTTATGAAAAATGTTTTGGGTTATTCTTAAATAGGCAGTAATCCCATGCAAATTTTGGAGTATTGATTTTAATTTTGAAATCTCATCTAGTCTGGTGTTGCACAATACAGCAATAGCACACTTCAGATATAAAACAGGACTCCAATTCTGTAAGGTAAATAACTCCTGCTCTGCATTGCTCTGAATTCTCATAATTCATGGGGAAACAAACCAATCTGAATAGATAACATGCATCTTTGCTCAAATATTCTAGGTATTAAGAAACAGAGCAATTTAATGCAAGTGCTTCAGCAGGTTTTCCACCAGAAATCAGTTTTCAGCATTGATTGGAAATGAAGTTAGCATTTCCAATAGAAAACTGCTAGGGCAAGTAGATAGGTAGCCAATTAGTTGGCATAAGAAGCAGATACTCATTTCAGTCTTGCAGCAGTTTTATATTTTGATAAGGAGATCGTTACTTGCACAAAAAGTATAAGTCATTTTATATGACATGGAGCTTAAGAATTTATTCACACAGCCAATGAAGCTGTTAGAGAAAATACCCTGACATTTACGCTCTGTGCTTGACTTTTAGGAAGTGAAGCATTATTATATGAAAAGCTAACGATTCTGCATTCTGTATAAATATTGTATAAATTCAGTCCAGGTGTGGACTTCAGCTTTAAAACACTTTTCTTTCCTTCTTCTGTTTAAGCCAGCCTTAACTTCATTTAAAGCAGGTTGCAGTAGGTTGCTTATGTGCATAGGTATACTTGCCTTTCGGTGGGTGGATTGTTCTAAGGGAATTTTAAGGGGTAATTTGACGATTACAAGAAAACTTTTTACATGGCAATAAAATCAGATTCATAAAATGCAATGTTTTTAAAATATTCAGGCTGCTAACACAAGTGCAAATTAGAGACATGATGTCAAAACCAGTATTTTAACCTGGCAGGACCAATCAAGTCAGAAAAGCCTCCCTACCATTACATAAATAATCATTTTATCAGCAGCTTCAAAATGATTTGTTAAAAAAAACTGCATGTGATTTATCTTTACTATTTCCAATTGTCACTTTATAGTGTTCCAAAGCAATCTTTCTGCATGTTTGAGAATTTCACTACAGTGTTATGAAAATGTCAGGCATCTAGTGTCTTTCAAAATAACTCTAGTGCAGTGAGAAAACAAGCACGAAAGCAAATCTGTGTGATTCAGTGTAACACACCTTGCATGGCAGAATGCCTCTAGATTACCTGATGCATTGTATAGAACCAGGACTCTGCACTCACCAACCCTGATGTTGTTTAATTTCAGAGTATCTCACTCATGTAAACTGGAGCATCAGTCTTTAAGGACAGAAACATCCATTGGAATGTACTTTTTATCATCAGCTTATCTAAATGCCTGGTGTTATGTAGGAAATAAAGCTTTCAGTTATAAATATATTTACAAATGAATAGTGTTCTCAGATAAAAACATTAAATTCTTACAAATTCTGAAGCATTCTGCACCAGCTTCCCTTTTGTTTTTAGCAAAATGGTAACAATCTGTTGCCACTAAATGGAATTAAAAATTGCTGGGGAAATACATGCCTGGCAGATCCTCTGCTGCTACTGTAGAGTGTGGAGGAGCCGTGCCAGCCCTCACAAGTGAGAATGTGGCCATGAAGCTGTAACATCAAAGGGCTGTGGAGTACATATTATTGCCTGGAAATGTCTACCCTACCCAGCAGGCGTATACCACTGCAAAATGGAGATAACCGATACTGCACCATGGAAAGAGTTGTCTAAAGCCCTGCCGAGGACCACGTGACAAGCTCTTGAGCATGTTAATATTTTATTTAAACATCTGTTTAGGCCTTGCTCAATGTGATACCCTGGGATATTTTACCCTGAACCAAGTCTCCCACAAGTCTTCCAGTGCTGAGTTATCCTGGTATGCCCTCATCAGCTGCTGTATTAATATCTACACAAATGGCCATGCCATTCAGAAAACACCACAGCATTAAAGAACATGACTTTATGGAAGGATGGAAAGAAAAGCAGCAAGCTCATGTCAGAGCTGGGCACCTCATGGGAAGATGGAGAAGTCGGTACTTGCTACGAAGGTGTGACCTCCTCCTCAGAAACCTTCCCTGATTTTACTGGAACAATCGCAGGCTGCATCTGCAAGGGACACAACTTTCTTCAGGTTCTGAGACAAGACTGAAGTATTCTGCTCAAAGACTTTCTATACTCTCTGGACGTTACCTCTGAGAGGGAAGATGGCCACTCTTCTCAGCCAAGTCTACCCCAAATCACTGGTAACAGATGCCTTGCTATAAAGTGCAAATTATGGGGTTTAGGGAAAAGGGTGATGTTTGTTTATACTGACTGGTGCTAATTTTTTTTCTCTATTTTTTTAACAACAAAAACCACAAAATCACAGAGGGGGGAGGAAAAGCTGCTTAAGGGGGAGGAAAAGCAAGGCTTTTTTTCTCTTTTACTATTAATTGTACAGCTCACTAATAAAAGCAGGCATTATAGGCAAATCACTGGACAGCTATGTACTATAGGATATTTGAACAAGTTGAAATGATTTCCCAAAAGGATAGCATAAATAAAGCCAGGTATGTCCTGTATCAATCCCACGTCTGAGAAATTTGCTTTGAGAACAGATTGCTGGAGTCTTTTCTTTCAGCTAACTCATACAGCCCCACTTTGGTGAACAAAGCCACATACCAGGATCACATATCTATTTTCCTTTGGAGATTACCTTTTAATGATTCTTTAGTAAATACCTTTGTATTTAGAAATTATTCATACCAGATATAAAAAAAAGCACAGTGTTACAGTAATTAACTGTGTTATAGAGGTGAAATGCACATAATATATTGAGGTATGCAACCTCAGTTAGCCTTTTGCCTCAGTTTGTGGACAAACCTATCTATAAAAAGTGAGGTCTGCCCGTGATCAAAATTCGGTTTTACAACTTCACACTGTGATTAGCTTCCTATATAAAAGAATGTAACAGGAGATCTTCATGAGCTGTAATTAAAATTTAACTGTTATTCTTGATCTTAATGTCCTTAATAGAAAACCTACTGTAAATCACCATTCTCGGTTTAAAACCAAAATATATTTATTTAAAATATAGTAACTAAAATTTATTTATCTCAGAAAATACTGAAAAGCATAAGATAGCAAACATAAAGATATAAAAATAATTAGACTGGAGCCAGTGTCTGTTTGGCTTAGGATGTAGGCAAGTACAGCATGTAGTTTAGAAAAGAACTTACGTTCAATTAGTTTGTACACTGTAATATAAAATAACCAGGAATTACAGTTGATAAAGTGTCTTTAGACTTTCCAAAATTTGATAA
>WUAM01000395.1:31314108-31338641 GCA_024336885.1 Actenoides hombroni
GGCAAAGGCAAATCTAATGAAGTTCAACAAGGATAAGTGTAGAGGCCTACACCGGGGGAGGAACAACACCATATACAGGTACAGGTTAGGGGAAGACCCACTGGAAAGCAGCTCCATGGAGAAGGACCTTGGTGTCCTGGTGGACAATAAGTTATCCATGGAACAGCAATGTGCCCTTGTGGCCAGGAAGTCAAATAGTATCCTGGGGTGCGTAAAGAAGAGTGTGACCAGTTGGTCAAGGAAGGTTCTCCTCCCCCTCTACTCTGCACTAGTAAGACCACATTTGAAGTATTGTGTTCAGTTCTGGTCTCCCCAGTTCAAGAGGGACAGGGAAACACTAGAGAGGGTCCAACGGAGAGCTACAAAGATGATGAGGGAACTGGAACATTTCTCTCATGAGGAAAGGCTGCGAGATCTGGGGGTTTTTAGCCTGGAGAAGAGAAGATCGATAGGGGATCGTATTAATGTTTACAAATATCTGAAGGGTGGGTGTCAAGTAGAAGGGCCCAGTCTCTTTTCAGTCGTGCCTTGTGATAGGACGAGAGGTAATGGTAGCAAGGGGAAACACAGGAAGTTCCACCTCAACATGAGGAAAAGCTTCTTTACTGTGAGGGTGACAGAGCACTGGAACAGGCTGCCCAGAGAGGTTGTAGAGTCTCCTTCTCTACAGACTTTCAAGATCCACCTGGATCTGTTCCTGTGTGGCATGCCCTAGGTGTTTCTGTGTTGGCAGAGGGGGTTGGACTTGATGATTTCCAGGGGTAACTTTCAACCCCTACCATTCTATGATTCTATGATTACCTAAGAAGTGCAGAGACCAGACAGACTCTTGGGGTCTAAAATGAAAGAGACTTAGCCTGCAAAGAATCTATAGACATTCTGTTGCTCTTCTCAGCTAAAGTAAAGTGGTATTTCTTTCAATTTATTCACACATACTTAGGATTTTGAATCAAGACAGTGTGGTCTGGTTTTTTTTCCTGAAGAAAATTTGATCTTTTAATAATCTACACTTTCTTCTGTTAAAGATTTGGAAAGACTCATTTATTATGCCTTCCTCACTGGGTTGCTTCCACATTTATTAAATATGTCATGTTAAGTAAAGAGATGAAATGGCAGAGTTTTGCATGGCCTAATAAAGCTCAAAGCGGAAACACAGGCATTTCCATACAAATTTTGATTAAACCAAATCAAAGCAAGCAAGCATCATGCTAAAATTTACTTGCCACCTCCTTAAGGCTGATGTCACCATCTCTTTTGCCTCCCTCTTATATTTGTCAGGAGAGCAAAATAACCTCAGATGAGATTGTATAAAGGCAATACTGAACCAAGAGAACCTGAAAGTTTACAATTCTATCATGTTAAAAGGCAAATTAACATAATTTAAGATCAAGAAAATTTTCCTTTTCTGATATGTTTTTTTTGTTTGGTTTTTTTTTGTAAATAACACCTGCTCTGTTTCCTCATTTGGTGGAAGGACTATCAAAGAAGGCAGCAGGGTACTGAAAACATAAGCAAAGTCTTGAGGAAATTTGAAGTAACTGGCCTGCCTAGGCAATGTTCACAGAGTTTGTAAAATTAGTTTGTTGATATCAGGAGGCAGAGAGTTCGTCCACAGCTACACAGAGGATAGCTATGTCCCATTAATTTGGCCAGTGTCAGTACAGAGTAACAGGGAGCAACACTGGCCACTGGAAGCAGTGAAGGAATAGCACAACACAGAGTTCAGTCCCTGTTCGGGTCATACTAAGACAATATTCCTGTGATACAAAGAAGAATTCTTTTGGCCTCGACTTTGTGATATTTCAAGGCTGGGATTCGAAACATGGTTCAAGGGTGGCCTGAACCTAATACAACACGACTCTCAAACTGTTGCTCATGCATTCAATGATTCAAAGTCTTCTCTCAAAGAAAGCCTAAATAAGATTACTGCACTTCTGTGCTGATACTTGTACATTCTGAAGAAGATTAATGCCTAAGCTTTATATTACATTTGCATTCTATGTACTCATTCCATGGAAATAATGCATTAAATAGCACATAATTTGGGTGCCTATCAGCAAAGCGTGCAGCCTACTCTCAACATTGGCTTCCCACATTAACATTGTTGACAGACACTGAAAAGATTAACTACATAAGTGAAATATACTCATTAGCCTTAAAATGATCATAACAGATCTACATAGTATCTTCAAACTGCTTTTCAAAGTCTGGTTTCTATTTTTATAATCAATTTCCTAACTAAACTACATTCATCATTATGCAGACAAATCATGTAAGTCATACACACATTTTTGTCTCCTTGTGACAGACATTGATTGAGAAAGGAATAACTAGTTTCAACCTCCAGTAAACAGCTGGTATCCTTAGATAAGGAAATCTCTGCATACAGCCAAGCTTCCAATATTGTGAAAAAATGATGCAGTAGAAATAAAATGACAACAGAAGCCCCAAGTGCTTACATAAGACAACATAATTTATAACCAATATTCATAACATAATTATCACAGTCTTTTTTGTATTCTGTCACTAAAGTGCAACCACAACTTCCTTTGGCATCATTGGATTTGTTCCTGGGAAAATAAAAGGCATCACAACAAGAAATATCTGACTTTTTCTATGCGAAGATCAGAGGAGAATGGCTGAAGGATAAACTTATGCAATAATTAAGCTTTGATATATGACAGTTCACCCTTCATGACTCATTCATAAGATGTGCATGTTCTGAAAAGTCAGAGCCAAGCTCAATCCCACTACCATTTTAGCAAGTATCTCAGGGTAGAACTGGAGTGTTTGATTATCATTTTAGCATAAATACTGTAAGAGCAATTCAAGTATGCTTCTCTGCTTAGAAATCTTATCACTGTATTTAACAATTGTATTTAAAGACATGCCTTTTATAAAACAATGACTGAGATATCAAATTGGATAAATACATTAAACAAGAGCAAATAAAGAGTAGAACTTGAATAGCAATAATTATAGTTCAAAGTCATATTCTGGCTGATTCGTAGGGATGGCGTATAAAAGACCAAACAACCAGCTTGCAGTGACCATACATACATACCTTTCAAAATAAATTCATGAGAAAAATATCACTTAGTGATGAAAGAGTAGAATTTTTGGGATTTCTTTGTGAATAAAACCCTTTCCTTTTTTGTAAGGAAAATAAAAAGAGATGCAGGGGATGTCATATGCCCTCCTTTCCATATCTGAAAACTGAAGAACATTCCACATATACTTAATCTAGACTAGGCTTTCACAATCCTTCCTAAATAAGAGACAGAATACTATAATCTCTTCATTAGCTCCCCCCTTGCTTCAGGATGACAGTTAAAAAGAAATCAGTAAAGAAGCTGTTGTCCCTTCTATGCAATGCACCATACTCTTGGCAGGCTGGGCAGGAACAAAAAAAAGCATGTATGGTCCTCCTTCAATTAAACACTCAGGGCAGACAAAGTGGCCTTCAGCTTTCATAATTAAAGAAGGAAAAGGAAAGTGGCTTTCAGGCCATAAACTCTTGCTGAAAGAGCAGCTAGCATATAAAAGAAACAGGAAGAACTAAAGATCCAGATAACAAAGCTTCTAAGTAGAAAGAACAACAAAAAAAACAAAAAAAAAAAAGAGGAACAAAGAAAAATCATGCATATAAATAACTATCAATAACATAATTTTTTAACTCTTCTTTAATTTTTTTTCTTTAATTCCTCGCTCCTTTAAATCAAATTCGACTTATTTTGAGGTAAGCGTAATCACTTTTCAGAGATTGTAGATTATTTCCTGTTTTTAAGCAAAAATTTACGCTATTGAGCTATACACATCAACAACAATAAATCTCACCTCCAATATTTTCAGTCAAGGATGCTTGGCCATAATTCCAAATATTTCTTTGGTTACACTGTATCTCATGTCACTCTGAAGGTGCTTGTTTATTGATATATATTGAAGCAAGATAGATGCTGGTTCATAATAACTGGTTGCAAGATAAGTTTTCCATACTTTTCAGTAAAAGATCATTAGAGTCAGGGCCTGCTTGCGGGATAGGAACCGGGATCTGGGACTTTATGAGTTTGACTAGTGATGAATGTCTTACCACTAGAACTGTGCAGTAACAACCACACACATAAGGCTGCAGGAGGTGAAAGTAGATTACTCTTCTATTACTGAAGAAAAAAGAACCAAAATGCAATCTCCTTTTCTTTAGGTTTCTTACAACATAAGTTGTTGATTTCACGTCTGAAAAGGACCAGCTGTTGTACTGATTAGGTGAAAAAATACCAAGAAATCTCTAACCATTTTTCAAGAGGCCATGAGGAGATGGAAAGAAGGAGAAAGAGATTCAAGTCACATGGAGTCATAATTGTTCCTTACGCACGCAGTAAGCAGGGGTCTTTAAACTGAAGCTGCCACTACAGACTCTCTATGATGATACACCAGTAGCCACATTTGGTCCAACACCTCAACTGGAAAACACCTAAAGCTCACTGCTGCTGTTGTCCTGCATAAAGATTCAAAGGATAATATCAGACCGGAAAACCAGCACAAAGAAACTTATCCTTCATCTCCTATGCCTGAACCAACCAGAAGCATCTGCTCCTACTGTCTGCCAGTCTGTTCTGCAGACCTAGTAAAAATGTACAGCTGAAGAGACAGACTTAATTTCAAATGCATTAAATCATAGCCAGACTGCTCTTTGCCATAATGAGAAAGAACTTGCCCACTCCTTTTCTGTTTACGTATAAAAATGCATTTTTATTATCTGTCATTATTTGGACTGACTGACCTTGAGGGTTTGCATTTTCTGTTTTGTTTCTGTTCCTTTCTAATGTGTATGCTGGATGAAAAAAAATACTGCACACTGTGATTCAGGAAAAGGCTTGGATAGGATGAGTTCTCCGCTTTGTTAAAGTAGTACATTATGGTTGTATTGTCCATGATGGGTTGAATTGCTGTTTTATCCTGCTCCTTCCCAGAATATGCAAAAAGAACTGATTAATCGCTTTCAGCAAGTGACACTTTTATGTCATTCCCATAAGCATTTTGACACGTGCTCCCCACAGTATTCCAGTCCTTGGAAGTATTGCATGAGTGCTGTGGCACTGCAGCTGGAAGGCTGAGCAAAGCTTCTTCCAGAACACTAATTTTCTGAGAAACAGGAGCACATCACCTGTGAAGGCCACCTTCTGTCTGATATCTAACACCAGCCAATACTACAGGAGTTCTTTTCCTGAGGTGAACACAACATGTGCATGACATTGTTGAAAGCAAAATGATAATAAATGCCTACAATGACATTGGTCTCTGCATTCCTCAATGTTTAACGATGTTTATGAATGGCCATGGTTCCAAAAACTTCTTTTGTGGGAGGAAAGTTGCACCTCATGAATTAAGGAGGCCCCCCCAGAGAAGATCATATTTGCGTGTGTGTACACACACAAGTGCAGGCCATAAACAGGACTATCTACATATACAGAGATCTATATACACACACACCCTTACTGTTACAGCTCCTTGGACAACAAAATAGTCATGCAGCATCAATTTGGGATGACTTGGCTATGTTTTCACTGAGACCTCCTCTTCTCAAATGGAAAAACACTTCAAGAATTCTAAACCACACCAGAAAAAGCAAAGGCAGGAAAGTTATAGCTAAAGGGTTTACCATGAAAAATTGTAGCTGAAGTGTTTGCCACAAAACCAAGATGTTTAGGGGTAACTCAGTGCATGAGAAAGATGGAAAAGAGCACCACTTGCGAAAGATGTGCAAGCTGTTGTAGGGTGAAAAAGAAGGATTAATGAAAGGGAATGTCAAAACAAGGAGCTGTACTTTCCATCTGGAACAGCAAGGATTCTTCTTTCCCTTCACTCCACACGTGTGCAACGGCAGATCAGGTAAGGCTGACTCTGAAAAGAATTTCTTAACAATATTGTATTACCTGCGGAATCTGTTTGGTAGAAAGTAGTCTGATTTGAGTTTATAATCCCTGGAGACATGAATTTAAATTCAAGCCAAAGGTTATTCCCTTGGTTTTCAAGTTTTCCATTGCTACATCTGAAAGGAGAGGGTTTTGACAACTGAGATTTAGATCTTTGAGAAAAGAATAAAAAGACAGTGAATAAATGTCTCTGAATATAACACTGCAGGGGTCCTCCGCACAGACTGAAAGATACCAAATAACAGTTCTAGACCTCTCCTTTTCAAATATTTTGTCTGTTTTCTTGATGAAAAAGGTATCTTCTTTAAAAAGGGAAATTCACCATCTTCACCTCAGTGTTAGGAAATAAAACAGATCACCCTAATAATCTTGAGAAGAACCAAAAGTAACCATCCCACCTGATGAACCTGAGGGACAAAAAGGAGCCCTGAAGGCACATTTTTAAATGGCTTGACCTTCAATCTTCTTTGATTCTCTGGAATTACTTTGTTGTAATGCATCCTAATCCATAAGCAATATTAATAATGTTACAACACAGTCTATTTGCTCTTCTTTTTCCAATGGAAACAAATTAGAAAGCCACCTCTCTCTCCTTTTTTTCTTGTATTACTTAAGAAAAATCAACAAATGTATGTCTTCTCCTCATTGATTAGCTACTGTTGTCCTTCACATTCGTGAGGGAAGAAAGTAATGTCTCAAATACTCACTTTTTATATGTTAAACAACACAGCTTCCCAACTTCTACAGAAAACAGATGACAAAAGAATGGTGAAATATTTAGGCTGTTTATTGCAGTTAGTGAAGCTTAAGGCAGGAAGTGAATATTTAACATTTCAGGGAGCTGCAAAAGTGTCAAATACTGGATGGGAGGTTTTCTTCTGAAATCCAAGCAGAAGTTTTAGAGTTCTGATAAGTCTAGTACAAAACTTAAGAATATTAAGGCATTTTCAGAAGTTAACTTCTCCAGCTCAGTTCTTCTTTCACCTCTAGTTTGCAATATCCCACAGAAGCCATCACCTTTTCCCTTTACCCTGACAGCATTAGTCACCAAGATCAGAATTGTCATCAGATCTGCAATGCTCCAATGCACACTTGCTCTGCTGATGGTAGGAAGTCTCACTATATTGCTTTGAAGGGTGGCTAATAGAGTCAAAGGCTCTCTGGGAGAACTTCCCACTTGTGCCAGTTTGACTTGTCCCAATCCTCACACTATTTTTCAGCAGCAAAGGTGGAGACAACATTAAAGTCAATTCATATACATAACTGATAGTGATAGGTTATGTCAGAGCCTCGAGCAAAATATAGAGGCACCCAACAGCCTTTCCCCACACCAGTCCTGGGCTTTAGCTGCCTGTGCTCAAGGCTAGCTCCAATAGTTGCGCCTCTGGGTAACCTTGAATCAGCTATTGGGAAGACAGCTGCAAGAAACCTGCCTTTGCCTCTCAGCTCAGAAGCTGTAATTAAGCTCCAATCCTTGTCCCTTTACAGTGCTATGCTGTAGGTACACCTGTGCCTTGCTGATCTTCACCTGCTGATCCTAGCCTGACCTCATCTCAACCAACCCTGGTCTTGCAAAGAGGTACCCGGCCCGGGTGAGTGATGTTCACTATGAAGAGAGGCTACATCGAGGAGGAGACGCAGCAGCAGAGGGCAGCACACTCAATGCTGAGGATACCTCTTCAGTCCTCAAAAGTGCAGAAAAATCCAGTGAAGCACATTAACAAGCCCTGCTACATGATCTCACTGTCTAGTTTGCACTAGACAGTACAACTCATGAGCAGAAATATGCAGAGTACAGTTGAACTATGTGACAGTTTTAATTTATAAACTTCAGCTCTATAATTTCTATTAAGTATGTTGGCAAATAATAATTCTGAGTGATTAAAAAAAGCACCCTGTTGCATAGGAGGGTAAAGAGAGGTGAGCTGTGTGTGATGGAAGGGCAGGAAGATAAGGCAGACCTGAGTGAAACACAGGATATTGAACGACTTAGCCTCTTGACTCCTTGCTGTTTGTGTTTTGCATTGGAGGAATACACAGTCTAGCACATTTCACTCATGCCTGATGCCATTTTTGGATGTACTGTTTTATATTTACTTTTCAAAACATATACACAGTTAAAATTAAGGTTACATCAATATAACAGACAATCAAGACACAGGAAATGAAAACCTGCTTCTACTAAGTGAACTTCGCCAAACTGCACATCCCATCCTTTAATCATTGCTATTAGTGCTGTTTAGGTATTGACAGCATACAGAAGGCAATGAACACCTTTCAAGGAAGATAATTTCTTCCATGCAGAGCAAAACAAATAGTAATATAATAAGCATTGGAAATCCACAAAAAACAAAACAACACCAAAAAAACACATTAAATTGAAAAAAAAAATTCTATTTGTGTAAAGAAGTTGAGCTACTGTTACCATGAGAACACTCACTTTCTCATTTCCTGAAATCAGAGTGTCAGAAAAACTTAGTTTTATTAGAAAAACTAATTCAAAAGTTATGAGCTCTCCCAACTTTATTTCTCTTTCACGATGCAGGCAAACATCACCACAGATAAGAATGCTAACCTCCAACTTTTGTCTCAAACAACATATAAACTCAGATATTTCCCCAGTTTTTCTAAATAATTAAGATAGGGATTGCAACCAGAGAGTAAATGCCTGCCTTATCATACCTTTAGAAAAAGAGTGTTAAATGTTGTGTTCTTTCCAAAATAATTTGAAGGGGAAAAGGAGGAGACTTCTTCTCTTGTTTTAGTTTCTGTTTCTACAGTATCACCAAAAGAAACAATTAAATTATTTAAAAACAAGCTATGCTATCAATTTTCAAGTTCCACCAATTATGCAAATTCATTACAAGAAATCATCTATGAATCACTACAATACAGCCAATCTGTGATGATCCAGTGACTTAGTAATAGGCAGCAGTGAAAGCCAGCCTGCCTACCTATTTATATCACACATCACAATGACAAATATTTTCCTTGGAACTATAACTTACTGTGAGTGATTCCCACTTCCTATACCACATGACAAGGAAGCATTAGAGGTTACAATTAATTTTTATGTGGGGTGGGTTTTTTCTCAACAGTTTCCTAGCTAAACAGGTTTATACAGCCAATACTATCTCATCTGCCAGTCTGCTTACCACACTCATTAATCACTTTCTGAACTGTTAGTTTTGCTGAAAGGTAACTTGTGGGTGGAGAGGTTAAACACACTGCTCCCATAGGTATTGCCAAAAGAGACTTCTGATGAAAGGGAAAGATGGCTACCCCACACCCCTAAAGAGGGACAGGCTGTAGCACAAACTTGCACATGAGAGAAGCCACCAAGGGAAAGAGCTCAGGCACAAAACCTATGAAATGTTTCAATCAGTGTTTCCATCTTTCCAAGGTTCCAAAGTAAAATTAACCACAAGATCAAATGAGTAGAAGAGATTTCATTAGAGCCAGTGCTCAAGGAACTAATTGATGTTGCTGTTTTTACAAGGTGTACAAAGAAGAGAAAGTGTCTTCTTACATAAGAAATACTGTCTTTATCATGTATTGAAAAAAGGGAAGTAAATGTTAAAATGGTGGTACTGTAAACAACCTTCTATTTCTTTTTTATGTACTGAGAGGAAACAAATTCTGTCATACTGTTGACTCTGTAACGGTTTTTCATTAAGCAGAAAGAAAGGATATTGCCAGCCTATTCTCTCTTTCTCTCCAATTCCTGTTTGCCAAAAAATAAAATAAAATAAAATAAAAAATAAAATAAAAGCACTTCCTTGAATACAGACAGCAAAGATGATGAAGTGGAAAAAACCCTGTAGAATATGGCTCATATCCTCAGAAGGTTCACTTTTTTTCCCCTAAACCACGAGGCTAAAAGTTACAATTTTTATGTTTGTAGCAATCCTGCCATACCAGTCCGTAAAAAGTGAAATTCTATTTTCTTTTGTCTGCTTTCCCCTTCACTGGCTTTATTTAGACAGACTGATCTGCCATAGTCTTACAGGGCTACCATGGTGCAAAACTTATCTTCCCTGGGAAGGAAAACCAAAACCATGAACTAGTGATATAGTTCAAAAGGCTATTCAAGGTATTGAGAAAAGCACAGCCCCTCAAAGTCTCACATCATCATTTAGATACTGTAACGCTCCAGTTTTTCATTACAAAAGAAACCAACACTGCATATATGTCGCAGTGGTCTCCAGGCTGCTGCCTGATAAAATAAGGAAGCAGCAAGATGCATCCCTCTCAGTGCCAGGCACAACCAACAACGTTACAAACAATCGAGGACAGCCCTTCAGCCACCTGGAACAGCAGAACTTGACTTCAAAGGCTGTTGAGATCACAGTGGCAGGGAGAGAGAAGTCCTCCCAGAAATTACCTAGCCGACTTTGGAAGCAAAATTGAAACAGTTATAAGAGTGTTTTGAGACTGACTCACCCAAAACAGAAGGATGTGGTAGGAGTGCATTATGCTAATGAAGCATCCCTTTTATTTGTATGCAGATGCACAGAATTACAGGCATAAAGGCATTTGAAAGCACCTGAAAAAATGTATTTTCTTCCTATAAAATATTTATGACTGATCTAATCTTACATTAAATGCTTCTCAATAATGGCAAACATTTGAGGCATTATAGTCAGTGAATTGCTAGAGAATGCCATGAAACTACTTAAATGCTTAAATGTAGAAATTACCTTCAAGTCATCTCGTTTGAATGAAATTATAAAAAATTATGTTCCATTCATTATTTTGTGTAGATTTTGTTATAATAAGCAACGTGGTTTGGCTTATGTAACAAAAGTATCCTAATTAGATCTTTCTTAAATAGATACAAGTTTATTAGTTAGTGTATCCTGGTTAAACTATTCCAACTATTGCAGCTAATGCCATGTTTTAATTCTTGCCAGTTGCTAAAGAAGGTGTTTATACGCACAGCATGGATGCTTACATTCATGCTTCTTTGACTGCACATGAAAATAAAGGACATTCAAATAAAGAGAGACAGTAGAAAATTAACAATTTTAAATCTCAAACCACCCTACATTTTCAATAAGAGAAAAGACAAATAGATGGACATGACATGATAAATAAAAGAAGTGCTTTGGCATTTTCCAGTTGTAGTAGACAATTTGATTTATATCTCTCACATAAGAGACAAGAAAGAACACTTTGCTTTTGAAAAATGGCACATTAATCAGAAACCAGTAATTTTTACTTAATTGTGATAATTGTCTTTTAGTATTCTAATGCATGCTAAAACATTAGAAGCTCTTCCTTGCCTTTCCTCTCTCAAGTGTGACTTTCCTTATAACAGAGATGAATATGTCCCTTCCTTCCAACTCATTGCTGTCAACACAGTTTAAGTTAAACAAAATCAGTGAGAAAAAGACAAGGAGGAGAACTGTTTTGGTTTTAAGTGTTACAATTTCAGAGGTATCAAAATAGATGAAGGCGACTGTCAAATTATAGATGAGGTCAGCCAGTAATCAATCCATACTCCCACACTAAGAAAAATCCATAGTTCTCTTTAAAAACAATGATCTAAATACATTTCTACATTTCCTTATTATGAGCACTGTATCTTTCTGTCTTCTTCTAACGCTGCTTTTGACTGATTTCTGAATAAATTAGGCTTAATGAGAAAACGTTTTTTTCCTAAGTACAGTGATATTTTAACTTGTCCAAATTCCAAATCTGGAAGCTGGATAGTGATCTCAACACAGTATTAGAAGTATTTTATGATTTCAATAGCTTACTGTTATAAGCAGAGTGAACATACCTTGGAAGATAAACCAACACCTCCTCAAATGCACAGTCCTGCTGAAACTCAACAGTGAGACCTGCCAAATAAAATCCTAAATAGAAGGTTTTGTGTTGAGTTACATATACTTTCCCCTAATTCTTCTTTTTAATGGAAAAATAGCTTCACTGAAATTGTAACAATACAGAAAACTGTAAAATGGTAGCTTTTCCACTGGAATTTTAAAGACAAAAATTCACCTGATCATTCTGGTACCTCAATTCATGTTTTAGGATATTTTTACTATCACAGTTCATGATGCTAGTATAATATTTATCACTTATTCATTATAAAACTATTATGTACATAAATCTGTATTTTGAATATATGCATATGTGATCTATTAAATGCATACATATATTGAAAACGTGCATACAAATAAATATGTATATACATATATACACATATGCACATAAATGTGTGCCAGTTGAAATATTTCATCTTTTCTCAACCAAAAGATCTTCTGTTTGTCCTATAATGTAACAGTTTAGCATTTCTAGAAACATATTTTTTAATCCACTGTGAAAGAAAGCTTAAATGTAACCAAAAAATAAAGCTGTTTTGTTTTTTGTTTTTTTTTCAGGGAGTCATATGGAAAAGACAAGGAATAATGAGTACAAATTACTCCTGGGGAGATTCCAAATGGACACGAGGAAAAATTTCACAATTAAAAGAAACACCCATTTGAATAATCTCTCCAGGAAAGTAGTAGAGGCATCAACACTGGACACTTTTAAGATTCAGCTGGACAGGGTTCTGGGCCAGCTTGTCTAGAACATGCTTTTGCCAAGAAAGGTTGAACCAGATGATCCTTGAGATCCCTCCCAACTGATATTCTATGATTCTATTAGGAAAAAGTCCTTCATTGAGACAGTGGTCAAGAACCGGAACAAGCTCTGGAATGAGCTGCTCCAGCACCTTTCCAGGGATGGAAGTGAGGCTGCCTGGCCTGTAATTTCCAGGGTCTTCCTTGTCACCCTTTTTGAAGACTGGAGTGACAATGGCTTTCCTCCAGTCCTCAGGAACTTCTCCCATTCTCTGTGATCTCTCAAAAATGATGGAGAGTGGTAAAGCAGCAACATCAGCCAGCTCCCTCAGCACTCGTGGGTGCATCCCATTGGTACCCATGGATTTGTGCATGTTAAGTTTACCCAAGTGATTTCTAACTCAGTCTTCATCGATCAGTGGAGAGTCTTCCTCCCTTCAAGCTTTCTCTCTTATTTTTGGTGTCTGGGATTTCTGAGAGCTGGTCTTAGCAGTGAAGATTGAAGCAAAGAAGGCATTCAGCAACTTTGACTTCTCTGCATCCTCTGTCACCAGGGCTCCCACCTCATCCAGCAGCGGGCCCACATCTTCCCTTTTCTTCCTTATACCATTGATGTATTTGAAGAAGCCCTTCTTGTGCTCTTTTACTTCCTTTGCCAGAGTTAATTCCAACAGGACCTTGGCCTTCCTTGTTGCATCCCTACATACCCTGTCAACGTTCCTATAATTCTCCCAAGAGACCGGTCCCTTTTTCCACATACTGTGAACATCTTTCTTCCATATGAGTTTTTCCAGCAGCTCCTTGCTCATCTATACAATAATATAAAGATTTTTAAAACCCGGGCCACAGTAGCTGAAGCAGCTACATGACAAGATAGTTGGCTAACAAGTTTCTCATAAAATTATTTTTTTTAATTATTATTTTATTTAAAACTCATTTTCCTCTGAAAATTTCAAACTGCTATTCAAGAAAGTAACAACACTTTGTATGCACAGACTATATAAATTTCATTCTCTAAGATTCAGTATACACCTGAAGTATTTATATCAATCAGCAAAACCATCTATTTCAGACAATGTATTGAGATTATTCAATGGCTGCCTGAAGGATTTTATGTAGGTAAGTGTAAGAAGATTTTTTTGTCTGTTAGAATTTATTAAAATATTTCAGTTTTGAAATGAGAATATGAGGAGAGGTTTAGGGTGAGAAAAATATGAAAAAAATCTACAAATTTTAAAGACTTATGTCAGGAAAATCTTACATAAGTAATATACAATGTAATTTTCTGTACAGTTAAGAAAACAACATGTCTAACTTTGGATTCAGAGCCCATTTATGAGGAGATGTGGTTTGTTGGAATATGGATAAAGAATAATAGAGAACATGTTAATGTAGAAGCATTTGCTCAGTGCTTAATCTCCTCTTCAGCTTCCTTCTCCTTATAATTCCATAGTATAACCCACTTAAATAGTGATAAGAGGTATTATTGCTTTTAGTATAGGAGGTTATAATTTAGCAACACTACCACTCTGTACATATTCAAGAAATGTAAGTAATGGTACAAGTAAATAAAAGATCTTTGCTTATGAAAATAGCATTAGCAAGCATACTATCCATTTATGAATCACGGGTTACACATTTTAAATAGATTCCCAACAGTAGCTATGTTGGTGTAGAAAAACTATCACCATGAAAAATATGATATTTCATTTGTCAGTAAAAAAAAAAAATAAAGGCAGAAAGTTATAAAATTTATTCTGTTAAAGCAAAATGAACACATGGTATGAGTACACTTACCCTTCCTTGGACAATCCATGTGTTCTTTTTCTTATATATGGACAAGTCTAAACCAATATTACACCTTGATCCCTCTGTCCCTTTTGATCACTTTTTCCTAGACAGAAAAATAGCACAAGTAGTGAACCAAAATTACTTTTTTTTAAAAAAATTACATATCTCAAACTAAACGACAGAGAATAAAAAAGTCATCCATTTATCACTACAAATTTGGCACTACTGTGCCAATATGGACTACAATTTCAAACCTTATGGTCAATGAAGCATAAAATAGATTGTCAGAAATACTGAATGAAATATGAATCCACAAAGAAAAAACCGCTTGAAAATACCTGACATCCTTTAAGAGAGCCAAAATTGGCTGAATATACCTCTAAAAAGTCTCTACCTCCCTTTCTTAGTTTGTGAATGGCTTTCTGCAAGGTGACTATTTCATAGAAGTAGTAAAAATAAGCTTCTCATTTCTACATTTGAAAATATTGTACATTTTTGTGGTAAGACAAATCACTTCTTACCTGGAAGTTACATACTCTGTAATAAAAAACAATAGCAAAACAGAAATCTTTCCCTCACAGTGAAGCAATCTTCTCAGGAAATTCAGGTGGCCCACTGTCATGAAGGCCATGGTGTGCTAATCATGATGTGGTATGAAGTAGAACACATACTACTAACAATGATTAAAACCAATGCTTTTTTAGCAAGCTTTGAGTTCCTTCTTATCCTGATTGTTCATTAAAAATTATTACAAGCTCATCTGTTGATATACTAAATAAGGGGGAAAAGTATCAGTATATTCTGATTATATTTTCTCCTGTAAGAATAAATAGAATGGAATAGAATAAGGGGGAAAAAAAATTGAAATATTCCTGGAATTATACAATAAAATTCATAAGGAATGAAACAGCAGCTGCATGTAGAAAAATATCAGAGTCTAGAATCAGAACCTCCACCTGTGGCTTCTTTCAAAACACTGACAGTCTCCAACACAGACTTCCTGAATTTTGTAAACAACCGCTCACCTTTGTTTTGGTCAGTGGGAGAGGGGCTGGCGAGAAAAGCATGTGAACAGACTGCAAAGAAATTGGAGTCACTGCCACAGAAAGATAGCAATTATCCAGGGTTGAATCAGCCCTGGCCCTTGACGCCAGCACACGGAGGGATGTATTATTTGCAGCTGGAACTGCGGGATGTCTGCTGACAGTAAGAGCTGATGGCCAGGTAGAAGGAAGGGGAATGAAACAATTGCCCTTTCATTGTGCAGCTACTCAGAAGGCAGGCCAACACTTCAAACTTCCCCCCCCCCATATTTTCTCCCTTTCTCCCTGACTGTATTCAGTCCCTGTAATCACACAATAACCAGAACAATTTGGTTCAAACCATTTAATAGACATGGAATCAGGAAAAGTTGGTTTTGAGGTTTTGTTTCCTCACTGAGCCCAACTGGTGAAGATCTGGTAGCTTTTTGCATTATTTACGGTGATTCAGGGGTAGGGTTGTAGGAAGTAAGATTAATGTTAATTTGAAAGTCTGAAAGGCGAGCTACGAATGAGTATCCCACTGCAGCTTTCATCCCATATTCAGAGGCAAAGACATCCAATAATTCTCAGCAGTAAGCCCCAGGACTGTAAATATAATGGCAATCTGAAATCTTCATGAGTTTCCATTTAGTATTCTTACATCGTGAGTAGAAACACGATATTTACCAGTGATTGATATCCGAGGAACATAATCTGTCTTACACCAGGTTATTTATTTATACATGAGAGTCCTGCAGCTCTGCCTGGAGATGGAGCGGATGCCCTGTGAAATGGAACAGATGCGTATGTATGCCCTGCACTTGATATCAAACTGTGACCTCCTATCTAAAATTCTTTAGGTGGTGTATCTTCACTCAATCTTATTGCCAAAGTGATGGCTTGCTGATGTTAGTAAAAGAGTGAAGCCAAGAACTCCCACCTCCTCTTCCTAGTTCAGATTCCTTCATAGCTGGGATTCTTCTCGCACGTAAAACCGATCAGCAGTATTTTAAACATATCTTCTTAATTCTCACTGTCATACCTGCAAACAAATCAAGCAGTGAACTCAGGAACACTACACATACATAAGTATGCTTAAACTGAACTCTTCTGCTTGAACAAAAGACAAAAATGTATTTGCAGCTTAGCACAGTGTTCATTCTTTGTATGAAAGTGAGGGAAGGTAATTTATGAGTATCTGTGGCCAACAGCATTTCAAAATTATTAGGTACTTAGATGGTAATAGGGTCCATTTTGAATATTAAGAGTTTGTTATTTAAAGTGTTATGGCTTTTAGATTAAGGGATAATTCCTCAGGAAATTGCTACGTAAATTGCACTAGGTGCAAGGACTCATCCTCTGTTTTCCATTCCTTTGACGAAAGCATCTAACAGAGAATTCCCACACACCCCTTCTCAATGTAGACAAAGGCAATATCCACAAAGGTGTACTTTCAGGCTGTGTTGTTAATGTTTATAAAAAATTCTTCAATTATGGCAACTGTTATATAAAGTCCTATTCACGTATGCTATATTATCCTTCCGTTTGAAGTTCAGAAGGTTGCAGATCTGAAAGGCAGGCAAGTCTTTTGTTTCTGCATCACAGTTATTCCTGGGATAATCACAGGGATAATTAAAATAAATAAATACATTTTTTTATGTTTTAATCTTGAAAAACCTGTGACTTCAGAAACATGCCAGTCTACCTGAACTCATGTTAATATATCTGGCACCTATGAAAATTACCATCAAGCTCCTTCAGGGCATGCTGCTGTATGGGGTATCTTTATATTCACATCTTCAGGCAAGGACTTGATCTCCCCGTGATTGATAGAGGCACTTACCGCAACAGAATCATAATCAAGACCAAGGTCCTCTGGAGAAATAAGAAAAAATAATGACAGTAATACTTTAATATCCTACTAAGCAAGAATCATTGCTGCTTTCTTGTAACTTAACTTTTTTTCCCCTATCATTTACATCCATAAAATGTTGTGGCTAACTGGTATCACTATGACCACACTCTGGTCTTCTGCAGAATACCAGCCATAATTAAACAGTAGCATGATGAAATAGCGTACACATTCAACAAGTCTGGAGGTTTTTACATAAATATTTTTGAAGTTGATGAACTTACCTACAAAGCACAAAGGGGAAATTTGGAAGAGTAAAGGACAATTTTATCATTTCAAGAAAGCAAGAGGTGTGTTTGGAAGTATATAAAATGTGTTGTTTTACGTCAGTGGAGAATGGCAGATGAAAAGCTAGTGGAGAAATGCTGTGTAAGGGGCTGGATTTAGTACAACAAGGGCTGAATTACTGAGGGAGAGGCAGAAGCAGTTAACACTGATGCAAAAGAATTTGCATTTCTCTTACACCTGTGTTCATTCTACAGTTCATGGACATAAGAGGCTGGGGGGAAAAAAAAAGAAAAAAAAAAAGAGAAGCTTGTTCCACCTTTGAGTACTGAACACCTTGAACAGATGGAAAAGGGGAGAAAAGGAAGTAGTACAAATGGACAGGGCAGACTGTTACACGCAGAAGTAAACAGAAAAAATACAAGAACACCACATCCTGCCAAACACATAAGATTATTTGTTGTCCCCTTCCACCCCTAAGGTCCTTAAGACAACCACATTCCATATTAATGCCTGCAAAATGCAGATAAGACACAATGTTTGACAAAGATAAACTCCAGATCTTTCAAAATAAAAACACACCAACCAAACAGATAAATATTATACTGCAAGGAATATACCTATGGTAAACAATTCTGTTGATGCAATGCAATTTGTAATCTTATTTGTTGATTCTGGGGCAACGTGTTTGTTCAGAGCCTGCAATAAACAACCAAACGTTCTTTCATCAGACAGTGCAAATCAACCAAGCTAGTTAAGAACTATTCTAGAACACTTAATAGCATCCAGGTTCAGTGACTGATTTTCTATTTTAAGCAGGGAGAGAGGTACAGCACAAAATCAGCCAGATAAAAGCCTGACAGCAAAAACTCTACACATTCCAAAGAAAATAACGTGGCTGTGACAGCTACAACAGCAGCAATTTTCAGCTTCTTACACTACTCATGCAACATACTCTGCAGTCATCCCTCTTGCATAAATCTGTACATTATAGTTTTTGCGTTCCAATGGATTGGTTTATACGCTCCATATCTGCAAATGAGCCAGATAATGCAGAATGTGAGAAGTGATTTGTGCTATCAGTGACATCAGGAGCTTTGCAGCTCTAGTTATTAACAGATATTTTTTCATCCAGCAGCACTGACTAAAATCAATCACTCTGATAACTAGGCATGGCATGAGCTGTCCGCCCTGTCATTTCAATCTGATTAATCACACACACACAGACCTTTACCTTAAAGGAGCAATTGTTCACATTTAATCACAAAGAAACACTCAAGAATACCGTCACTGATTACTAAATTTAAGTGCAATTTATGTCTTATATTTTGGCAAATACGTTTCTGATAATATGGCTTTGGCAAGTAGATGTATTGTTTCATTCATTTTAGAAAAATTAAGATCTAAGCTAATGTGTTGTACTTTGAATCATTTTTCACATCAGATTTGTAGCTTTTGAAGCTTCCATTATACACATATCTTTATCTGTAAATTTATCCTAATAACCCAAGTACGGGTAAGTTATTAGTTATAAAGTCTTTTGCAGACTGTGCTTGCAACACAGTAGGTATCTTCTTCGTCATAGATGAAACTTCATTTTACCTAAACATCCCACATTGTATTAACTGGTCCTTCTTTTGTTTCAGTTTTCCTTTTCAACGCTGTAACAAAGCACAGCTCTTCCAGGAAGAGATATGCAAGATTTGTTCTTTCTATTTCGGATGTTGGGGTGGATTTTCAGAATTTGTTTGGGTTTGTTTGAAAAAGGAAAGGCGTATGAGACACTTCACACAAGCATAAAACTCTACCACTCCACCACTATCTAGCAAACCACATAGGCATATGTTTCAGCTCTGCAGCTTTGCTGCTAAACTGAATATATAGCAGACAACTGCATTATTTGTTATGCTTGTCCAGCAGGTGACTCCTTAAGCTTTTAGATTCTTCAGAGGTATAAATTAACCAACATTTCACGATCTGTTATATATTTCTGAAGGATCAGACCCACAAGCCAGGAATTATTTTCTATTTACTGCTGCTACACTAGATCATACTTATGCTTTATAATACATACTTTTTCAAAGACTGTTGTACTTGAATCTATACACAAATTGCCTGATTAACATTTTTACATTTTACGTTTAAATAAATACATTTAAAAATAATTTTAGTCAACTAAGGGAAAAAAAAAAAAAAAGAAATGTAACACAATGGATATAAACTGGACTTTTCCGGCATTTGTAGCCCAATGTGCAGGAGACCCCGAAACAACAGGCTTCTATTCTGACTCCTGCCCAACTGGGCTCTCACAAAATGACAGGTTGGAGAGGCTGACAAGCAAATAAACACTTGCAGAAAAGGAGAAAGCATTCTTCTGCCAAACAATTTTGAATAGAAAAGCCAAAGTGTTGGAGGCAACTAGAGAGTTGTTTATGCTTAAATAAATGGCAGAGATATAGATTCACAAACAGAGTGCAAGTAATTACTCAAAACTGCGGAGTGCATTTATTTCCTCAGTCCTGAACTTGGATATAGAGGGATATTGCTTTCTACCACACCTCATGCAACAACAGTATATACATTATAACACTTCCAGGGGTTCAATCATCACTCAGTAATACAATCCAACAGTAGCCAGGCAGAATGTAACAGGAGTGTAACCACCGCTGGAAACTTTAATGTAAGTGTCCCTTAAGATACAGAGAGCTGACTTTTCAAACCATTTCTCCTCATCACATCCTGAAGTATTTTTCAGAGCAGGAACAATTGTTAATATTATTGTACCCACCCAGTTTAGCAGTAATACACTATCACCTTTGGTCTTGATGTTGCGATGCACCTTTATCAAATAGAAAACAGGCATCAACAAACCACACAGCAATCTATATTTTATGCAGAATATCTTATGGGGATACACTACAGCAATTGATTTTTTGATCTTTCTTAGGCTCTGGAAAAAAATATCACAGCAAGAATATTTTGTACATATAGCCATATACAAATTAGCAATCTAGAAAATGTAACCCCAGAACATAAGTCCATCTAGTTTCTCCATAGCTACTAGCATCAAAGAATGTGCAAAATACCTGTCATTAACAAATTAGTATCATATCTCCTGAGTCACAGGTTGTGTCCACACCATTAATAGCTACTCATTAGCCAGTTCTCTGTTGATTTTCAAGTGTCTTTTAAAAACCAGTTCATACTTTTGACCTTATGAAAATACTAGAGAGATGCATCCCACAGTTTAAATTTTGTAGTTCAGGGGAAAAAAACTGCTGCTGTGGGGTTTTTTTGGTTTGGTTAGGTTTTTTTTTTCCTTCCCATTTAAGCCTACCAGCTCATAATTACACTGGATTCTGCTGGTTCTTATGGAAGATGATGAGCAGCTAGTCCCTACTTATCCCTTCTGCAGCAATCATCTTTGTATTCACCTCTACCATAGCACTTCCCACGTATGTTCTTCTTCTATGCTTAAAAGTTCCAGTCTGTTCAGCCTGCCTTGTATAGAAAGTCATCTAGGTACACTTTCTTGGCGTTTTTTTTTTCTTAAGATCATTTGACAAAGAACCTGAAAAAAAGTAGTCTGAAATTTAAAGTAAATTAGAATGATGTTTCCCTCTTCAAAAGCTGAAAAGCTGTTAACTCTTCCCCACTACATCCCATTTTATTCATTTAATTTATTTTCATTACTATGCCACAGCAGCCCTCTAGAAGAAATCTTTTAAACATTTGCAATTGATCACCCTACTGATTTATTGAATATTCTGTTGTTATGGAAAAAATGTTAACAAGAACTATCAAAATTATCTTCTGAAGACAAGAAATTTCAGCCTTTTTTGATCTCTGTTTTAAAAAAATTTTTCATGATCAGATTTTTCTGTATTCCATCCAACATTTTTGTGTGAAACCAGTTGATACAATATGACACCAAGCATTTCAAATGCAATTCCTATGACTGATTTAGAAAGGCATACTAGCAGGTTTTAATTTCTTTATCCCCATTCCTTATGGTGTACCCATGACTTTTCATCCTGTAATTAGAAAACTGACCCACCCTGACTGATGGCAGAAAACAAACAGCACAGAATACAAGACATGACAGCTTTTCCTCTCTCTACTTGAGACCTCACAGTTGGTCAGGGGCCATTTCAGTTAGGGTTTCCTTATGTAAAATTAAGTAAATAACCAAATAAACATAGAGAAGAGTAAATATGAGCAGCTAATTCTTCTCACCCCATACACAAACAAAGTAATTTTTAATATAGTAATGCATTTTTAGCCTCTTGAAAGAAACATTTGCTTTTATTATACAAATTGAGTTTAAAGAGTTGAATACCACAAGACATCACAGAATCCAGGAACTTCAGTAGTCCCTTTTCTATTTATCACCATCTCATCAAAAGTATCCTTTAAAAGAACAGTCAAGAAGGTATCCGTTAACGGAGTAGAAAGAATTTCTCCCAACAGGCAGATTACTTTATTGCCATCCAATAAAATATTTCTTGTATTTTCCTATGAATAACATAGTACAGCCAAAATAAGACACTAAAGACAAAGCAGTGGCTTGATGGATTATGAAACACCCTACTTATTCAGCGAAGGCTCTTGACTTTCCAGGGAGGAATGAGGCAGCTTGCCCAGTCATGATTTTCTTTGATGACTGACTGGATTATACTATCAGAGTTTGGGGGCTGGGGGCTTGTTTCTTCAAAATGTTCTCACTGGCCACTGTACACTCAAGATCAGTTTATCTTCCTTAATTTTTAAATTTTTAATAATAAAAACATCATTAAGGTGCAAAACACTACATCACATGTCCTCAGTTGGGCCAACGTCTTTTGCAGCTTTTTAAAAAAAAATTAAAGATGTGTTGTTCAGAAAACCTAATACATAATACTCCCTTAAATTTCTAACTCAAAAGTTCTCTCTGAGAGGCTATAAATGGGGTCAACACGATGTTCAACGTATTCATGCAAATAAGGCCTTTGCAAGACTATAATGTAGTTTTTCATACACATAGTTTTCTGAATGTTCCCAGTGTCAGATTTTTATCTTATCTGTAAATGTCATATTTACTTTTAACTCATTTCAGAAATGGAAGCACATTTAGGAAACAAGGAAAGTTAAATTTATAAGAAACGAATCTGATACTATAATATGGTACGAGTAGTTAATTGAGGAATATTAACTAGAAACTATTGCTATCACCCTACCAAAAAAAAAACATGAGGGAAGAAGTCTTCCCTCCCCCCGCCCCCACTGATTTTCTCTGGATTCTGTTAAAGACTTGTCACAAGAAAAGCAATAAAGGAAGATGATGATGCTCTGAATTCTGTCATCATGGCCTCTTAGGCCAAGCCCCTAGACGTAAAGACATCAGAAAGGAAGTTTCTTACTGACTTAATGTACTGACTAGGTAGAGAAGGAATTAAAACAGAATAGAGAAAAATTCTCAGAATCTGTAATCAATAGTAATATTCAAAACAAACAAAAAAAACCAGACACAAAACAATATTTTAAAATAAGGTCACTAAGATACATTTTACGCATATTGTATCATTAACTGATAGGCATATACACCAAAACCAAATAAATAACAACAACAACAACAAAACAAAGAATGTAGTATTAAAAAAAACTCCAAAAATTGCATGGTATGTTATAACTGCTTTCAACTGGCAAGTGAGACATGGATAGCGAAATGGTTCTGAAAGCCTATATAAACTTTGTATTTTTTCTTTCTTGGTAATATATTTGAGATTATGACATTACCTAAATTTAGCTTTGATAACATAACTGAAATCAAAACACTGTGCATAAAATATATTGCTATATATTGATAAATACAGCTGAGTGGGCCTTTCCTTTTAGTTACACAGCAGTGATATGGTCATAATTGACATTTTTGTCACGTCGCTGCATAGGTCCCAGTTTGTGCTTCATAAACGCACAGAAACTCAGCTGCATTTCACCACTCTCTTCCCCTACCTGCCATTCTACTTTCTGCTCTCTTCCTCTCTGTCCATTCCTTCCAGTCTTTCATTACATGTGAGAATTCAACACTCTTTCTTCTGCTCATCGACAGGAAACAAGAGTCTATAGCGTCTGCGGACTACATGGTCCTAATCAAAATTCAGCGACATTGCAATCAACAGCCACATAAGGTCCTCTAATTTCATTCTGAATATGAAGCGTAATTTAAATCACAACACTGCTAATTCTCAATTTAAAAACAAACACCACACACACCTTTAAGAAAACCCAAACAAACCCGAAAACCAAAGCAGAGCATGTTATGAAATGTCAGAATCAGATGTGATTTATGCTGTACATCTAATTCTAATCTTTATAGAATAGATTTAAGATAGGACACATCAACCATATTAATATTCAAGTCTATCCCTTTAAGTATCACACAGTCACTAATCAGAGATGAAGGGGACTGAGCTTTTCTCACAGTATTCATTCTCATTTTAAAATGACTTAATTTTGAACTATTTTATATTCAAAACACTTTTCTTTATCTGGCATGTAACCCCTACAGTTCAAGTGTCTAAACAAACAGCATCTAATTTGATATTCTGTAAAATTAATTTCAGTAGAGCAGCTGATGAAAAACAGAATGGTTTTAGTGTTTTATAGGTATTTCTAAAGCTTGTTCCTCCAGGATTAAATCTTCATAGCAGTAACTTCATAAACAAGATTCTTTTTTTTTTTATGAGGTATTATTTACATATGCAGTAGAATATATTTTACAGTACAGATAGTTGTACTGTTAACATATATGCATATCTTAAAAAAAGTAAAATAACACCTATTGGAAAGCAAAGATTTTATCAGAGAATTACAGAGCAATCATGGCACCCAAAACCAAATGATATTCCTGGCACCACAGCACTTATACATGGGTTCTGTCTATCAGCAATGTTTTACTTCACAGATGTCACAGTTTAGGGTCAGGGCGGCCCCTTAGACCTACAACAGGCACCCTCTGTTAACCCCCCTCCCTCCCCAAAGGGGAAGAGAAAGGGAATAAGGGAGAGAGACTTAGTGATTAGAAAAGGAAACTAGAACA
>WUAM01000395.1:31345581-31361454 GCA_024336885.1 Actenoides hombroni
AGCACTAATACGTCCGCTCCACACACAAACTGATAGCTATCCCCCCGTTTGATTTAGCTAAGTTATACCCCCCCCCCCCCCCCCCCCCCAAGTCTGCAGAATTTCCATCCTGGTCTTTTGAAAAGGACTAGTGCATGCTATTGTAGGACCAATAAAAAAGGTAGATGTGGGTATGTAGCATATCTATCTATCTATGTTCCAGAAAGATAAATCTAAACAAAGCCTCAGCAAGCCAACAGAACATATTTTACAGGAAATACAATCATTTAAGTTTTGAAGATAATGCAAAGTGGGATAAATGCTGCAGGGGTTTACTGAAGATCCATTATGCCAGGTGGACAACATATCTTTCGTTGCTAAAATTAATGAATTTCTAGACTATGGAGGTGTGGTTGATATCATCTGTCTGTACTTGATATCTGGAAATTAATATCTGGATATTAATAGTCAAAAGTGGAAAACTGGGTATCAGTATAAGTAAAATATGTGTACCTAAATGAAACATAGCACTGGTTAGTGCTGAAAGAGAAAGTACAGGTCTGTGCAGGTGTCACTGTTGGAGTTCCTAAAGGATGAGTCTTGTGATCAGTCTTAAATTTTTCCTCAAGTGACTTAGACACTGAAAGTAAGAGGAGGTTGATGAATTTTGCTGATGAGGAGGAAGACAGGGTAGGATCAATTACTTGATCATTGAATGACTAAGTGACTATTATTATACATCAGGAAAGGGAAATGAAAAAGCATAGGATGAATTTGAGTTTGATTCTGTGCAGAAAGAAGTATTTGTCGTTATTCAACACAATAGAGAGGTATCTTTTAGAAATGCTGGCTGGCAATTTTGTTTACTTGTCAGGAAATAGACTTACAAGTTTGGTTTAGCAAACTGAGACAGAATAGTCTTTTCTTCATTCCAGGGAAAAGAACAGTTCATTTAATCTAAAAGATTAGAATAACACGTCAACAAGTTGATACAACCCAGGTGTGATAAATTTGGAACAACCCTGGAAAGTTTTCTAAAAATAGAGTAGGGAAGCTTTACCTTATGATCGGTGCAAGAGAGTGAAATAGTTTGAAGATGGTGTTGGAAGAAAACTTTATAAAAAAAATATGCAAAACATTATGTACAATAGCAGAGAGCTGGGCTAGGTAAAAGCCCAAGAGATTCTGGGCCACCACTTAGCCTGTTTAGGAAGGGTGAAACCATGAGTATGGGTGCATAAGTTGAATTCTTGTCTTTCAAGAAAACTGGTAGTTTCTATGTCCCTCTGCTGCTAGAGTTATTTGGAAAGGAGGAGGGAAAGGAAGGGAAGCCTACTTTCATCATTTTTTTTGTCAGGATAACTATGGTAATTGATTAGGGAATTATCTGGAAGAGGTAGTTTTTTAAATGGTGTATAAGGCATATGCAGATACCAACTGCCTTCCATGTTGACCCTGATTATACTGAGAGATGGAAAATGTGAATCTCTGCAACTGGAGTTAGTGGCTTAGCCTCCGGAACAGATGTAACTAGAATAATTGGACTGATGTTGGAGGCCTACAATTTAACCTTCTGTATGTTGCTATGTAGTTGTTAGCAGTGTAAATTCTTTTAGATAAAGCACAATTAGACAGTTGTTATGAAGAAAACAGTGTAACTGGCAGAACCAATGCTATGCAAGAATATTTGTCTGGTGACTCACAACAACAATCACGAGCAGCAGGCTGGAGCAGTCACCACCCAGAAAAGGTCAACCAGCCTGGGAAATGCTCCCTGTCTTGTAAAACATCCACCTCAGCCTGGCCACCCTGGGGACATCTGACCATGCAAAGTCTCCAGGGGTGCCTGGGACTAAGCTTGTGTGACCAGAACCTATGGCTGTAATAACCAGCTCCTCCCGAGTTGTGACGACCACTGTTCCTCCCAACAAGGAGGGCGGGAGCAGAGATAACCAAGTTTCTGTAGTGTTTTGTTCTATGCATTACTCATTCCTCCTTCTCAGGGGCAGTAAACGTCCAAATTATTTCATATCTATCCAGCTGTTTTACAGTAGTTAATGCATGTGTTTAGATTGTCATGACCTCAACTGCAACACTGTTCAGTGTGGTAACATATCCTTTTCTTCTGCCAATAAGAACCTCATGGGCATGCAAAGGAATACCTGAACTACTTTGCTTTACATGGAAATTAACCTAATAGGGCAGTAATATGAGTTAAAAAGGACAGGGAAAGTGTTTTGGGAGGTTTACCCTGTGTGCCTTTTGGTAGGAATTGAGGATTCTTCTGCAAATTGCAAATTCTACCATTAGACTTGACAGAGTGCTGAATGGTTTGCAATGCAGGCTTGCACACCTCTGCAAATGAGAGCAGAATATTTTTTGCTGTAGAATCAATTTTCAAGAACAGATGAGAGAGAATTGGAGAGAAATGGTACAAAGGAGAGACTGAGAGAAGCATGATGCAGATAAGGAGAGAGAAGGAACTAGAATATCAAATAGATAGAAGGAAGAAAAGGATAAAGATAAGCAAGGTTAAGGGATATGCAAAGGAGGGCTGAAAAAAACAGGAGAGAGCATGAAGGAAGACAGGCTGACAGAGGGGTGTGTGCATGAATGCCTGTAGGAGTTGCTGAGAAAAGGCTCATGGGCACAGCAGAAGCAGAGGAAGATGCACGTACTGGGGGAGGGAGAGAGGTGGTGAATACACACAGCAGGAGGGGGAGACAGATAGATGGCAAACATTGCATATAGGAGTGGTGGGGAGAAATAGTGGATGTACACAGCAGGGAGAGAGCAAGTGAGAGAGACACACAGCAGATGCACACAGCAGGGGGGAGAAATGCATAGAATGGGGTGGGGGAGCAACCCAGGGAAAAAATCAAGAAGCCTCAACAGAATTAAACAATAAAATAAGAAATCATAAAATTCATTATTTGAATATTTATCATCATTTAACACAGGAAATCAAGAGACTTGGAAGAAAATTTGCATTAGTTAAAAATTTGAAGCACTTCAAATGTTAATGGTGTTTGGTTTAGAATAAGACTATGCTTGGCTTAATGAATTCCTCTTTGCATTCGCAGCGAAGCAGATGTCTGCTTTCCGTGTCTGACAGGGGACCCAATCCATTGCTTTTTGACGTCAATAGGACTGTGGCTTTTTCAAGGACGTGCATTTATCTTGTCAATGTGGTCTAACCAACCAGGCTCACTTCTCTGCTCTGGCCTCTCACAGGTGAGGAAGGCGTGTGGGAAGTGTCATCACCTAAACTTTGTGAAATCTAACAGCTGTCAGATGCTTCTTGATACTTTTATATGTGTTTGGGCACTAATCGCCATTAATCAGTGCAGCGTGCAGTTGAAGGAAAGGTTGCTGTCACGTGCCCTTGCGTGTGGCTTGTAGAGGTATCTGGCACCAGCCCAGGGACACAGACAGGCTTAGACCATCTTGATGATAAGTATAAAAAGCAGCATAAATAACGGAGCAGACAAACCATAAGATGGGTTAAGGGATGGTGTGTGGATGATATATCTATGTTTTGTTTTTTTTTTTAATCGGATTATATGATGTGTATCTTTTCCCAGTTTCTGCAGAAAATACACAAGAAAGCTCCAACAATTTCTGTCAGCACAACATAAACCGCACTGGTATGCAGATGAAGGGAACACTGCCATTGGAGTGATTTTGTTATTACAGCTGTTTACAAAGTTGCTCCTTTGTCACTGAGCTGGCAATTTAATAGGCAATCTATAGGGGAACAAAATCACATGGCAAAAGTGACTCCAAGGGAGACACTTCTCACTTGTGAAGAGACAATGTTGGTACAGCAAAGGCATGAGAAACTGAAAGCTGAAGAAACTGTTTCTCAAGAAAGCAAGGTTTTCTCAAGAGGAGAGGGGGCTTAGGTGTGGAAGAAATGAGGTGTTGGTGGAAAACTTGGCTTCTCACGACTGTTTTTGTGGGTGGAATCATAGGAATATGTTTAAGATGGGCAGCAGTGTGGGCTGTTAAGAAAGTCTCTCTCTCCTCTAAATGTTTTATAAAATAACTTATTCCCATTGATGTGAGAAAGGCTTTACATAGTGCTGACTGAAGATTTTAAAGGGAGAGTTACCAGTGTCCAAATTCATGGGATAAAGTGAGTACGGCCAATGTATCCATGCAGGCCTGCACATTTGATCAGGGAATGGGAATGTGAGACTTTTGTAGCTTCAGTGAAAAGAGTACAATGACCAGGTTACTCTAAGGTGGAAATGGGGTGGAAGACATGCTTAAAAAAGCAGTAGGTGCTCTTATCGCTGTTTTTCACCCTTCTGAATTCTTACTTCTAAAACCTCAGAGAGAAAAGATTTATTTTCTTCAAGTTCAATTTAACCTCTGCAATATGTTCTGTGGTTGCTGCTGTCCTGCTAGAGTGTAAGGGGCTTCATGGAGTGCTCTCTGGCTGAGCAGACAGCAAAAAGGCGGGAAAGTGGGTAAAATATGTGGATTTCAAGAGAGACAATATATACACCAGAGACTCATGCAAGATGGCAATACTATAGGCCATACTGAGAAATTAGGAAATCCTAGAAGGATCTGTTTGTTTCATGTCCAGCTTTGGAAGGATTTCACTGCCTGATTCCTTCTGCTATAATGAAGTCTCTGTGTGATTTGACAAGCAGTGTGGAGAATGAGGGAGAGAGAGACTTCTGCCATGAGAACTTGGCTTTTTGTATAAGTGGAGCCAGAAATATATGTGAAGAGAAGTAGTGGGACTGATGTATTCAATTAGATTTTAACGTGCCTGAAAGGGTAGTTCAGAGACAAGCTGGCCATTCTACTTCTGTGTGCATTGGTACCTGCTCCAAAGATCCATTAGTGCTCTTAGTCTAAGTGCTGTATGCATTCATTGCCTGTAAATATACTTCCCTCAGCGTCTTCCTAGCTCACCATTGTGTTTTCTCTCTTTCTTCTGAACTGGATGGGTACAAGGATTTTGCTTAGACACTGCTGAAGAGGTTTGGTCTGAACTGCTGTCATGGCCATCTCCATCCTCAGAGGCTCTGTTCTCTGGTAGCATCAGCCCAGGCTTTTCTCGTTCTGTGCCCTTATGCTGTTTTGAATACAGTATGACATTACTGAGTCATCTGAGTGAACAAAAAAAATGCTGATGGCTAAGAGCTCTCTCTTGCACGTATGTGCAACCCTGTTTTTGGACTGCTGCTGTGGTTGAGGCAAAAGGAGGACCTTGCACCATTCCTGTGGGCTCTCTGCAAAGCTGCCCAAAGCTGACAGGAAGATGTGTCTTCAGGCTGGACCCACAGTATACAAAAGACTAAATATTTGCTTTTGGAATGCTAAAAGTAGCTAAGATATTCATACTGTCTTTTGTTTATTGTTATAAGTTTTGTCTCTCTTCTTAGATGCTTTCAATTTCTACATGACATTGAAAAGGAAAAATACTGTTAGTCCAGATGTTTCTATAGGACTTGGAAAAAATCTCCTTTGGCATTCCCATAATTCTGTTTTGTAATCAGTGTCAGCCTGGCAAATTAAGGATTATCTTGGGAGATTCAGGTGTGACAAGACGAGCTGAATCTTATTAGAAAGAAAGAAAAAAGACTAAAATACAAGGGAATCAGTAAATGGTGATGGTTTGAAAATGCAGCAGATACAGCTTCAGTGGGCCTGTTGTAAAAGCAAAAGCTTAGCTGAGTGTGTCAGATGGGTGATAACTCTATTGTCCGGGTTTGAGTAAGAACAGAACTAATTCTGTTCAGTGATTTTACTTTTCAGCTCAGTTCTAACTAACTGCACTTTCTGAAGTTAGCAGCATGCTTTCACAGACGCTTCTTGCAGTGATAACACCCCATGATTAGAGTGAGTACCAAGGATTGGTGTGCAGACCAAGGCCACTGCTGGATCTTGTGTACCACATTGAGGGGAGCAGAAAAGTGAAAGTCTGCACCTGCAGGGAGAAACGGGTAGGACAGGTGACCCTGAACTGACCAGTGAGGTATTCCATTCCATAGATGTCATATTTGGCATAAAGCTGAGGGATCACAAGAGTCTCCCTCTCTTTGCCCTCTTGGACTGCTTTGCCAGCTTTGTTCAGCTTGGCTCGGGTCATCTTTTGGTTTCTTTCTCGGAGCATCTAAGGAGGACTCCTTCCTTTCTGCCTTTGGTCCTGATCTGTGTCTTCCCGAATCCAGTACCAGAATCCAGCTCCTGAATGCAGTTCCCATCTGCTGCAGGGCCCAGTCTGGGACTCTCCCAGTGCCTGCTCCACAGCATCAGTAGTGACAGTGATGGAATTGCCATAGTGGGGGTTGGGTTCAATACTGATTTTGTATGTCTTTGTATATATTCATTTTTATTATTATTATTTTATTTTTCATTAAAGCTGTTCTAGTTTCCTTTTCTAATCGCTAAGTCTTTCTTCCTTATTCCCTTTCTCTTCCCCTTTGGGGAGGGAGAGGGGTTAACAGAGAGTGTCTGCTATAGGTCTAAGGGGTCGCCCTAAACCGTGACAACCATTTCCTTCTCCCTTGGGTTTATCAGACTTGCTACAGAGGGCCCCTTCCAGCTACTTTGTGAGACAATCCTGCTTCCGTCTAGGTCACCTGGTAAAATGGGAGATAATGATCTGGCTTACATGCTTACTTGCTAAGTTTCTTAAAGTTAACCATGACCACAGACAATAATGAAGCCAAGGATCTCACTGAATTCAGGTTACGCAGTAGCCCGTTACAAATCTCTTTCCCAAAATACCATGACTCTCTGGTCCGAGCTGTAAACTGACCCTACTGTCAAAATGTCCCCGTATACCACTTTTAACAGGAGTGCTGCAGGCTGTTCCTCCCAGACTGACGCACAGTGCTTCTGAGGTATCCAGGCAGCAACTTCAATTACATTTAATTTCAGCAGGAAAGACCTCTCAAGTGGAACAAAGAGGATATTACAATAGCTACACTTAATCCATTTTACCAGATTGCCCTGCGTTGCTTTGAGTCTATGACTTGGAGTAAGAAGCCACTGCATGCAATTTTCAGAGGATGTAAAATGACTGACAAGAGCATATAACACCTTAAGTAAAAAGTGAAGGAGACAGTCCACCATCACATTATCAAGACAAACAGCAATACTCTTCCCGTAAAAGGGAAGAAATCCCTTTGTTAAGCAATCCTCTCACTTCAAGCAGCCCCCACACCAGTGAGGATCTTTATTTCCCCCCTTCCATCTGGGACTGCTTTTTTTCTCAAGACCAAACACCTTCTGCTGCCACCTTCCTGTCGGACACAGGGAGATGAGGGCTTTTTTTGGCTGAGATGTGGCAGATGGCACCCTCTGAGCTGAGATGCCCCAGGATCCTCTCCTGTGGTTGCTATGGCTCATTAAAGCAGACAATAGCAATGCCACTGCTCAAGGACTGCCTGCATCCCTGTCTGGTTTTTTTTTCTGCAGCAGCAAAGGCATTTCAAAGGAACAGCCATTAATAGCAGATTTCTTGATTCACCCCGACTGGCTGTTAGGAGCCCTGAAGAATTGATACCACAGCCATGGAGACAGCTCCAGAGAGCATCACATGAGCCCAGCTGCTGACTGTCTGTGGCTTTTCCAGAAATGTCAATGCACACAACATGTGAGAAGCAGGAAAGAAAA
The DNA here is from genome assembly GCA_024336885.1 of Actenoides hombroni. NCBI lineage: Eukaryota > Metazoa > Chordata > Aves > Coraciiformes > Alcedinidae > Actenoides > Actenoides hombroni. Next base: position 31,353,205 of record WUAM01000395.1, read on the forward strand.
TGCAGAAGCTCCTACAATAAAGAAAAGGAAGGCACTTTCCTTTACACCATGTAAACACCTAGGTATATAATACCGAGGTCATGTAGAGAGTTACACAGAGGGGAAAAAAAAAAAAAGAAGAAAGTTACATGGAGCAATTCATGTAGGTGTCTTCTTTTAAACACAGCCTTATTTACTCAGCTGCTTAAGTGTACGTAAACATGTACCTCAATTTACCAGAACAACCACGCTAAACTACAGAAGTGTGTTTAAAACTGTATTCACCATATACCTCTGACCTCTTTACTTATGATTAACATGACAATTTGTATTGATAGATATTAGTTTTGTGAAGGCAAGCTTCACAGCTTCAAACACCTGTCTCTATGGCAAAAAAAAGACCTCCACAAATAAAACCAAAACCTGAAACATTCAGAAAGTTTTTTTCTTTTTATTCTCAAATACCTAAATAACCCTTCAAATTGTACTGCCTTTTGGGTTGGATGGTAAACATTGATTCAAAATTTTATATTCTTTCATTGTATCACAGACAAACATGGGATCTTTTTTTACTCCCTCTGCTCTTCCTGGTATTAGATGACAAAACCCCAGACCTTAAACCCTTTAACACTGCATACATGCAGTTTTGTAGTGCTTCTTAAGCAAGCCTTTGGTTATATGGCTCTGTTCATAGTCCTTAACTTCATCAAACAACAGTAAACCTAAATAATTCTATTGACTTCAGAGATCAATTCGGGGATTCAATGTTTCTGGATGAGGGCCTAGGGGGAGAGGGTGGAAGGAGACGGGGTACAAGGGGACTTGGGAGCCACAGTACTTGATATGTCAATATTGCATTAGAAAACACTATAAGCAAGAATTATGAAGCTCTGGGGACCTTTTTTGCACATGTACAAAGAATGTGCTTTAAATAAAAGCAAAGCTGAATGCCAAAATGCCTAGAGAGTCAGACAGGCTCTTTGTGAACTGCCAGACAGAACCAAGACACTGGAAAAACAGTCAAGTGCCACTGTGGATCTTGCTGTCAGTTATTAGGCAAAGAAATAATACGACCTGCACAGCAGAGGAGGCCTTGCTTCAAAATGGATATAGTAGCTTGGAGTATATATGCGTATTCATAGACAAACCATCCCTCAGCTTGTTAACGGAGGGTTATATGTCCCGGCAGGTCTCTGGAGACTGCATTGCACAGACCGAAAACATCTTTGTAGCAGTGTCAGCTAATAGGCCTTTCTGCTTCCTAATGGCTCCAAATACATCTTTTGTGATACAAGACTCTTGCTTTCAGCTAGACGATGTTTGGAGAGTGACTTATCTCTAAAATATCAGCACAGATTATTTGTACATGCCCAGTTTGGGAAACCAGTCAATACAGGCTTTCTTAAATCAGAATAGGTCTGGCAAGAAGTTACATCAAACTACGCAAGTTCAATACCAAACTGCAGAACAGATAGTTACATCTAGTAATCATCCGAATGGTCCAACTCCCAGTGGTAGCTACCAAGGCAGTTTTAGCATACTTAGCCTCCTTCATACCTCATTCACAAATGACAAAAGGAATTAACATTATTATAAGCAACATTATTTCACAGTCTCTCTGTAAGCAAAATGATTATAACTATAATTCAAAAAGAAATAAATCCAACCTTTAAAAAAAAAAACCAAAAAAAACCCAACAACAACAACAACAAAAAAGGCGCACCAAACCAACTTACTCTACGGAAAAGGATTGGGGGCAGAAAAAAACCCTCCATTTTAAGTAACATATTTTAAAATAAATAATGGGAGCATAGGTATGTCTCTGTTCACAATTAAAAAGCCCCAAGAAATTCTTCTCTGCTGGCATTTTGGATAAAATTTTAGCAGAGTCTCCAGTCAGTCTAATTGCTATGATACCATACACAGCCTGCCTCAAAGCACAGAACATATGGCGTCCTCAAAGGATTTGATATCATTTTTTCTTTAAAACGTGCAAGTCAGTTGGTCATTGTTACTCCTCTGTGGAATTACTCAAACAGCTGCTACCTTCCAACTAAGAGGTAAGAAAATCTTTGTCTTTTTTGTTGATGTTAATTTCACTGACACCCTTCTGTCAAATAATGAGAGTCAGTAATATGCCTATAATGCATTTTAATAGCGTATATTTGATCCATGGTGTAAAAAACACTTTGCTGAAAGCTGTCATCTACAATAGGATGCTTTTCATGTTGCTTGCAAAGAAGTCTGAACTGTAAGGCACATGTTTTAAATTGCAGGAAATTCATTTAATATATAAATGTATATGAATAATGATCTGCTGTTGATGTTCATTTCTACAGAACCACAAATGTGACACTCGAACCCACTTATAATGTATAAATGTATATATATAATATATATAATGTATAAAATGCATTGTCTGGGGAAATCTTTTAAACTTTTCATCACCAAATAGATTATTTATTTTAAAATTATCCTTTACTTACCTAATAATGATTTGCTAAAATGTACTTTTAGTTTATGACTGGAAAGTAGATATGTCTAACAATACCTTATTTATTCTACATATAGCAGGGTTATGAATTTCATCGTTTTCTGAGTTCTTATCTTCCACGGTTCACAGATCCCATCTCTCCTTGATCATCAGGGTATCTCCCCAGATTGAACCCTTTTTTTTTTTCCTCTTTCTGCTCTTTCAAACTGACAAATTTTTCATTCTCTATCAGAAGATTAATGAAATAATAACTAAGGTGAGAAAAAGAACACACCACCAAAAGATACAATGATAAATGACTAAATAAACAAATCTCACCAAGTAGAGAAAAAAAATAATTGGAAATGAGAAACGGAGATAAAATCATGATCATGCACCATAGGAAACATATATGAACATCACATCTTCCCATATGTGATGGAAGGAAAGAAAAAAAAAAAAAGAGCTGCCCAAAATATTGTTAAAATTACATCACAGAGACAATCTTATAGGGATCATGCTGGATCTACCAGGACAGTTGCCCAAGCTTTGTTTTTTTTCTAATTTTTTTTTCCTTCTTTTGAGTTTTAATTGTAGCTCACATTTCTTTATAACACATATGACTTTCTCTTGCAATGGAAGAACACTAACAAAAAACAGTTAACAGTTGAAAGTTTCCAGAAACAGTACATGACAAGCATTATCTTTATAGCCTAAAGACTACAGGTTTTTTATCAGTTTATTAACAAATAATTTTTGCTATTATAGAAAAAGTACATAAAGTCCCTTCTGATACTTCAAAGGCTCATATTAAACCATATTTTCAAAATCTTTATGAGTTCCAACACACCTATATCAAAGAAGAACCTCATTTGGAAAAAAAAAAACCCCAACTCTATGTAAGTGGCAACAGTACATTCTTGGCCCTGTAATAGGTGTAAGCAGGCAATAAATTACTGAAAATTAGTAACTATGTAAAAGACACAACATGACACAATAAAGGAAGAATTCACAAAGCATCTGACTCACTATGTAAAGCTGGTAGGAATCTTCCCATTAACTTCAAAGACTTTTAGACAGCTCCTAACATAGATCAGCAATAGTTTTGGTTTAACATAATTACCTCATCTCCCACCCACCCCCCCTCCACCCTTCCCAGCTTGAGATGTAATGCAAGAGGCAGAGAACATATAAGTTAAAAGTGTATTATATGAGAATCTCAGCAAACGTAACTTTCAACAATTTCTGAAGTAACAATGATTCAAAGAATTTATAATAACACTGGGATATGTCCTTTTACTTTTAGGTCCTGCCCAAAACTCAAAAAAATAAACACTTCGTATATTTAATTTTTTTTAAAGTAATTGTGCTGTGATGCACCATTTTTTCCTAGACTTTTACAATTTCTCCCATTCCTATATCTGATCAAAAGACATTGATCATCATTTTATCAAAACTATCTTCTTTTTATCATTGCTCACTCTCACAAAAATATTTCTATAAAGTCTTTCTTTTACTTTTATGAATGTAGAGGATTGTTAAGACTATAACAATCTTTTCATTGGAATCTAAGTTACCTTGAGAACAGACATGCATTTTTTTTCAAGACATGAAAGAGACATTTCTCAGTTATTTCAAATTTCAGGAGTTATAAGAGATAGTTGGATACATGCACATTTACATTACACGCATTGTATGGTAAGGATATATTTTGTCTATAAAGCCCATCATCAGCTCAAAAATAAAATTACTAGTGAGGTGACACTATCATTCTCTTATGGCACAGCCAAAAAGTTCCAGATAATTATAATCATTTTACAATTTTCACTGATGGAAGTCAAGAGTTTCCATGGTGCAGAGAGAGAGATTTTCTTGTCAAATAATTTGTAAGATCTAATTGAAAGAAGCTTTACTACATACTTTTCCAAGCAGTATTTGCACTTAAGCCTGGTAGTGCAGGGAAACCAGACATTTAAACAGTAATACTTGAGGTAGCTTGCCTGCTTATTAGACTGTGCAAGTTTAGTTAACTTTAAAAAAAAAAAAAGTAACCACAGTGCGTCTATGCAGCTCCTGGAATGAAGAGCTCTATAACAAAGAAAGTTCATCAATCATTACCTTTAATGCCTTTGTAAGCTACGTGAGTTATAAAGCAAGAAAACATCTCACACGTAACACATGGTTACAGCCCAAAGCCTGAATAAAAATCAAAGGGAAAAAATAAGCATACATGAACACAAATGGCAGTGCCATCCCCTAAGTGTTCTCTTCTGCCCTATGAGGACATGTTAGATTTTGGTCTCCTGGCAGAAGCCATACTTCTCAATTTCCACCTGATTCTAAACAAGGGAAGGAACCTCTACTCAGAAAATGTGCCTTTAGTTTAAGAAAATAAAAATAATCTGAAGCATTTTGACAACTAGTCAACCAAAAAGTCAAAAAGCCTGATGGTCCTCCAGCAGTGGCATCAGGCTGGGATGGGGTGACAAGAATTTCAAAACTTCAACAGACAGTTCAAAAGCCAAATTACTCATTCCCCCAGTGAGTGAGTGATAGCCTTTCATTGCTGATGACACTGTAATGGCCCTTTCACACCTTTGTGAACTCTCTTCATTAAGTACCAGCAACCTGCTAAGCAAATGGATGATCTACTTCACTGACTCCCAGAGCAGGGGACAGACATTTCTGTCAGCACTTCCAGCTGAAGCAGCTTCATCCCTGCCACTATCCTTTTCCCTCTCCCACCTCCAAAACTCATTCTCTCTTCTGCATTGCCATCTCAGTTAAAGAAAAATGTCCTTTATTGCCATGCCTCCATATATGATAGTTCATAATACAAAAAAGGAACTCTGAAGGATGTCTGTTTTGAATCATTGAAGATTGATTTCTCAGCCAATTCTGTACTAAGTGAGCACCATGCAGTTAATAGAAGACTGCAGTTCAAAACACAGTTTAACGAACTTAAAAAAAAAAACAAACCAGCAAAATCACCCTTAAATGTATGAACAATTTTAAAATATAGCATTCAGCAAGAAAGGCGGCAGTAGGAGAGGGCTCTTAACTAGCCATCCATACACCTGTGAGATTGCAGCACAGAACTTCAGCCTGCTCTGATCACACAGGGATTGCAGTTGGTATTCCTTGCGTGTATGCAAGGCATCACCCACAGCTTCCCAGGTTACACACAGAGAGAAGGGAAAAGCTAACACCTCCCTTTCTCACATATGTTGCTAGCATATGCTGAACAGACACCAGAATTATGGAGCTGCAGACAGAGAAGTAAAAACCTCTGCTTCAATCCATGGAGTGAACAGGGTCAATTCCAGCAATTTAATACCAGTAATATGTCAAAATACGGTAGACTGAGCTCCTATGGTAAAATGAAGACTGAAGTGATGATCATCTGGTTGACAGACTGCAGGTTATACTGTTACGAAAGTTACTGGTAGGATTACACAGCTGACAAAATATCTGGCCTTTGGTCTCCTTATTTGAGGCAGCAGATAGAAGGAAAGCTAATGTCATTTAAGATGAAAACTAATAAAATTCTTAAACCTAGATTATAATACTGGAGTATTAGAAAATAAGGAAGTGTTTCTGATCTGTATATCTGAGAAACAGAATAACAAACTAGAGAAAGAGTTCTAGACTAGATCATAGCATCGGTACATAATCTTAAGAAGCAAAACATTATTAAAAGATTTCATCTGTTGGCTTCTTTTTTTTTCGCCCAATAGGAAGAACTATTCCACTGTTCACTTCATGAAACAGCAGATAACATTTTACTGTCACATTACTGACTTCTGGAATTTTACCATGGTGGGTGAAAATCGTCAAAAATCTACCTAATGCAGTTTAGGCCACTGCCAGTTTTTATTTGCTACTCTCAAAGGTAAGGCATGTTTGCACCCAATGAATATATTTGCACTATATAGGCACAGCACGGACTTCTTGGCTCCAACTCACTGTGTTAGAAGATATTGGTTTTGTGTGCTCATATCACAGCTGTAGGTCCGGTTATCCACAATCAGAGAAAATTCAGGCAGGCAGAAAAATTAGTGTCACCCTGGCCCATCTTGACATATCAGCTGTCTTAAGCATCCACTGAGGAAGAGCGAGGTTTTACTGTAATGCTGATCAAATAGCTTATAGTCACTGACAGGGATAGTCCTTCTTTCCTTGGTTCTTCTCAGCTCCCAGAAAGAGCTAGTATCTCTCCTTGTCCCAGTCCTCTCTGGTTCAGACTGTGAAAACAGGAGAAAGCAAATCACTTCTTTTCCCCTTCTTTCCACAGGTCAGTTTTCTAACAGTGCAGTGAACTGAAGTGATTCATGAAGGATCAATTGAGCACCAGTGTTGGCAAGGATATAGTTCCTGTAGGATTCATGAAAGCCACCCTCAGCAGCAGCAAGCCATTAGATCACTCCAGTCACTTTGTGTAATCTCAGCCTATACCCAAAGGATCGGCGATTATGTTGTTAGTGTGGCCAGAGAAGAGTGGAAATGCCAAGACAACTAAGGGAAGTTTTTTATCCAGCCTTTCACAGCAATCAGTGAAGTATTAATTCTGCTCATCTTTTGCATAGGCAGTCGCAAAAGTGCTTTTATATAGCTACAGACAAACGCTTAAATTTAAAAACACTACAGAGACACTTTAGTACAGAGCACTAATTTTACAACTTTAGAAGCAGAAAGTGGGTTCAGATGTGGAGAAAGATTTGAGGCTATATTGCTAACTTGGCTGGGAAGCTAAAAAAGTAAACAACTTGCAAGCAAAAGCAGTCTGCAATATGCCAGACAAGCGATTCATCTGAGCTAGACTTAGAAATCCACTCTATTTGTACAGAAAGCTAAGAACAATTTTATCCCAATCCACTGATAGCCTGTTCACTCAGAAGAAAGGAGAAAGATTTTAAGCCTTGAGTTAGGGAAACCAGGGGTCCAACCACAGAGCAGCTTAAAAACCAAAAGGATTAAACGAACTGGCTGTACACTTTGCTTCAAAAACCATAAATTGCATGTTCCAGGCCTCACAAATATCACGGTCTTTACATCATAAGCAGTGCAGCTTATAGAAATCACCAGGCCAGATAGCTCAAAGCTTCAAGTAAAATAAATAAATAAGAATCTTAGCTTTTAAAAACAAGAAGAACAATCACACTAAGATCTCACGGAGTTGAGAAACCTGCCAAAGATCAGCTTTCAGGGCTTAAACAACAGTTCAGGGAATACACACTGCTACAGATCTCTACAGGACGTGCAGCTTTGTTTGTGGTATCATCTCTTGAAGTGCACTTCCCACATGAATTCTAAAAAAATGGCACCAAGGGTGGTTTTCTGTATTTACTGCCTCCTAACGATCCATCATTTCTAAATGAAAATACAGTATTTGTTAAAAATTAAGCACCATATCCTTCAACTCATCACACGACCTTTTGCAGAATAGCAGTTCCTTCCTTGCATCAATTAGCATCAGCAATAAAAGGAAACACATCTCCATCTCTAAAGATGATAGTTTGGAGCAGTTATTTAGTAATTTTATCATCTTCAAACTGTACTCTTTGACTCACCAGCACAACCAAAGAGTATTCAAAGATTTTGCACAGGGATAACCTGCAGCTATGTATACAATTTCAATAAATGATATACCAAAAATGAACAAAGTCCAGCTTGCTTGCTTTCAGTTACCCCTCATTCTTCTCAGCTTCTGGACAGCCAAAGGTAGGACAAACTTCATTGTTTCTCTTGGCAGGGATTTTTATATATATATATATATATATATATTTTTTTTTTTTTTA
>WUAM01000395.1:31370200-31383538 GCA_024336885.1 Actenoides hombroni
GCATGATTTAAGGCTTTGGTGTCCTATGAGAACAAAAGAGCACTTGAGGTAAAAACATGTTATAGAGGATGGAAGGACAGCAAATAAGTTGCTTATAACATCAGATTGAAAACCTGCTAACTATCCAAGTATTAGTGATCTTCAAGTTACGTTATATATCTTGGAAGCAAGGCAGAATACCTTTTATAAAGAAAAATGATGTCATTCCTATCCTTCACAGTTCCTGAAAAGTTCACCAAAACAATGGAGAAAGGAGAATGGATTGATATTCAATTGAGTTTCCAAACAGCCTTTGACAAAGTTCCCTGTAGAAGGCTTCAGAAAATTAAGCCATCATTATGTGGAAAAATAAAAATCATATGTCATCATATAACAGAAAATAGCCAAGGAAATTAAATTAATGAGCAATTAATTTCCTTTTTTTTAATTCTTTTTTTCCTTTGTTTTAAACAGTCATCTAAATCTACCACCTGAAACAAAACTTACAAAACAAAAATACTGACAGTGAGATACGCATGAAAATTGTTTTAAAGCATTTTGCTTAAAGAACTTCACAAAATAAAGGCTTGAAGACACCTTGATATTAAAAACTGAGCAAAACATTTTTAACCATAAAAGAGACATCCACCTTCAGTAAGCTATGATTATCAGAAAGCAGACAAAATAACCATATATTATAAAGTATAAATCAGCAATATCACCAAGAAAAAAAAAAAAACAAACAAAAACTTATGTGTTCCTAACTATCGCAGCCATTTGCTGTCAATGGCAGCTTCCATGTCTGGTCAGTTCAGGGCACCATCTGTACAAGCCATTTGTTAAATTTTCAAGCAGATACCTTCACACTATACCTTGTGACACTCTCACAGGTGCAAGTATTACCCCCAACATTTTTACAGAACCATGGGATTGTCCTCATTCACTTCCTCTCTTAAAACTCCCCCATGCCTGGCCCCTCATGATAGAGCCTTGCAACCCAATGAAAGAACCCAAGATACTTGGGTGCCCACACCACAAATCCTCATGCTACAGAATCACTCAACCATACAAATTTGTTCCAGATTAAATATCAGCATGCGATCTCATTTTTCCTTCAAGATCACACAATATCAAGATTCTGCTAGCTTTATATTAGCTCTGGTAGGAGACATGAAACCTGATATGACACGAGATGGCAATGTAAACCTAACCTACAAAAGTTTTTTTTTAAACCATATTTTAAACAAATGGTTTCACCACCACTGCCTGTGACCATCAGCAGTATCACTTCATTGCCTCCCTACTTTCTCCTACTGTATGAAATGGTCACCTGTCTTTTAACCCTTCAAGGGAAAGGTCTTTCTTTTTCTTCTGACATTGTAAGAGGCTACCCAAATAAAGTCTTAGTCCAAAAGCTGGCATACTTAGTATGCCAAACCATACTTAGTAGTATAAAAGAATCCCAAGACAATGCAATATATAAAAACATCACCTTGAAAAAGAAAATAATTTATAATTTGAAGAATATGTTGTTCTCCTTAGAGTAATACTAGGTTATGTATTAAATACTTGAATCACATTAATCATCTTTATACCATGTATCAGAGTTTTGAAAATCGATCCCCAAAACCAATTATGAAATCATCCCGTGGGCCTAAGCACACAGACTCCAGGAAAAAATTTGCTGACCCTCACTTCCTCTACAAAAGCCATGGTTAAAGGTCAAGAAGACAATCTGCTTTGCTTATCTTCCACTGCCATAACGTACAGTAAATTTTAACTGCAACGAAACCACTTCTGATAATCAGACAGTTGCCATTTTTCCTCACCGCCCTTAGAGTAGTAGCTTTCTCTTCAAAAGGAGAGATACATTTTTCTACTTCACAAAATACATAGCCTTCTGTCATATTGGAGCATAAATATTTAGAGTCCAGTATACATATTTTTAACTTTGCAAAAAAACTTGGCATTTTCCTGCACCTACCCACAAAAAGGTAAGGGAGAAAACTTCAAAGCAAACAGAGGTAATACACTGGAGTTTAGTGGCAAGTAGTAACTACACAGCAAAATCTCCTGATATTTTGAAAGTGAAAGCAGATGAGGCAATGGAAAGCTGTAGAATATATTTAAGAGGAAAAAAACCTAGTTGACAACAGGACTTGACAACAGCTCCAGAAAAGAGCATTTCAATCCTTGTTGCATGTTGATGTGTTTTTAAATAAATTACAAAACTATTAAAGGAAAGAAGTTATCGTTAATGAAAAATGGGTTTGAAAGTAGTCAAAAGTGGTGCCCAGTTTCATTATGACTATGATACAGAATAAAACTATATTATGATGATATCCACAGCACACTGCTTGTTCCTTATGGGTCCTCCTTTCTGCTTCTTCTGAGAAGTAAAACATAAATGATATGAAATATAAAAAGTAAAAAGTCCAAAGAAAAGTAAACATCAATTACCCTGACATTTGAGGGTTTGTTTTTTTGGGGTTTTTTTTGTGGGGGGGAGATTTTTCAGGTTATAAATGGAAAAGCAACATGATATGAGTGAGTGAATCGAAAATGAAAATATCTCCACTGTCATTAGGCTGTATAGACCTTTACAGAGGACACAATCCCCAGCATATTGCAATGGAAGGGAATAGAAAGACAGTACCATTGCTCATTTTTCCATTATGACAGTTTAAGACCTTCCTCTGAGAGTAAACTTTAACACAGAGAATGAGAACTATGGGTTTAATTTACTGATGTTATTCCTGTTTCAGTTAAGTTTTCACATAACTTACCAATACATACCTTAAGATGTTTGTCACATAACATACTACATCATATATATATATAATGGCAACACAGACAGATTAGTGTGCTGAAGAAAGGAAGATTGAAAAGACAAGCAAACTGATGACAAGGAAGAATTTGGTCACAAATTCAGCAGATATTATATAGGTAATAGTATTTGTAACCATGATGTGACTAGTTAAGAAAAGATACAGATGTATCCATAAGCCCTTATGTATTCACAAGCCTACCAAGCTTTCATAATGCAACACGTCTTTGGTATCAAACAAAAAGTGAAGAAAAACTGATTCATGAAAGCTGACACAAACTCCTGTAAATTGTCCAAGAATTAGAACAGCTGCTCAGTCAACAGGTCATGTTTCTAGTGATGTGTATCATGCAAAATAGAAGATTATATCAGGTTTTGTTCTGGAATAGGCTCTTCCATTTTATCAAAGAAAGTCCAACCAACCTCATTTATAATAAAACTTATATGGGTCAGACTGAATTCAAATATGTCCTCTTATTCAAGAGGCTTTGTGAATTTAAAGGACTCCCAGCAGTTACTCTGAACATTTTGAAAACCTTCTACGCGTTCCACATCATCTTTTTCAATCTGAACACCAGACTTAATTACACAGCTTCCCAGACCCTTATGTGATTTACGATGATAAACAAAGTGTTATTTTCAGAACTATAGATTCCTACACACTCCTATATTAAAAATAGATACATTTATCATAAAGCAAAGTGGTAGGATCTGCTTCTTTATTCAGAAGGTATGTTCCCTGTGAACAAATTAATTGGAGTGCTGGAAAATTGCTTTCCTGTTGACTTACATAGGGAGCACTTCAAAATTTTATTGAACATATAATATTTTGTATTTATATAAATACTGTCATTAAATTACTTTACAATTTATTTTATAGAAGATCCTGCATCATTTTGCTTATATAAACTACAAGTGATCTAGCTTTGCTCTCAGTGTTTACCCTTCAAACTGTTCCAACCAATTTGAAAAGGAAACATGGTGCAGAGAGAAGAAACAACACAAAAGGCCTGTATTTTCATGCAGGTAAATCCTACTTTCTTCTCCTATGTAAAAATAATGTCTCTGAAGATAAGTTCTTCAAAGTATACACGCAAAACAGGGACATTTAACGTAACTTCGCCAATAAACTGATAATATGTCTGTTGTTAAAGCAGTCAAATGGATTTATAGAGTTTGGGAAAATGCTTAAGCATTAAGCTTGAGCATTTAAGCATAGGAGGGATTAATTACCACTAAAGAGACTCCCAAGCTATTAAATTTTATCAAATGCAATTTCTCCGATCAGATAGTTCTTGACAGCTGACAAAATGTTAAGTTTTAAAAATATCACCAAGCCTAGAACTACCTCCAGAGGATTTTGATTTTCTTACTAACATCTCTGTAAGGATGGCACTAACATCTCCATACTGATCATTTTCTTATTTTAAAAAAATTATTAGCGAATAAAGGCACAGGATAAAATGCAATAATGAAAGAAAACCTGAATTGGAATTTCATAGTTAACAAAATGATCTGGCTAACATTAAAATGCAATTTATCAGATTGTCACAACTCTCACACAGTCCCCACAGTTTGTTCCTGCAGGGTAATGATGACTGTCTGAAAGGTAACAGGAGTACAACAGCTTGATAGTCTTACAGCATGATTGCTGTGACAATGCTCCTGCAATTGTATTTTGCTTAGTTATTCAGTCATTCAGGTAGGGTGCTGGAGTAGACTGCTGACATGTAAAAAAACACGTCTTCTTTGAACATTTTAAGTGAAGCATTCATCCTGCAAATGTCATTGTTATTTTGATCATAGTGTTCATAAAACGGTGAAGGGAAGTGAACACGATGCAATCTAAACCAAACAAAGTCTTTGAAAGATTATCTACCTTCTCCCACACTATATTACAGAGTTGCAGCACAGCACAATATCCCATGCCTTACTCAAAGCATCATGCTAAAATAACAAATTACTCTGACTTTACTCCTGTTTTACTCAGCGCAAAATAAACTTCTGCTAAAATACAGAACACTACCACCTCACCAGATTTTTCAGCAAGAGTCTGTCCCTGTTCAAAGGGGAAGTCAATTTTAAAGCACCTTCCTCAAATGAAAAATGTAGGAGCAAAATTTTCTATTAAAAGCTTTACAAACCATTACATCTAACACATTAAAGTTTTATTCCATATAAGAGTATTTTTCATTTGATGTATATACACAATAATAAATCAATCACATTGATCTAAAATTAATTGTCCTGATGGTGCACCCTTAACTGCTTTATTCAGAACTGCCTTACTTATAACTCTGCCTTCTACTTCATTTATTTTGACGGTTTACAGGGAAGTTTCTCCTGGCTTAGACCTTAACATAGATAGATTCATTTGTATTCCCCTACCTTTAGAAAATCCCTTTGGTCCAAGATTCAGGACAACTAATAGACAGATTTAATATACCAAAGAAAGGTATGCAACATATATATGTATATTTCTCCAACAGAAAGGGAACCTACAGACCACTGGAAAAGATAAATATCTGCCACTGAAAAGGTAGAAATTAAGTCCCATTGCTGAACTTCCTAAGTGTAGCACAAAGAATATCTGAAAATTCTGTTCTGGCATGTAATTATTGTTGTTATTGTTTACAATGAGAACTATGTATGCCTAACCTAGACCCTAAGAGTAAAATCAGTAGATCAAGTGGAAAGAAAGATAATTTAGAAAGCCATTCTCAGGATCTGGGAAAAAATTCAGAATTGTTCGGCTGCAAACTAAATTACTGCCACAGTCATCTGCAAGAGCTATAATAGATTTGTCTTGTGATCCCATGCTGTAGGATCCTAAGTGGGATCCAGCATCCCCCGCTGAGGTGCCATGCAGCCCTCGCATTGCCCCATACTCCACCAGCCCTGTGGGCACAGGCTGGGTCAAGAGTCCCAGGTCCAGAAGAGGGAAGTCCCCAAGTGCTGCCTTCCCAAGGGCTCCTTCCACAAACAGCAGATCAATCCTCATCTCACCTGTTTGGAGATAGCAAAACCACTCACAGGAATTGCTGAAAACAACAAATTATCAACCAGCATTGATCACATTTAAGCCAGCAAGTTGCCAGTGATGGGGATTTCATTGATGACTATCAGCTTGTAAGTTTTATTTGGTGAATTGACAAAATAAGTGTTACAGACATTTTTGCTTGCTTTGCCTGAAAGATTTCCCCTGAAACCTTAGATGAGAATATTTTTTCAGGCGGCACCAATGCCTGGGTACACATTTCTACCACACAGCAGATGCCTCCTGAGAGATGGGGGCAAATATTGCCATAAATGACCATTGTCTTACTGAAGTTGCATTACAAGGATAAAACGTGTGCACCACAAAATCTGACTTACAATTTCCAATTTCTTTGAAAGTGCAATAGAAAGCATTCATTTTAATACAATGTTTGGAGTCTGGCTTCTTTTAAGGTACTACTGTACAATTTTACAAGATTCACAACAAAACAAAACCCACAACCAGCTCTCTGATTTAAATAGATGGGAAGCAGTGACTGGATGCTTTCCACCAGAAGCCTTCCACAATTACTTGCTTTCCTCTGGAAAAGTAAGAATTCTTTCTCTTATGTTAATAAAGCACTTTCGGGGTTTGGGGGTTTTTTGAGTTAAAATACATTGCCAACATAAAATTGGTGTTTTGTCAGTCAAGAAATCCACTGTACTCCTGAATAAAAAAATAAAACAACCTAAACCCAAAACCAGTACACTTAAGCCAAAGATTCAAAAAGAATGAAACTACTAGTTATGAATTCTGGTTTTAAAATAGACAAGCATTTATGTCTGTAAAAGAGGAGTGGTGGAGACTAGAATTCAGATTAAGACATGATTAGATGCATGTGAAAGTAAGCAGGTGAGACATAAAAGTAGACCACAAGGGAAAAAGCAACATAGATTTAGACCATAAAAGTCAATTAGTCTTCCAAACACAGGAAAGCCAGGAAGTGCAGGAGCAGATTGATAATTATAAACTGCAGAAGAGAACATTTGGATAGCAAGATGATAAAGCTGGAGAGATGAAAGAGAAAACTGTTAAAAAACAGCAAGTCAACAACAAATGATAGAGAAAAAGAAGATAAGCTAAAAAGAAAACATCTACAATATGTGACAAAACCTTCTGTCTCCAACTGATTTAGCATTTCTTACTGTCTACATTTCTGGTTTTGCACTTTCTCAAGCTCACATGTACCACATACATACAATTCTTTGCTCCATTAAAGAAAGATAATGATCACACCTTGCACAATAATCATTATAGCTGAATTTTGCTTCTCATTGCTGCCATTGCTAACTGCACATTCAGCACTGGCATTTACCTATTCATGGCATGGCAAATTAAGCAGTTTACAAAAAAAAATAATGCAAAAAACCTAGTATCACCACTGCCATCCCCCACAAGTTTAACTTCTTCAAACAGCAAACTGTATCAGACAAGTAAAAATGCTCATCTAGAATATGAGACCAGACAACAGAATAGAAATAGGACCAGGAGCCTGCCTCACTGGCAGCTAATTAAGTTGAATTAATTTATCTCGGTCATGAAAGCATATTTGAAAATTCTAAGCATTTTACTTGCCAGCTTGAAGATCTCTCAATGAAAAAATCATGAATAGGAAAACAATTAGAAGTTTACTAGCTTTCCCTCTGGCAGACTCTGAAACATTACCCCTTTATATGTAATAATTTGAAAGCCATTGGACTAAACACTAGGTGTATTCCTGATGAGTTTGATACAAATTAATTTCAAGTGGGATGTCTACATCTCATCTCTGGTCTCATCTTCAGTACTACCAGCCTTCTCATACTAAAGCTGACCATCACCTGCTATGTCCTGGAGCAAGCCCAAGGTCACTAATGCTCACCTGGAGCTCTCCGCAGCTGGCAACTCTGGAAACACTGGACGCTTAAAGGTACTGAATCAGTACCTCTGGTTTTTAACAGTCATACAAGAACTTAGTATGAGTACCCCATAGGTCACACTTGAAATCTGGCCAGTTTTGCAGCCTCCACAGAAAGAGGATGAATTAATATTTAAAGTGGCCAACAGACTTCCCATTGGTTGCTTTCTGCCCCTGCCATGAGCAGCTGACAATAAAATCTCTTGCAAGCTTTGAAAGCAAGTTTCTCATCGGGCTCCTGTAACATTATCACATACAGAGTCATTGAGGGATCAGGTACTTGACGGACTCTTGCAACAAGCAGTTGTTGTTTGCTTCTTTTATAGCTACAAGCTTTGGGCTGTAAATATTCCCTGAGAATCTGGATGATATCATGAGTGCTGTCCACAGTGGGCTAACAGGTATCCACCCGGATAACATACAAGATGTGACAAAAATTTGTGTTCTCTTGCACAGTACCCTTTCTAATACCAAAACTCTCGTGCTTTTGACAGACAGTGCATTTCTGGCAAATGAATACCTGAAGAACAGTACAAACATTTTGATACTACCCCAAAATAGCTCAAAGTCTGTCTTCAGAAGTATCAATAACGGAGGAAACGCCTCCAGAACATAAAAGCTGCTGACAAAAACCATCAGTGCTGTGTAGAGTTTGACAAGGGTTGCAAGAGGCAACCTGGAGCTTGGGGGAAAGCAAGTGGAACCCACTACCCAATCTGTACTCATCCAGAGTTCACGCCTGAACCTATAACCAAGCCTGCTCCCCATGCTCTGGTCTTGTCCATGCATAGCCAGTGAAAAAAGTAGACACACTATACAGACAAAATTGTTATCAGCACAAGAGCTGGATATAAAACCTTTATAAAAGACTCAGAATTCGCTGACGTTACTAGACGAGAAAACAAAAGCCTAGTATCCTTTAAAGACAAAGCACATTTTCTTCTCAAATTTGAGACTGAAAGATATATAGAAAGGAATGTTACAGCAGAAGTAGCACACTTCTTTGAAAACAATTCCTGGTTTGAATACACATTCATTTCAAAAACATAAAAGAAAAGTGTATTTCATCTTCCTGGTCAATGAGAAAAGAGAGTACTGACTAATTGAAACCTTACTTGCATTACAACTGTTAAAAAAAAATACTTTCCCCTTCCCCTCACCCCCTCTGTTAATAAGCAAATAGTGGTAATCATTTCTTTGTAGGTCATTTTTTTTCTTTTCTCCTTTTTATTGGAAAAGTGGAAATAAATTGGAGTGGAAAACACAAATAGGAAAAACAAAAGAAAAAGTGTAATTTTCTGCTATTATTGTAAAATCACAAAGAATAGTTTGAAGAAAATCTTTCTTATTATAGACCACTAGGAAATGAAAAATTGCAACCAATTGTATCAGCTAATCTCTTAAGATTCATAAATTAATTCAATATATTTGTCCTCTCAGTATGAATCTATTCTGTTGCTACTTCTTCATAACTACTACAATAAACATAGTAAATTTAAGTAAATTTCAGCTACAAAGGATAGTCTACTATGTTTTTATTTTCTGTTTTCAAGTTTCTAGAATATTCAAACTATTTCTTAAGATTTCTATATAAAGCATTTATTTCCCTTAAAAAATCAGCAAAAAGTGAGATTTAGGGGAAAAATACCTTTCACATTCTTTCAGAAACTAAAGCTCTCAGTCATTTGCTGCTTTTTTTTCCTTTTTTTTTTTTTTCAAGGAGGCCTACTATAGTTAAAGGATCCATTGCTCTGTATGGAAATGGAATATACTGAAAAGCAGATTGGAAATAATTTCTATGCTATAGGATGTGGGTTATTGCTAGATTGTAATATTTTAGCCCTAGTATTTCACTAACATTTGTTTTTGTCTCTTTGCATTTCTGAAGTTAGGTTTTACTTTGGTTTGCCATTAAAATGAAGCACAGATCTTGCTCCTGTAGCCTAAATATCATACAGATGAGTTACAAAATGAGCTTACATTTGACTTGCTAGTTGTAAGAACCTTTGGGAATGTAATATTCACCTCTTTTGGGGGAGGAGAGAAGGGGGAAAAGAAAAGGTTGTTTTTGTTTGTCATCTTTCATATGATAGACCTACACACTCAAATAGTTTCAATTTTGTGTGTGCCTCCAATATAAATTTGCAATATTATAGTTTACATTTCATTATGTTCATTATTGTAATAAAACACTCAAAGTAGCTGTGTAGGAAATGAACAGAAATACAGCCTTGCTAAAAAAAACCCACAGCTTGATTTATCAATGTTCAGCAATGATGAAACACAAAGAGGCACACATAGACTTTACTCAAACACTAACTCTATTAAATAATAATAAAAATAGTAATAATAATAA
Source organism: Actenoides hombroni (assembly GCA_024336885.1). Lineage (NCBI taxonomy): Eukaryota > Metazoa > Chordata > Aves > Coraciiformes > Alcedinidae > Actenoides > Actenoides hombroni. Next base: position 31,380,297 of record WUAM01000395.1, read on the forward strand.
TATTGAATAAGAACTAAAATTTAAGGCAAGTCTCTTGCCACAATACTGTGTAATTGAGAAGAAAGGATCACATGAAAGAAAAACAAAAAAAAAAACCCCAAAGCCAAACTTGCTACTAATCTTGGAACACCTATTAACATTCCTAATTTACAGCTAAGCAAATGATGCACAGATGTTATACCCAGAGAGGAACATGTACTTAACAGAGAATAACCATCCAGAATTAGCATCCTCACCTATGAATAGATATATTGCAGAGTTGCACTCAAGCCACATCTGTGTAATTGCATAAGATACCTTAGGTAACGGGGATGCTGCTAGGATTCCTAGGGATATCTCAATCAGGTCTTCACTAATTCAAGCCCACGGTTTGATTTAGGATGCAAACTTGCTTGCCGTATTTGAGCAGAGGTGTTTTAGCTCACAGACCTGTTTAGAGTGGGCATTTTTGCCTCCATAGATTCCTTACTTGTATATGTTTCTGCTGGACCCACACTATGACTTTGGTGGATGAATGACTCCTGTTTGTGTTATTGCATCTGAGGGAACGGTGATGATGGAGGGCAGCAAACTGTTGTACAGCATTTAATCGAGGCAGCTTATAATTCTTTCATGCTGACAGTAGGGACCTTACAAACATTGACACGGCAACGCAAAACACCTACTGTTTTAAGACTCTTGGCTTTCAAAAACTTGCAAGCCTGGGGCAAGAACATGGTGAGTGTGCTGGAATCACATCCTTGTTCAGAAACAGCAACAGCATCACAGAAGAAAGATTCCCATGCTTGGAAATGTGTGACAAACTTGCCATTACCCATGTTAGTTACTTGTGAGAAGAGACCCGCACCTGCCCCTCTACGATGTCCTTTCAGGTAGTCGTAGAGAGTGATAAGGTCTCCCCTCAGCCTCCTTCTTGTACGACTTGTTCTTCAGGCCCTTCACCAGCTCAGTTGTTCTCCTCTGGACCTGCTCCAGCACCTTGATCTGTACTTTATTCTACAGCTATCCCAAAAATAATGCTTATGTGAATGCAATTATATTGGCTGCCAAACGGCCATCTGCGCCTCTCTGAAGCCACCAATTGCATCTGAATGCCTACTGTTTGTCAAAGGTAAAAAGTAGTAACATTCAAACATTACACATGCATTGGGAGATCAGAAAGGAAGGGATGCAAACATCAACATGAGCAACACAAAGTTTGCAGGAGCAGCTTACAGAGGAAACCTACTATTCACCTGCTTTGATATTTTTGTAATTAGGCAGCATCTTTGTCTAGATATTATGAGGGACCCTAACTTGACGTATAAACGTGTACTCCAACATCCAAGCACTACTGCTGTCTTCCTGGTCTTTTCTGTATTAACTGTACAGCGGGTGCCATTCTGCACAGCACTGTAGGTTGGGGAAAGGTACTATGCACGCTAAAACCCTGTTTATTACTCTTCCAAGAACTCCCAAAGGATAAAAGATATTTCTCGCCTTACACGCCTTACTTCTCATTGTGTGTCAGTTCTTTCAGACTACAGATCATCTAACACTTTAAGATTTAAGCAAGGATTTTCATAATCTCTATGCTCTCACCCTCCACGATATTAAGCAAAATCTGCTGTCTTAGACATAATTTTCCTTCTACACTGGTAATATCCAGAGACCTTCAGATGCCCTGTTAACAATAATTATCCTATTTCTACCAATAGAGTTAACCTTATTATTATTTAGCACAAGTATCCTTTCATACATACCCAGAAAACTTCTGCTGAGAAAGACATGTGCATATGCAAATCACTTAAAAGTGATTACACTCCATTTACTATCTGATTACAAATTAGTCTTAAATTTTAATCCATGTTCTGTGGAAGATTAAAAACTGTAGGAAACAAATTTATTATTATATATTGCCATTTTGCCCTGGATTAACAAGAAACTTTCCCAACTCTTCCATTTTTACTTTTTCTTCTGTCATTTCCTTTGTATTCTACATCACTGTTCCATTTTTTTCAGGCTGGATTTTTAGAAAATTTCTATTTTAGTGTTCTTTTTACCTGCAGCAAGTATCACTCCACCATTTCTAATAATGACTTTTCCCGTTCTGCTCTCTATGATTTCCTGACTTGCCATCCTCACAGTATTTTACAAGTGCAAGTCCCTTTTTCCTCCATTAGCTAGGTACTGCTAAATTCTGTTATTAACCTCCAAATGGTGTACATAATAAGTACATAACAGTTGTTTTATCAGTTTAAAATCCAAACTCTATCTGAAAACTACATCAGAAGACAACAGTAAGGACAGTATATATTAACTTTTTCTCCTTAGCACCATATTCTTTCTGCTACCTGGAAACTAATTAGCACAACATAATCTCATATCTCCTATCTAGTAAACACACAATTTTCATAGAAGAAAATAATTTGTATCATGAATCATTAGCCACTGCTTAATCATAGTTTTTATGTAGATTCAGTGCCTTAGATTGGCCTCTGATTCACTACTTCTTGTCTGAAGGAGTAAAATCACACAAGTTATATAAAGACTTGAGGCAATTTAAATTACTCATCTAGGCCATTGGAAGTTGGGGGCGTTAGACATTTTTTAAAGTACAACATTGGTAAATGATCACTTCAAACAACTTTTTCCTCAGAAAGACACAAAAAAGAAAAAACACAGTTATAAAAATAAACTCATAGGTACAGTCTAGATACTACAGGAAAAATTCAATGCACAACATGAACTTCATACTTAAGCAAAAGGTACTTTACTTCAGGCAAGTCAACACACCTATTTTTTCATGCTGACATTTTGCATACGTATTTATGAAAACATTATGTTCACAAGCCCCATTAATTCAGATATGCCATGAAATACAGTATCCTGACTCTAAAACCAGTTTTTAAGCAGAGGCTAATTAATTGGTTATCACTAAATGTTGAGACTGGCAAAAAGCACTGCAAAACTTGACAATAAAGCAAAGTAGCCTGTGAAAAACCTGATATTCTTCTTCACAGTTCCCTGCTAATAAAAGCATTAACTTTAGAGCATATGTGAAAGGAAGCGAGGACCTCCTGCTGCCTCTCTGATATAGTATTGGTGGCAAATGAGCAATTTCCATATATGTGGCAATTTACTAGTGTTACAACCCATATCCAAACGCCTTGAGGCACTGGAGTGACAGTCAGGAGAGCAGCATCAACATTAACATGATTATCAAAGAAACAGCAAAAGGGAAAAAACAAAGCAAAACAAAA
>WUAM01000395.1:31383603-31402411 GCA_024336885.1 Actenoides hombroni
AACCAACCAATAAAAACAAAAAAAAAAACCACCACCAAAAAAAACCCCAAACAAACTCTGAATGAATGCTTCAGTGACAGTTTCTTTGTAGAAGTGTTTTTAGAGACACCACCTGAACTTTCATATTCTTAAGGCACAACGCCTTCACCTTTCTATGAAATACTAAGCCAGGGCAGTAACCCTTCATTTTCCTACAGCTATTCCTCCAAGTCTGCAAATAGCTAGATTTCATCCAGAATTAAGCAAGCTGTGGCAAAAGTAACCAATCTTGTCACGAAAGGAGGTGAATGTAGTAACAGAAACCAAAAAAAGTTTGCAAGACAGGGGCTTGGGTTCAGTCACTACCATGTAAGAGTTTGTTAATAATTCAAAATATCCTATGCTTGCCTTACTGAGAAAAATATCACAGGAAAGAGAGATCAATTTTCCCCTCTGTTCATTATTCATCATACTGTAATGTCTGGGAACTGCTTACCTTTCTCTTTTAATGCACAATTCTAATGATATTAATAAGACACCAAATGATCCATCCCACTTAAATACATATTAATGAATGTCAAGAAACACTGTCAAGTTTAAGATCCCTTTGTTTAGGAGGCTAGAATATTTTATATTGCCCACAAGCAGTGTTAAAAGCAGCACCTAACATTACTGTAGGTAAGAGAAGGAACACTTAAGATTTTTCAGACGATTGTCTAGACTTTTCAGTTTGTCCATTTCATACAATTGGTATGTTCACTATAAATTAGTGGATTTATTTTCATGAGAAACACCTAATCCAAAGCTGTTGCCCAACTCAGAAAGTAATTTGGGGGCAAAAAAACCCCACAGAAAAAAATCAATAAACAATAAAAGAGACAGTAAGAAATAGATGTAGCAATAACAACTACTTTGAAGTTATTTTTTAAAAGTTTATAGATTTCAAGTTCTTGAAACATTTCTTCTGGTTAGGAACTGAGTAGGCTACAAGCTGCTTGAAGAAATTTTTTATGTTCCTTAAATTACATACATTAACCTCATTGGGAGGGGAGGGGGGGGGAAGGAAAAGAATGTACATAGATCCCTCTGTCTATGCATAGAATTTTATGGCTCTCTGGTCTTTAATGAGCAATGACATTTTCTTCTAAAATTTTTCGGTCTAAGCCACATACCTCTCAAACATACTTTTGCTTTACAGGACATGCATATCTGGAGCTGTGCTGTACAACAGCCCAAAACATATTCCTTGTGACTTTCTGAACAGCTAATACGTTTTACTGGTTAACAATGGTCCATCATATTTCCCTAGAACAGGTACATCCACATACTCAGCGGCTCATATATGATTCAGAAAGCAAATATACTTTCCTCTGCACTTTCTAAAGCAAATGTCAGGTGGCTTTCACTGCGGCATGTAGTCTACTGCTTCAGTACACAAATCCAACTCGCACATCTCTTCCAGTACTCCCATTCCTTCTTAAATACTGAGCCTTTTGGATGAAGCTGTGCTAAGCAGAGCTATAACAGATATGGGCACATATACACTCCATTAAGAACAATAATAACGGCCACCTGTTCACTCAAATCTTGCTGCATTTGCAAGCGAGTGTTTTACGTTCAACATATGCAGTGTCCAGCTCTTGAATGTTCCCAAAATTTCTGCATACATTTTTCATATGCAAGAGAAGTATCTAAAATGTCTTGGATCCCTGCCACCCCTCTGCTTCCTACAGTGCAATTTTTGAGGAACCAGATCTTATCCATTAAGTATTAGGGCAGAGAAAAAGCAAAAATTTGTACTCTAAGGAATTCGGCAAATGAGCAGTAAATATTTACCAGCTGCTAAGATCAGCTGGCTGTTTTGAATTTAATCTAAGTATAATTATACAAACAAACAAACAATCAAGATATCAGGATTGCATTTAACACTGTGTAATACAACTATTCAAACATACTTCTATTTTGAAGTTATACCAGCATTAACGACCACCAATGCAAATTCTTTCTTTCACTGCTAGACAAGTATTAGCTTTTGGTTGACATCAAACACCACAACAGCTTCATAAACCATTGCCAGATATTTATAAGAATGAATCCGAGAAGCATTTAATTTTGAAGAAGCTCATTGTCATAACATAAAAATGTTTTGCCAAGCAAACTTGTCTCCAAAGACATCAGGGTTTTGTTTAAATGGATATGAGTCCTTCATCCAGCAAACATTTCCTAACTGAGAACTGTAGCCTTTTGGCTTCCTTTCTTAACTTGGACTTTTGCCAAAAGCATGTTCTTTAGGAAAAATCATTAAAGATTTTCTTTTCATTCGTTTGGTTTTGTTCGGATTTTGTTTGGTTGGTTTTTGTTTTGTTGTTTTTGTTGGTTTGGGGTTTTTTTGCTTTATTTTTTTAAGCATTTGCAACCTCAATGCCAAATCTCAATTTTAAGGTTTTCAGAGTGCAAGTCATACATTAATGGAAGGAGCAGGTGGGTTTGAGCATTTAACAAAGCACGGGATTCTTCAAATTCATTGAGGCACTGAAGTTAAATAGATGCTAGTAAAAGCAAAACAGTATAAGGTACCCTAATCCTTCCAATTTCTAGGCTTTTGGTGTCTTGCCATGTCACTCTTCCCTACCTGTCCTGGAGGAAAAAAACCCAAACCAACAAGGGGGCGGGGGGAAGGCATAGTATAACAGGCTTCCTCTGGACATAAACAGCTGGCAAAACAAAAGGTAAAAACAGTTCTCATCCACATCAGGTTAGTTTTATAAAGGTGACTTTGAGGGTGGTAAGCCACTGGAACTGCTTCTCTGGAGATACCCAAAACCCACCTGGACACATTCCTGTGCAACCTATTCTAGGTGAACCTGCTTTAGCAGGGGGGTTGGACTAGATGATCTCGAGATCCCTCCAATGCCTACCATTCTGTTATTCTGTGATATAATCATGATTTTTAACAGAAATCTGATCTGAGTCTCCTGAAATGATAAAGATTAAAATACCTTTTCACAGCTGTGGAAGACCTGAACCTAACTAGCACATCTTTAGTGGAACTGGTATATATGTTATGTCTAGGATTACAAATGCTAAATGAAATACAGGATGAGAAATGGTAGCTAAATTCCATGGCAGCTAAACTCCCCGCCTGATACTGCATCACCTCTACAATCTCACAGCACAGAACTATCAAGGTTTCTCCTCCACAAAGTTCAGGAAAATAGCTTTTTACAATGGAAAATTCTGACCAGACTGATTTTCTAGCATCTAGCCATCATTTTTTTTCTAGCTTGTTTCTTTATGACTTCTTTTAGATACTTTTGCCTCCATTTACTTGCAAATTTCCCAATTAAAAAGATAAAAAGAAAGCCTAAGTATATTTAAAATCATCCTTCCAAAAACGTATGCACAATTCCTCCTTCTAATTCTTGTCATTGTTATTTTTAAGTTAACCAATTCCCTACATAAGATTGTAGATACCTCATATTTCTGGTCCCTAACAGAGGATGGGAGGTGGAAGTCACTTAGATATTATCTGTTTGAAGCCCAATGTGGAAGTGAAAAAGGAAACTAAAAAACATATTTAGGCCGAGAGAGAAAATACAGTGTTGTCTACTGCTCATCTTGCTCAGCATTTCCTGCTGTGGTTAGGGGAGGCTGGTGACCACTGGCCTTTACTGAATACAGAAAACTACATGGATGTCTCTCTTACAATCAGTCTGGTAGCTGGAAGTGGGATAATTAACTCCTGAGTACCAATGATTCAGGATCTATTTCAGCTTTTGTTGGCATTGCATCTCCATCCTTGGAGACACTCAAAAGCCGTCAGGACATGGTCCTGGGCAGCCTGCTGCAGGTGGCCCTGCTTGAGCAGAAGGATTGGACTAGATGACCTCCATGGGTCATTTCCAACTTCAGTGCCTTCTGTGATCCTGTGACTAGGAAGTCACACTCATGAGAAGGAATTAAACGTGTGCCACTGCCAGGGCCCTGATCACATCCTCCTTGTGGGCTTTACCCTAGCTAAGTCCAGTTTAGCTGGCTGAGTCTGAGTCCAACTCTGCTGATGACAAGAGTCATTGCGAAGAAAGCTAGAAGGGAGGCCCTGCACCACCTTTCCCCTGAGAGCTGTTTTTTGGCTGGGGCTGTACTGCTGGCTTACCTCTCTACCACACCATAGCTGGTCTGCAGATGTGTCTGCACCTCCTCTCACCACCCTGGTTTTCACCCTGTCCTGGACCTGCTGGCACAGCTTCAGACATTCCCCAGCTCACTGTGGACTTGTTGGGCAATCACTGGACAGTCTTTGACCCTGACCTCCATCTGCAGTCTTAATCCCAACCTGACTTGCTGCTCAACACCCTGTCTCCTTGATGGGGAGGTCACTGTTCTCCACCTTTGCTGGTGGAGCAGCCAGACCATGCTGTTCCTCAGCGGCCCCAGCATAAAGATAAATTAATTTAATCAGTAGGAAAAAAAATGAAGAAAACTCGGTGGTATAGTGGTACTAAAATGTCAGAAGGCCAGGAATCAAGAGAACAAAAAAACTGAGTATTTCTAATAAATATTTCTATTATTTATGCAGAGACAATCTGAGCTAGGCACAAGACAACAACCATATCTGCAAATACAGTAGAAATTCCCAGCACATGGCAATATGCAGTAAGGATAATACAACTTTACCTTACAGTATAATAAAATCTAAATGCACAGAGGACAAAAGAATGCTAGATTTATCTGGTAATACTACAAGGAATGCCAGATAATAGGGAATGCTTTATTTAAATAAATCTTTTAGTTGGAACTTGAAGAAGTCCAAAAGAGTCCAGAGACTATAAACACATTACAGCAGAAGTATAAAATGGTGATTTCTCAGCTAGAGGTATGGGTAGGTGCAATCAGACAGTGTCACAATAAGTAGAAAGGGAATAGAAAAAAAAAAATCTGGTTAAAAACATAAGGACAACCTCCTATTTTAACAAAAAGCATCCTTTGGTAATTAGGGCCTATGAACAACAACAACAAAAAAAGCAAGTAGTATTTTCATTAGAGAAAGAAAAAGGGGGAAAACATGTTCTGAAGTTTTTCCAAAGAAAAATCCATAGTTCTCAGTGAATTTAATTCCTTGGGAAAATGTATCAAGTTCATTTTGTTGTAAATTATGGAGAGAAAAGGGAAAGGAAATATTCTGACAAGCTTTAAAAAAGAAATAATTTCTTTTTACCTGCATTGTACTGAGACATGCTCAAAGTGAAGCAACCACAAGGAAAATGATGGTACTACTGAGCTTCAGACCAGCCTTTTTTTTTTAAATGTACTGTAAATTAAAGAGAAAAGCCAATTAGAAAGAATGATGAGCTCTTGCTTTTATTAGAGATAGCTTTTATTCCATTTTCTAAGAGCCTAGAAAATGTGGTGGCTGGCAAATTTCTAAGACACAACATCTTTTGTGAGTTTTCTGCCTTCATAACCTGCTGCAGGCATGCACTCTTTATGTCTTCCAGAATTAACACCTAGGAAAGGATTAATGTGGTCTTGTCCCAAACATTATTCATGCCTTTCACACAAATTTATTTTAAATATAGATGTTTAAAATCAGGTATTTACATACTTGAGCATCTGAGAAACAGAGAAGCAGCTCTGAGAGCTGCTTATCAATGCCAGTGCCCATGCAGAGCCAAGCTGGAGAGGGAAGAGGAGGGCTCTATTCAGAAGATCTAACATTTCAGTCCAGAACAAGTTGATACATAAGAAGTGATTCTTTCTTGGCCCACCTCTGTAACAATGAATTTGCCTGTTGACCTGGGCTTTGGGGTGACCCTGTTGCCACCCCTGGCAAGCCCATAAGTAGCTGCCTTCAAATTCTTTTCGTATCAGAGGTGTCTTTCAGTAAAGGGGGAACCATTAATTTTTGTGGCTTTATGTACCATTTCTGTCATTTGGCAGAATTTCTCACAGCTCATCAAAATTTCAAACCATATTTCTGTGAGTCAAGAAAAACAGTGAGAATGAGACCAAACTGCTGCTTCCCCCCTGAAGCTGCTCCAGGTGTTTTTCAATAGTAAAAGATCTCCATCACACATTTGCAGTAATGCATCACCTCCTGACATTTGACTAGATGCACTGTGAAATCCTTTTCTGGTGAAGGAAGGAGGAAGGCATGATGAGAAACGCAGGATAAATTAGGATGCCAAGGTACAGAAAAGAGAAGCATTAAAAAAAGACATTTAAATACCCTCAAACTTGAAAGATATCATTGTAATTCAAATGCTTTTGAAAACCTGAAATATCCTACGGTTGGTATGCAGGAGGCATATGCAATGCATATGCAACATATTCAACACATTTATTTTTACTAAACAAGCCAACTTTTTCCTCCCTTTGTCAGGGAGCCTCCTTTCTAACTCATTTCAAACAAGACTGAATTGTGGAAAACAACACAGCAGTGCTTCATGTAGTCCCACTCACAGCCTAAACACAAACTGCCATAGATGACAAAGCAAGAAGCTACTCACAAGACTTGAGGTTCTCATGCTTGGGCCACCTTAGCTGGTTATCTCCATCAAGAATCAAAACATTAAAAGCAAACAAACATCATCACTAGCAGACAGAATCCCTCTCTCAGTCTGAATACCAGCTGAGCTAATGCCAGAGCTAAGGAAGTCTGGAAATGGAAACTGCTGCCAGACATCCAGTTTCTCTCTTGCCACCTGCAGACAGCAAATGCCACAGCCAGAGAGGAAATGATATTGTGTAGATGGCCACTTTGGAGTCAAAAGAGCTTGGTTGTTTTTTGGGTTTGGTTTTGGGTGGGGCTTTGGGGTTTTTTTTTGGTTTGGTTGGGGGTTTGGGGTTTTGTGTGTGTTGTTTTTTGGGTGTTTTTTTTTTCTAATCACCAAGCATCTAATACAACATCATATGACCTGCTCAAAGCTACTGATTCCGTCTCCTTAAGGAATTAGGCAGGTATCACTGCATTTCCCACTCATGGATCCAAACTGAAAAAAAACCCAACCCAGCTCCAGTATAGCTTAGAACTGGCAGTGTGCAACAGGGCTGCAATCAAAACATTTTGCTAATATCAGCTTTTCTAAACATGCATGTCCTGCTGCCACATGCTCTCATGTCTTCTGATCTGAGTCTGCAAAGGGTACCTATAAATCACTGAAAAATGGAGACTTTCATTTCCCAGCTGAAAGGACTTGAAGACTTGTAAAGTTTCTGAATAGAATAGTGGTCATTTTTAAAAGGCCAAACTATTGCAGCTCTTATGAGCCATTTCAACTTACAATTAAAAGTAACTAACATATAAATAAGATCCCAGTGCGTCACTTGATATAGCATGGATCATATCCACACAACTCTAGGCAACATAACTCCCCAAAATTCACGCCAATAGAAACCTTTTAAATGACAGGTGACCTTGTATATGCCATGTCATACACGTTATATGAAACTCACCCATTTTAGGCCTGAGCTAACTGACATCAATGAAGGCTAAATATGGCCTTTAGCTTGCAAAATAATTATGGCCAGTAACCGTATGAAAGCAGAAAATGTGAGCGGCAAGATTCTGCAAAGACACCTGTGTGAAAAAGTTATCACAGAAGTACAGAGTAAGCATTGCCGAACAACACAAAACTTCAAATACACAGAAGTATTATCCTTAAACGCAGATCACAGATAGGGGATTAAGAAAATCCCAAAAGATAGGTGAAAGTTTTACTCTAAACTAATCCTAAGTATTTTCTTTTGTTGCATGTATGGACACAGTCCTGTAATACTTTATATCCAATAAAGAGAAGTTTAGAGGGTTTATTCCAAATACCAGTATTGAGCTAGAAACCAGTCAGCACCTGGCTCAAATACAAAGGCTGAATAAGTGGCGAACAAATTGTTCCATGTCCATCTATAGTGCAATACAGGTGCGAGATACACATACATTAATACTGCGCATAAGTACTCTACAGTTGTGAAAACAGGGCTATCCACCACTACTCTCTGCCCTCTGTGAATTCTACCTGCTGAAAATAAGTACCGCTGTTAATTCCCTCCACCAGTTTCTTCTCTCCATCTCACCCATGGGAAAGAAAACAAAAAGAGCAATGTAGCCAAGAGTAATAGGCTGTTCTAGAAGAAATATTTTTTACTATAAACTACTCTCTGGAGAAAGAGAAATTGAGATCACTATAAAGTGACCTCCCAAAATGTTACCTGTTCAAGAGAAATTTTTTTTCCCTACACCTCCCTCGGCTAGACTCCCAAAGAAAAATTACCTTATACACAGTTATCTCAGATTTCCCAAGGTGATGCTGCTAGATGCTAGAAAAGAAAAACCGCTGAATTAAAAGTTTTGGTAGATAAGACTTCTTCATCTTTTTGGCAAAAATATACCAAAAGTATAGTAATTATACAAAAAGTATAGTAACTTTGTACTAGAAGTACAGAGAGTTTAATAAAAAGGAATTTCCCTTCTGAAGTCTCAATAGCATCTACTTATGATTCACCAATTAGATGCAGAACACACACTACCTCTAAATAATACCTGATATGCTCGCATTTACATTTACTGTTTAAATGGTTAAAGTACTGGCTTAATCTTCAGCTTAGTAACTGTGATATTTTCCAATTGTCATATTTCAGTAGAAAGCATTTATTCAATCCTAAGCAGTGCTAATAAACAATGTTTGCTGCCATTTTCTAACAAGAAGTGCTACCAGCTGTCACCTGGATAATGTAAATATATGCAGCAACTTAGAGAAAGAAGGACTGAAAAGGAAAGGCATCTAAATTTTTATAATTAATATTTTGGGGATTTATGTATTTCTTTTTAAACCAAAACCAAACCAAAATAACTGCTCTTTGTCTTCTACTTCACATTGCTAAATATATTACCTGGGTTGACCTTTAATTTTTAAACAGTGACAAAAAACTAAGTTTTTGACAAAAACAACTCAGTTGATGAATGAATTTTCACTGCTGCCTTCTGATCTTATAGAATTTCCTATCTGGAAAATTTCCATAATTTTACAAATTGCACTTAATTACGAATGTCTTTCTGGGATAATTAGGCATTAAAAGGCTAAACCAAACACATCTACTATACTTCATGATTTCATATATACACAGAGATCAACAGTGAGCTCCGGGTTGGAATGCATAAGGAATGTATAGCCTCTAAATTATCTTACAAATACGAGATACTAGTACTAGCATCTCAGTGATGCATAACACATGCATAAGCAGATGCTACTAGAAGGAAAATCTACCTTTAAGATGCAGTAGTAAAGAATTTGAAAGTATCTTATATTTTCTGATCCTCTAGCTTACAAGTTGCCAGCAGAACAACATGTTAAAATATACTCATTAGATAAACAGAGCAATAAACCACCAAGTGGTTTTATATGAAAGACAGTTTATTACTTTATTATCACTCAGGACTATAAAGAGAGTAATCTTACATGATTATATGATATTCCTGCATCTTTGTATCGTCTTTTCTGGTCCTTCATCATAACAATACACATACCTGCACAAGACTAAAAAATACTTTAAAAATGTTTGATATCAAACTGTATCATCCAACACTTAAATGGACTTTCTTCCAAAAGTATTTCCTGAACATACTGAAGTTCCTTGCTGTGAGGGATCAACCTCAAATTCTGTCATCACTTTCTTTAGGTAAAGTTCCTTAGGCATAAAATAAAATTGCATTTAATCTACATTTTAAAAACAGAATTTATAGAATACAAGTATCACAGTTTTTCTATAATTATGTGAATAAAATATTAATAATATTTTTTACCACTTTTAACAAAAAGCATGTAGCAACATTAAATAAAGTGGTTAAGAATTAAACTGAATATCAACCACGCTGCTGAGGTATGCTTTGCAAATAATTACTGATTGTTTAGAGTGTGATCTATAGCAGCATCTTAAACTCCATTTGAAAATATAAATTAATGCATGTTACTATATTAATAATGATTAGAATATAAAAATAAATAAAGATAACATACGAAAGGCCTCTTGCCTAGAAACTGACCTTTTCAAGCTTATTCCAGTACTTTACTTGCTCCTAATTATTGTTCAATATTCCTTTCCCAAGAGCACATTAATAATAATAAAAGGAGGCTAACAGCTATGATGGCTGATTTAGAGGTTCAAATTCTTTACTGTAGCAATGAGATGGTTTTTAAAAAGGCAAAATGCCAGTCATGAGATTCTACCAGACTATTGGTAAACTACTGACAGCAGCACTACAGCAAATCAATCAACAATGCAAAAAGCTGACAAAGAAAGAAGAAAATAAAGGCTTGCACAACTTTGCAGTTTACAGGCTTTTGTTGATAAATTGTGCTGCCTAACGACATTTTATCTTGTATTACAGGAGAATTCCAGATTTTGGTGCTAGGAGAGGTCAACAAAATCTAAATAAATTTCAAATTAGAAATACATACAAAAAATAAAATAATGTCTTTAAACGCAAAAGGTGGCAGAAAGACAGCCACATTTCAAAACAGAAATAACTATTAAAAACATCTCTCAAACCCCAAAGATCTCTGATATTTTTTTATTTTATTTTTTTTCCAGGTTGCTATATTTAACTCAATTATTTGCATTAAACTTGAAATCTAGTTGGGAGTTAGATATTTCTCAGTTAGGGCTAATTGACTTTGCTTTACATGCATAAAAAACTCACTAGATTAAATTACAAGGAATCAGTAGTATTTTTCATTTGCAACAGCCCTTGGTGAGCCTCATTTATAAACAAACAAGACACAGCATTATTAATTTATTAATGGACTCAGTGTAGTATATAATGGCATCATTAATACTGAAGTCACTTTTGCTCATGTAACTAATCAGAGTTCTGGGAGGGGAGAAATTAATGTGACAAATGTTGGGGAGAAAATATGGAAACAGAAAGCAAGCAAAACAATCTTTTTTAAGGCCTGTTGAGACTGGTGGCTGACAAACTTCTGAAGAGAAAAAAAACTGTGCACAGTGGTCAAAAGGGAAAGGTGGAATCAACTTGCCCATCTGAAGTGCCCCAATATCACAACCCTATAAACTTACTGTCTAAAACACTGACAAGGGTAAGCTTTAGAAAACATCAGCACTAAATGTTGTTGCTAATTTTTGTCAAGACCCCGTTGAGTGTCAACAGGTAGTTCTTGTTGTCCCTGGGCATCCTACCCTCACCCTACCCAGGACTTAATTTCAGGTCAGCCTGGGACCATCTGTTGTCGCTGTTAATACCGAGAGCGGAGAGATGCAGCAACACACAAAACCAGCAAGAGAGAGCAAAAGAAGCAGCGTTATTAATTTATAACCCCATTTTATATACCCTGGCCCCATAGGGCAATTGGTCAGCGATCACCCATCTCCTAGGGTGATTGGCTAAAGTCCTACAACACCCATTTCAAAATATTTTTCCAATGTACCATAAACAGAACTAAGCAAAACACCATGTGTTAGTCTAGCTTACAAAAAACATCCTACTCTTTTTCATAACATGCATGAGAAAGGCAGGATTCTCACCCAATATTGTGAGAACCTAAGAAAATCCCTCTGCCAGCAGCTTTTCAGCATCCATAATCTGTCCCTGTCCCAGCAACACTAGAGCTGTGCCAGTCTCCAGCCCTGCCTCTGGCCCAAGCTCCTGGATGGACCCTGGACCTGGGTCATTGCTCTCCTGACCAGGGACTGTCAATGGATCCTGTCACCAGCAACCAGCTCTGGGTGCAGACCCCTTGGGACTCTGTCCCACGGGTAAGGGTCACCCTTGGTTCCCCATCACTTAGGGATCTGCCAGCGCTTTGCCATTTCCTGACAATTTTAACTGAAGCTGAAGCAGACAAGTACACTAAGGACAGATAGTGGTGTACTGAAACAAAGACTTTATGTTCATAGAATAAAGAGAATTTCCAGTTATGTCTGCATATGCACATATTTAAGTAGTTTAGCTTAGGATGCAATTTTTTTAAACTATATTGCTTGATTTTGTTCCATAATTGCAATACAATCACTTTAGAAGGTTCTACAGAAACTTCACACACCTTTTAAGTCCACAGTAAACACTTGCTTTAGCACCTCCATTTTAACACTTTTTTTTTGGGGGGGGGGGTTGTTTTTTTTTATTTTACATTCATGCTGACTACATTATAGATATAAATAATTCCACTACATGTTGCTTCCTTTTTTATCTCTCTCAAACTGCATGCTAGGGGAAGGGAACATCCTCCTGTTCTGCTGTCCCTGCCAAACCTACCAGTTCCCCAACTCTCAGCCTTTGGAGGCAGCTGGAGACAGCACAGTGATGCACCTCCTGTGAGTATCTCTTGCTCTCCATGTGGCTCCTCAACAACCCTCAGACTTACCTTCTGGGCAATCACTTGTTTGGGACCAGCCATCCCGCAGGAGCCCCACTTGGTTCTTTGAGATCCTGGCTGATGGTAATGTATGCACCCAGAAAATATGCTACGGTTGGTAATGAGCCCTGTGTAGCAGGTGTGGGGAACAGCCTCCCCTAGAACTCTTTGATGTGCTACTTCTGATTCAGCACCGGTGTTAGGAGATCACTCAGCAGACTGAGCCATGCTTCTCTTGGGCAGACATAAAACAGAAACACGGAGCTTGTTTTAAGTCCTTGCAGCCTTTTTCTGTGGCAAAAAGGAACAAGTGAAAGAAAGAGGTTCGCAAATTAAATCCGTAAGTCGTAAAACAAAAAAACCTTGTCCACCCAAAAGCTTTCCAAGTCACATCTTGTCTCCTGGCTTGATGTGCCCGTGTCACAGACACCATGCTGGAGATGATTGGCAGAGGGATGCAAGGTAGGGAGAGAGGGGGCAAGGCAAGGGGTTATAAGAGATTACAAATTAGATGGCGAGAGAAAACGTTACGAGATGCAAAGAGGAGAAGCCAAGCACTGAAGGGCTAACAGCACAGGAAAGTAGAAGCAGCTATCAATATTGCAACAGCTTGATAAATTAGGCATTTTCAGCTGTTAAAAGTCAGTTCACAGTTCAGCCACATCCTCCGTCTCTGGCGAGTTTAGAAAGGAAAATGTTCCCTCCACCTCTTTCCAAGGCACATTCCCACTTTTACAGGCAATTTCAGGCTACAGAAACTGTTAATCTTTCTGTTACAGAAAGCACAGCCCCACCAGTCTCACCAACAAACGTCTGACCACCCACCCACACATTGCCTTCAGCTGCCTCAACACCCCAGCACCCTTGGAACATCTGCTGGTATTTGTGCCATCATAGAGGTCAGGGCAGCAGAGATAAAGGCTTGTGAGACCACTGGACTGTTTTTACTGAAAATGCCTGCAGAAGGCAGATTTCAAGCTCTTCAAAAATCAAATTCCTAATTTGATAGCCAATATTTCAAACTCCTGGTGATTCTATGCAAAGGTGTGGATAAGGCAGAAAAAGCAAAGTAGAGACATTCATAAAGACAGCATATGTTTGCTGCCACATTGCAGATTCATAATTTTTCCTAGACCTGTGAAGAGTACTGTGTGCATTTATCTGCATTACTGGGGGCACACATAGGTTGCTTCTCTTCATTAAACCAATTCTGCAAATTTTGTATCAGCTTTCCCAGAGATGAGAAGAAAAAAAAAAAAAAAAAAAAGGCAGAATAAAGACAATTAATCAGAACAGCTGGGAATATTTTTTTTCCCCCTCCTAAAAGGACAGGAATGGAGGAAGGAGAAATACCACTTCAAGAACTTTGTTTACTTTTTAAAAGTCATTCTAAATTGATTTAGCCTAGAAAGTTCAAACCTACTTTGATATGTTAGATTATAGTGAGGGCTTGTCTCTCTGATTAGCATTGGGATACTAAAAGAATTGATTAACATTTATTCCTGTATAAATTATGAGAGCAATTGATTCTTTATTCCCATCTGCAATTGATCGGAAAGCACACGTGACACGAGTCCAGAGAAGCAGGATAAAGTAGTGTCTAAAGGGAAAGTCTGAACTAAGTTAGAAGGTGACTATCAAGCAATCAAACAATAAATGTGTTCTGTGCATATTCATATATTTTAGAAGAAGACAGGTAAAGAAACACCAAAAAAAGAAGAGCATAAGCTATACTTGATGAGCAAAAAAGAGGGCTTCCCATAGTGAGAAAGAAGCTGAATTCAGCCCTAAGCCACTGCAAATTGAAAGCGCTTACCATACAGCAATCTATACATTAACTTTTATAGAAATTATTAAATTTACAAATCTACCTACCTATGATAAATATTAGGTGTGAAAATTCTATTAAATCTAGTAATGGAGAAAAAACATTGAATCGTAACAAAAAATGCTTTGCTTGTTATTTAGTGTATTGATGACATCCAGCCTATCTGTTGATAGCACAAAAGCCACTGATGGGAAAGAGCTTGAGATGTATTCAGGACGTGTTACACAGTGTCTCTGTCTGTGACACACTGACTCTCTACAGACAACATCTTTCTTGTGCTAGGAGCCCAGATTTGGACATGGTGCTCCAGCTGCAGACTAACAAACGGCAGCAGAAGATGAAAAGAAAATTAATTCCCTCACCCTGCTGTTTACATTCTTTCTGTCATCACCCAACACGTGGCTGGGTTTCATGACAAACATGCACTGCTGACTTGTGTTCAAGCTTGTGCAACACAATGTCCAGGTCTTTGTCTGCAGTACTGTCTTCCATATTGCACTTCTAGAGCCCATGCTGTGGCACAGGATAACTGTGAGGAACAGTAAAACCACCACAACCCTACCAATTGCTTCACCTATACCAAAGCCCCCAAGAGAAAACCATCTGCTGCAGGATAAACTGGCATATGAAGGTTGAGGGCTTTGTCACAGAAAGATGGATGGATGCTCTACCCCAGCAGCTGAAGCCTTTTCTTGCACGTGTCTATCCCTGTCCCTTATGAAACAAGCCAAACCCATAATCTAACGCGAAATGTATCTAATCTGCTTGCTATAATGCAAATTGTTCCAATTAAATGCAAAACTGAATTGCCAACAGAATAGGATTTATCAGCTTTTTTTGTGACATACAGAGTAAGAAAGCGTAAAATGCCAAAGCAAAATATTTATATGTGTATGCCACAGAACAGGGTATCAGGATGGGAATCTGAGGATGGACAAACCACATACCATTTTCCTCCTGTGAAAATGAAACAGATGTGTTACTCAGGCTAAGGATAGGAATTTCATAGGCCTTATCCACACCTCCCTTCAAAGTGCCTCTCTCATTTATACATGCATTGCAGTAGGACTACAATGCAGAAGGTATATATATCCAGTATGTATATTCAGTATATATATTCACATTATTTCCCTCAAACATCTGATAATGCACTTCTTACTTCAGATTGGACTCAGTGAGGTATTTTACCTAGCAAGCTATTATCATTTCAAAGTCCTCCCAACTTCTTGAGGCTTCACTATGATCATAATACACTCCATTTCAAGTATTTCCAGATGTTACAGCATTGCCCAGGGGAATACACCGACCCTTTATAATAGACACTAATGGCTCCTACTATCTAAGCAGTACTTTCTTTTTTCACAATATTTAACATCAATTGCATCAGTTTGGTACAGGTGATTATACTAACAACAATGAGCCTTTCGTCCTGTCAAAAATTAGATAAACATTAAATACTTGAGGTGACACCCTTTTTTTAATAGTGGATTAAACAGTGGAGTTGCACTTTCCTTAGGGATGGCTAAACTAGAGACTGTCTGGAAAGGAGTATAGACCCTGTCAAAATTAATGTATTCTTTAGCTGAACGAACAGAACAGACTTTTAAAAATTCTTCAGCAGGCTAATAGATTGAAAAGAATCCAACAAACCCCAAAAAGAGAAAAAATACAATCTCTACAAAATGTTAACATGAAAACTTAGCCATGCTTGTAGCATAATATATAAAATGGACAGACCAATGCTTAGTTATGACTCCCAAGCTTCCAAAAAATAGGAGATGCAATTACTCCCCCTGTTCTTCCCTACAAAAGAGGAATGGCATTGAGCTTCAGTGAGTCTATAAATGCTTGTGGGCGTCCTAGGTAAGGTAAAAGGTGACATGTATGACAGAATTATGAAGTACTCATTTACAGAATTTCAGTCTTTTCAGTAACTAAAATGATCTTTCAATAATTAAAAAGATAATTTAACTAAAACTAACTCTCATATTTTATAGAAAATGTCTATTGATTCTACTTTAAACACTATGTCAGCTTCCTTTTTACTCTTATTCTTTGTGTCTGTCCAGTAACTTGTCATATTTACATTTTCCAATTAAAAAAAATTCATTCCTCTTGAGTATACATGACTACTGACTGCTGCACAAAACACAGTTTTCCACCTATACAAATAATCCAGATATATATTGAAATAAGCATAATTTTTTTGAGTGTTTTATATTTTAGTCAGGATTTTGTGTCTTGTTTTGGAGGGGAGTGTTGGTTTGGGCTGGTGAAGTAGGGTGTTGTTTTGTTTTTAAGATAGAAATCCTATTCCTAACCTAATGCTATTTCTATATCCTGTCACAGGAATCTGTATCAATGAAAAAAGAATAGCAAAAAAAAAAAGAAATGGTCCACCACACTCTGTGTTAAGGTTCAGTACACTGTACACAATTTTCTGCGTTTTAAAATACATTAGAATATTACAGAAACAAGGTTTTTATATAAAATAAAGAAAAAATGGCTTTGTTTTCCACATGTTAAATACTCTGCGCTCCTGATAGATGCATCTTTCCTTGTGCTGTGACATCTGTTTGTGAACTGAGGACCCATGGAACTATTCAGGTTAATGCATAACTACCACCAGCTAAGAAAAGAACTGCATCCATAAATGAAAAGAGAGAATAGTGTGATAATTCATATTGCACCTAGAAAAAAAGAATTTAATTGTACTCCATACTCTCAAATAACACTGCCTAGAAACTTAAACTACACTGATTTCTCTAAGAAGTTCCTGAAATTTTGCAGGAAGGTGGCTATCAGTAAGCTTAGCCTATTTCATGAGAGATTTTTTTTTAAGTTCAGCTGTTAAAAAAGTAGAATTCCTTTACTAAAATCCCCTGGAAGCCAGCTTTTCTAGAAGTAAAACTATTAGGCTTCCCATCCTCACTTAGTAACTGTGCACTTGATGCAGCTATGAAATATAGCCATTGCTGCAAGCTGTCCTTTTCAGTTACATAAAAAAGAAAAATTTTCAACTATTTGCAACCTATAGATCATTAAAAATTATCCCATACACACAGCCACCAACAGCATCTAGAGTTACAGTGTTTTCCTGATTCCTTTCTGCAAGCTTCAATTACTCCTTTTAACTTTATGGTACAAAGACATTCTACAGATATATTTTAGGCTACATTATACTGCTTGGGAAGAGTCTGCACACATTTCTTTGAAGTGTATTGATCCTTTAAAATGACACTGATGCAATTTTAGCCCCCAAACTATCAAATATTTCTGCATCCCTTTCCTTGTAAACTCTTACTGCACACATTACGCTTTCCATGAAGTTATTGTGTCTTAAAAAAACCCCAAAAAAACAACAAAAAAACAACCAAACAAAAACCACCTGAGGAATGCCTGATGTTTTAAAATATGTAGAACATCAATAAAAAGTAACTGCTTGGCTTCAGACAGTGTGCAGATGGGAGAAAATGCAAAGCACAAGAACCTGTACTTCATTATAAAATATAACTACAAAGCTCTAGCATACAACAAAAAATAGAAATCCCCATTTCATTTCAGACAAACCCTGTGTTCAGAAAGTCTGTGGACCTCAAACGTCAGCTAGAGCCACAAGACTTCTTTAGGAGCTGAAACAGGTAAAAAAGGCTGGCTTCTAACAGGGTTACAAAATAGTTTGGACTTGAGCAATGTCATCGTATCTGAAGGGAAGTCAACTGAGCTTCCAGTGGGATAAAAATCTTCCAGACAGTCATCTTGCCAAGTGTTTCAGGAAAAAAGACAATGAGCAGCTCAGCACTGCTGGATCTCAGCAGCAGCGTCTATCTTTATACCCAAAAAGCAAGAGACTTCCAGATCCATGTTTTTAAGAAATGGCCAAAACTCACTTATTTCAACCCTCTGAAAGTCTCAAAAGCCAAGAAACTGTTTTGATTTGTTTTGTTTTCAGAAGTATTCCAGTTTGAAGTCTACTGTCTCCTACCAGCCTTACAGTCCATGTTATGTCCTGCTCCTTCTTTGAAATAAAACTAGATTATGTCACTTTACATTCCCAAGGATTTCTCTGCTTTTCTGTCCTCTGCAGGACCGACTCTTCCTCTTCTAGCTGAAGACCACTGCACAACCTTCTTCCTCACAGCTGCACATACCATTGCTTTTCCCTCACCGTACTGAAGAGAGTCCCAAATTCCCATCCCCCATTTCTTCCTCCATCCAGTCCATACTATGATCATCCACCCAGTTTTCCATCCCATCTGTCATGCCAGAAGCCTGCCTCCCTTTCTCATCCCCTGTGAGGGTTTATGTACACCTGAATCATCTGCTCACAGTACCATATCTTTATTTTCTTGAAGACTGTAAGGCAAATCATTATGTGAGTGTCCTGGTTTGAGTGAGAACAGAACTAATTCTGTTCAGTAACTTTAAGCTCAGTTCTTCTAATTAACTGCACTGTCTAAAGGTAGCAGCCTGTTTCTCACAGACAGCGTCTGCTTCTAGCAGTGATAACGCCTCATGTTTAGAGTGACTACCAAGGATTGGTGTGCAGACCAAGCCCACTGCTGGATCTTGTGTACCACATTGGGGGGTGCAGAAAAGTAAAAGGCTGCACCTGCAGGGAGGAGCGGACAGG
>WUAM01000395.1:31402511-31414120 GCA_024336885.1 Actenoides hombroni
TTATAATTATTAATTTCATTTTCATTAAAGCTGTTCTAGTTTCCTTTTCTAATCTCTAAGTCTCTCTCCCTTATTCCCTTTCTCTTCCCCTCTGGGGAGGTAGGGGGGTTAACAGCGAGCATCTGTTATAGGTCTAAGGGGCTGCCCTGACCCTAAACCGTGACAATGAGTTAAAGTTTTAAAACTTTAAATGGGGATGGGGATGCTTTTAGGCTGGAAGGTAATGATTCATCCAAGGTAACCACTGCTTGGTTTAGGTTGCACAGACATAAATAGACAGTGAAGTTGCTGGTCTAACTATTCATCTGCTCTTCCAGTCATTGTCAAAATGAATAAAATTCTACCCAGAGATGCCTGAAAGAATTCTTAAAATTTTCGGATTGACCAATGCTTCCAGGGTTACCATACCAGGGACTTGCACAGAAATGCCATTCAAAGCAAAACATCATTTCAATCAGCCAGAAAAGAAAAAAAACAATCATCAAAATATTTTCAGGTTTATACTGCAGTTAATTGAAGCCTAAATATAAAATAATGATAAAGTGCAAAACTTCCACTCTAATAGTCATTGTTTGATAATTCACTATAATTTTAAATCACATGCTTTATAATTGTATGTAAGAAAGTATAATTTACAAAAGACAGCAAATAAATGTGAGTTAAAATTACACAACTGAACAATCAGTAACAATATCTTACTTAAATTTAAATAAGCAGTTCTAAAAAAAAACTAGGGCAGAAAAATATCTAACAATTCAATTGGAAAATTAACTAATGAAATATATGCATTTAAAGTTTCTTGTTCTCACCTTTATTGCTATTAATATATTAATCAAACTATGACTACGAAAAGAGATAAAAGTATGAAAAATTCTGCCCCAAAGAACTGATGACTCAAGTATCAAGGTAGTATTTGAGGAAATTAAATATTAAATAAATATATAATAAATAAAACCTCAACTACTGTCTTCCTTCTCTTATTATAACAACACTGCTATGAAGCTACCTATCAAATTGCTGGAAGAAGGGAGAGTAAAGAAATGGAAAGCACTGTAAGTTTGCTCTTTTAATTTTTTTTCCACCTAAGCATCTCCTGGAGATGGGATACAGCATAAACCTAACAGCTTTTGTACTCACCCCCCAGTACAGACATTCTTATGTCATGTTTGGATAGAAAAACTTGCTTTCTCCAAACCAATTTTGTCTGAGATCAGGAGAGAAGAGAAAGGTAACAGTATATCAAAAGAAACTTTTTTTGGTGGCTCTGCTGTTGCACAAATCTCAGCCTGCACACAGATGCCTTAAGAAGCTTCTACCAGAAGCTCTCACCTTCATTGCCAGGGCTGGCTTACTGTCTGCTGATACCCAGCTTACAGAAAAATGAGTGGGCACTGCCTTGTGGAGTCTTGGGACCTCAGTTACCCTATTGTTCTATAGCAATTGCAGCACTGGAAACACCCCTGAGGCTGGGCAGAGCTCTACACCATGCTGACTGTCCAAATGTGAGTGGCACAGCAACAGGATTCACATCCGCATCTGGTCCAGCTCCTTACTCCTTCCCCAAGACCCCAGTATTTACATTAGTAATGAGCACCACAGGAGATGCTAAAATGGATGCCACTGAACATATCTCCTCATAGCCTTCCCAAAACAAAAGTGTGACATTCTGTCCTGCAAATCTATACAGTGAGTTAAGTAATAATGGAAGTCATGTGCTTCCTAATTTCTCCTTTGATCATATGCTAATGTCACTGTGGCTTTATGGTAAAAATTAAATATGGTAGGTTTGTCAGGGGTACTACTTTTTTAAAAAATCCTGAGAAAGTCAGGAAAATACATGGGATTACAATTTGTATCAGCATTTATTTAGGAGGAAAAAAATAGCAATTCTCATAACAATGCTTTAATTTTGCCTATTTAATTGATGAGGCAAATCTATCACTGTTAAATTTTATACAAAAATGAAGCACTGATTTACAGAATACACCTACTTCTGTGTAATTCTATATATATAGAGAACAAATCTTTCATTATTAAAACCAGGCAGACTAAGAGATACAAACCAGAAATCCATCAGCATCTCTGAACAAAAATATCATCCCGGACTTGACAACAGGTAGGAGTAACAGTGTACTCCTCCTTGTGTGGCTGTGCATGCAGAGCAGCACAATAAAATACACAGGATAAGAGAAGTTCATCCCTGGTTGGTAAAAAAAAAAAAAAAAAAAAAAAAAAAAAAAAAAAGAATTATTCATATGACAAGTTAATTTCGATAGAGAAAATAAGATAATTGTTCAGGCTGTTTAGAAATACGTCTCTGAAGTGTCAAAGTCCATGACA
The DNA here is from genome assembly GCA_024336885.1 of Actenoides hombroni. Classification (NCBI taxonomy): domain Eukaryota; kingdom Metazoa; phylum Chordata; class Aves; order Coraciiformes; family Alcedinidae; genus Actenoides; species Actenoides hombroni. The sequence goes on from WUAM01000395.1 coordinate 31,404,852, forward strand.
GATTAATGAGCAAAATATAGGCAGGACAGATGGGAGTTTACAGCAAATGAAGTATATAACACATCTGACAATTTTTCTATTGCATGTAGCACACATATACATATATACTCATTTACAAAGCCCTAGTGGTTGAATTAAATTAAACCATTTTCTAACTCCTAAATTGGTCAATTGCAAGAAGCCAGACTGTCTGATCTGTTTTAAAGAAAGACTCATTAAGCAGTAGCCTCCACTTCTTTATTTGCAAGACACCATGAGATGCAGTTAATGATTTGAAAAAGAATCTGTAGGCCGCAACTAATGATCCATTTGGGTCAAAGTTTCTCTTGAGCTTTTTTATTTCCATTTACAAGAGATTTCAGTGTGTTATGCAAAAGATGGTTACATTTCTTGGTCAGCGTCCTTTCACTGATAGCCCACCGGATTTGCTGAGAGTCCATATCAAATGAAATCTGCATATCGTATGAATTTGCATATTTTGGGGTGTGCTAATTGAAGACCAACATAGTAAAATTCTTTTAACTTGTCGATATACATTAAGGTGTAATCTAATACTTTGCTGCTGGGAAAAGATTTTTCTAATGTTACTTTGTCTTCTGCATGCACATAGAATAATTGTGGAAGACCTGTTAGATACTTACCTGGTTTCGAATAAGTTATCTGCTTCATGATGGATTTATATTAAACTGATTACTTAATAACCAGTGTAAAGAGTCATGATGAAAGAAAGTCATAATGAGGAGAAAAGAGGCAATTAAACTGGCATAAGCAGCTCAACTGTTAAATGAACAATCACAACAGAATCAATTTCCTACAACTCTGGGTAGCGAACAGACACTGAAATGATACTGAATGTGCATGGGTGAAGAGGGAAGAGTAAGGAGAGCTATACCAGAGCAGAAAATCACATGAAGGGGAAGGGTTTGCCATATCTATTTGCCATATCTAAACACCATCATATTGCTCATTATATCTAACATCACTTTTAACTGGGAGCCTAGCTGGCCAGTTAGCATTTAATCCTGTCCTCTTTTCCAATTGACTTCAAAGCTACCTGATGAACCAGGACCGGAATTCCTTAAAAATAAAGATTTTATTACTCCTTCATTCACTGATGCTGCCATCAGATATGAGGTATATATATATATACACACATATACACACACAAACACAAGTGTGTGTGCATACATATATATATATGCTTATGATAAATCGCACACCAATTTTGATGTCAACATTTCAACCCAAAAGAACTTTGCTCCAACACTGCTAACCTTTGTTCCTTAATGGAAACCAAACTCAATCAAAGCAACAACTGTAAAAAGCACAGAGATGAGTTTAGAAGCCATTTCTTAAAAGCCAGCATTTCTTCTTTTAGGTCGGTTTCCTACCAGATTGCTATGAAAAACTTCCTGCAAGGTGACTTTTTTTCAGAGGACACAGCTCTATTATTTTAATTTGCAGTCTCTCACCAAAATCTGTCCTTTCAAATTTTCAAAGCTTCTTTCCTTCCTTCCTGAGGTAACTCCTCAACCCAAACCAGCAGCTTGTTCTGCTTTAGAAAAATACATGACTCTGTGAAGAGTAGTTATTTACTGGATCATATCAGATGTATATGTCCATCCTAAGGAATCTGCCCCAAGTAGGTGGTTTTCTTTCCTGAGGATGAAATAACTGATGCAGAAGACAGATTGGCACTAGTGGAGCCTCTTGTTTACTGAGTAGACAGAGTTGAGTTACAGGATGGCAACTCTGTTATGCCACAATAGGACATCCTAACTAGGCGGAAAAATAAGGTAGAGGTTAAATGTTTACTTTCCATTTTTCTTCATTCTGTTATATGCCAGCTGGAAGAGAAATTCTGTCTGGAATACATCACCTCATTACCAGTTAGAATTACTATCTTTTCTCCAAATCTTTTTCTACATTATCACCCTTTCAGTTTCTGATAAGTACCAAATATACTGTTCTTCTAGAAAATAGCCAGGTCAGACCACTCGCTATCTTGTAAGAAATAGAAGGATTACAGGCTGAGCTCCTGATAAAATTGTTGATTGCCCTCCTATTAAGATTCTCATTTGATATAAATGATCTTGAACTTTATATCTCAACTTTCATTGGATTTCAGCATACTTACAGTCTGCTTCCTCTTGTGGGATGCTATTAACTATCATTACAAACAACTTTTCAAAAGGAACATAACAAATCCTGATACTCTGGAGTACCGTATCTGCATGTTGCAGGTACCTCTATTCTAAATTATCCTCCCACTCCATTATTACCTCACCTCCCACTCTGCAATAAAAACAAGATTTGCTTGATTTACAAAGGAAGTAAACATACTGCTTCAGTAGTTTATAATAGCATAAAATGGACTGAGAACAGTTCAAGGATACATCTGCACAACTGCTTGATTTAACCACATTGTATTATATCAGCTTTACAGTTTAATTGGCTTCAAAAGATTGCTAGAGAAGCTGCATTTTTTAATGCAGTTTATCCAAGATGGAGTGCTGATGTTTTCTAACACATAAAATAACATTTGACATAGGGAACAAAAGTAAGTCTCAGTGGACACCAAATGACTGAAGACTGACATTATTCAGGCTCAACAGGAATCCCATTCTCTTCTTAAGATTTGTATGAATAAATAAAGATCTCTAACACCACCACCACCTTCTATTACATGTTTTATTACACATGTAGTATAAAAATCAAAATATGAGAAATTTCCCAGTCCAGTTTGTTCCCAAGACCTCCACGCCCTCACATATTTTTGCAGTTCAGGCAAATTTTATATTAGAAGTTCAAAATACCCCCACCCAATTCAACTAAAACCCAGGCCATTAAAAATACTTTTTTTTTTCAGCTAAATCAGTCCCCTATCTGGTCACAATGAAGCTACACAACATTTTGTACATTAACCTTGTAGGGATCTGAGATGTCTGCAGAGAGGAGCAGAAGAGCAGGAGAAAGGAAAAGAAGGAGGAAGGGAAAAGGAGGGAAAAAAGCATACTGCTGTGCTTTTGGTGGCAGTTTCAGCTGAGGACCATGAGGACCTCACAGAATTAGTTTCAGGTCATTGCTTGTTTGTGGCTCTGCTTCTCATAGCTTTTTAAAAGAAAATCTTGGTGAAGAACTATGCTAGACACTGAAACTGGATATGGTAGTCCTTACCTACTGAGACTTTGAAATGTAGCATAATTTGGGTTGGAAGGGACCTGTAGAGGTCATTGTGACCAAGTCCTTGCTCAAAGCCAAGCCAACTTTTATGCTACATCTACTCACTCAGTGCCATGTTCAGTTAAGTTTTTAATAGCTCCAAAGAATAACCAAAGAGAGATTGAGACTGTGCATCTGTAATTTAAGAGAATACCTGGTGCATGCCAACTGCAGGCTAACCATTTGCACTAGTCCTCTGGTTTAGTATTTTTAATTAAACTCACTTATTTAAAGAATTGGTAGAACCACCAGCTTAAACTTCATATCACATTGCTGAAGAGCAAAAAACTGTGAGGAAAATTATGAAATCACCACATCAACTCTCAATAACATAAAGATTTGGGGTTTCCAGGGGAAATAAACAAAACACCTTTGAAGAACTGAAATACAGTCGCAAAAGGCTGTAGAATGTTGTTTCCCTTAAAGCATCACTTTACCTTAGTTAAAAAAACAACCAAACAAAACCAGATAGAACACATTCTGACTACGGAAAATGACATAGCTTCACTGTAAAAGGAAGCTACAGGAGAAACAAATTATTATGGCTGCTAAACACCACTGACTTTTGAAGCAAGCTAGACAGGTACTTGTCTGAAAAATGACTCAGCTGGTTAAGCTGAATGCAGACACATCTCACCAGTCTAAAGAAATCTTAAGACAGGGAATTTGAGGAAGCTGATGGTGTAGTTCCAGTGACAGTAGAGTGAAAGATGAAGAGTAGTAGAATGAGGTTTCCTCTGTCTCATTCACTCCTATTTCCTTCCAGCTCCTGCCTACAAAGGCAAGAAAAAAAAAGAAGCTGTAGCGACAGTGCCAGCACCAGCAGCAAGAAAGAAGAATTTGGCACCTGAGACCAGAAAAGCCTCGGGTGCCCCACTGATACTGATTACCTTTCTCCTACTGCTGCCCCTAAGAGACATAAGAAAACATTTGGTTTATTTATAATGCTGTGTACGTTGAAAACACCTTTGTTGACTTGTGCTCAACATATTTATAGCTTATTAAGTAAACGGGATCATTCTAACAAAGAACAAGCCACTGGGACATATTCCAAGGGAGAGAAATAACATAAAACCAGATGCTTACAATCAATTTGGTTTGTTTTCAGAACTATATAGTAACTGCACAGTTACGGCAACCTCCTTTTATTGATTTATTTCACCTTTAAGAAACATTTCAGGGAGACTAAAGCATTTCACATGTAGTTAATGGGATAAACAGCCTTTTCACCTGTACTTGAAGGCATTCAATCCCTAGCCTTGCATTGCTAGGGACTAAGAGACATTATCACCTGACAGCTCTTCACTGACTTATATAGCAGAGTACAGCAGAGCGTCTTGAGTAAGATCATACTGAGAACTCTTCCAGATACCTCTCCTTTCCAAAGGGTACATTTCATTACCACACCCCAAGTCCAAAAAGAGTAGAAAACATAAAATAGTTTGAGAGGCCAACTTGGAAAACAAAACCAAAAACAAACGAACAAAAAAAGGGATTAACTGATGAAGCCTCTCTGCTAGTCACACATGTAAACCTGTATTGTTTCCAAGTTGGACACCTGAGTATTTAATTAAGATACATTTATTATGGTTTTAATGAAGGCTTATATTACTTTGATCAAAATGTGCTCAGACAATATGGCACAACTCACACACGCAATGACCTTTCACATTAGTCACCCTCCACCCCTTCCCTGGCAATATTATTTGACCAGTTCAGCACTCATATCTATCATCCTCTCCACCCACTGTTCTGCCCATACATTCACTCAGGCTAAAATTTCCATTCATACACTCATTTTACTCAAAAGCACACAACTACTCTGCTCCTGAAAATGTTATGTACTGTAATCATCCCTCCTCACACCTCTTGCCTCACTTCTGCTCATTTTATGTAAATTATATTGTAATCTGTGAGATGCTGTAATCTTTGGTAGAATATAGGTTCCTATGACTTTGGATTTGTTGCGGCTTTCTATTCAACATATCCTATGCTATTACTACTTTAATGCAGTATTAATAAGAATATCATAAACACAGATTTAGCTCTCTTCTTTCTGTTGGGATGATTCAAACCCAAAAAAGGTAGTTAAAACCCATGAAAAATCAAGAACCCAGCCTGTCATCTAACAATAGTCCTCTATGCTCCCTACTTTATGACGAACCAAATTATTTACACAATGTACTCAGTAGCAAATTTGCACTATTTCCAGTTTTGGTTATTCATTTTTCAAATACTTTCATTTTTCATTCCTTTTGCAAATACTTTTGACGGTGGACTGACAAAATGGTCTCTGTGGCCTCTTTCCTTTCTCATCAGTAAACATCTTTAGATAATACAAATGTTTGTCAGCATCTCTATTTCACTTTTCTTCCTATAATACATTATGGGAAAGTAGTTGTCCTCTTTCCTTCCTCAGATTTTAGAAAAGCATAAACAGTCTCTCAAGGTACATACAGAAGATACCTCCATAACAAATTTAAAATATGTGGTAGGATTTTCCTGCACAATATTGAACTGAGATCGTTACGTTTTAGTGCAGTTCTAGGAAAGCACTGCTTTACTTCTTGTCATTTGTATTGAATCATGAAAGACTTCCAGAGTCATATAAGAGAAATTATATTTCAGTACATCACAAATATAATAATATTTCAAGTACCTGGAGGAAAACTGCAGACTTGACCATCCCCTTTACATGGGTGTCAGCACAGCAAATGCCAGCCAACACTCAGATGTTAATGGAAGGAAAATGACTTATAGTGGAGTCCAAAAATTTGTTAATTTTAATAATAAATAAGCAGTATATCAAAATGGCACATTCCTTTATGAAACAGTCTCTGCAAATAGTTTTTAAAACAACTTTTTAGTGAGATAAATAAGAAAAAGCCTGCATACTAGGGCAGCTGATATACTTGTGGAATTTATTAAGTTCAGCATAAATGCTAAGACTAAATGAGCTTCTTTAATTTCCATAATGAAATTGTTTTTGTAAAGTTAAAAATACTGTAATGAGGCCAAAACGGTGTGCTTTCAGAGACTCCCATGGTGAAACAAATGAGATTTTAGCTTCTCTAATTGGGCATGCTGCAATCTGGGCTTGATGCTGTCCTCAGCACAGGATGTTTGTTATCCCTAACAAAAAGAGGTCTACAGCTGTCAGCATAATACCATATAGCTTTTCTGAAGCCAAGCCATCAGGAGGAAGGCTGCTGTTCTCTGACTGAGACCACCCAAAGGGAGAGATCAAGTAGAGAACAGCTCTACTCTTCCCTGATTAAGAAGTTAGTCGTAAGGTAATTTGTTTATGGCCATCACAGAGAAGCTTTTGAAAGGAAGGATTGAGTATTCCCAGAATCCTCTAGGAGAATTTTATTTGATTAAGTAATGAATATGGATATTCCCTTATTCTTTCATTCCCACTCACCCCTTTTCCCCTTGCTTATTAGATCTCATTACCTGTCAACGCAGGCCTTCAGAGCCTGACTGTTCAACCAGGAAAAAGAAAACTGTTAGAGGCATTGTGTTGTGTCTGTATTGCCAAAATTTGCTGGTTTGCTGCCATGTGCAACACCACAGTGCCGACCTTCAAGACTTTAAGAACTTAAGACTCACTTTGAATAAATATTATTTTAATTTTTCCTTTACACTTGTTTTCAGATGTAAGCAATAGAGGAAAAATACAGCAGTAAAAACCAGCCAGTTAGTTCTTTCACAGCTAAACAATGACCTCATATTGGAAGCAAGAACAATAATTCTATAGAGAGCTGAATATATTCAGGGCTGAAAGAGAGGGAATGTGACCATACATATTTTAAAAAGCTGAAGACAAGGATATTTAATTCTAATTAGTTACATGAAGAAAGACTTCCCTATAAACACAGACTGATGGAGATTATTACTCCTTTGCTCTAAAGCTAAGACATTATTGCAAGATCAAGTTGTTTAACCCACACCAGAACATTTTACTGGACTAAAAATGTCGCTCTGTAATTTTAAAGCAACTTTCTTACTATTTTAATTTTATAATAATTATTCTATTCATCGTTTCATTGTCACATTCAGAATATTTACGTATTTTTATATTTATCCTTTCATTCCTTTCTTGGTTTTCTGTTCTGCTTTCCCTCTTCAAGCATTCAATTGTCAACCTGTTACAAACAAAACTGTTTGGTTTGGGCTTTTTTTCAGAAATATTTTCAGAAGCTTTATAGTTACCACACATTTCACGATTGACCCCTTTCCTGACTCAAAAACACAGGGAATATAGCATTTATAGTGAGATAGCAAAACATTATGATGAACAATTAGAAAAAGTAAATTAGATGTTCATTAGAGATTTTAAAAAGTAATCCAATGAAATGAAGGTGCAGGAAAAATAATATTATAGGCAAAATTTTAAATTATCAAAGCCATTGAATTTTTGCAGATAACGTTCACCTTTTTGCTTGGGCTTTGGAGAGTGCACAAGAGTGTAGCAAAACTACATAGAAGGAATGAGAAATTAGGTTCTCCATCAGTAGTCAGAATGTTACCAGAATAGTATAAGGCATCCATTAAAAAATATATCTTAGCAGGTAAGTGTTTAGAAATTCTCATTAAATAATGCTCTTCAACCTATTCCCAGGACCTTTGTGTACTGCATTAATATTTTGTGAGAGAATGTAGGGAAATACTTGCAGGATTTAAAAGAATCATTAATTTTTTTTCATTTTAATTCAAACTTTATCCATTAAAGCCTCCCAAACAACCTCTATGGTACATGAATCAGATTTAAATAATGAGATATTTTAATTAATTTGAACTTGGAACTTCACTTTAGATCACAAAAACCTTCTTAGAAGAAGCTCAGAAGAGCAGCATGGGGTAAAAGCAAAATACCACATTACTAGAGGTTCAAAGGAAACATGTCTTGAGAGCCTCCTACAAAGACAAGGATGATTCCAAGGAAAAATAAAGAATGGGAAATTCATGACAAGTTTTTGTACAACTGATTTTAAGAGTATCCAGGAGTCTTTGTGTCTACTCTGACACAGTAGGCTAGACAAAAGTTATATAACTATTGCACACAGTTTACTAGTGTGTATAGTGAATTATTCAGAGTATATTCCTTCAGTATTTGAAAGAGCATAGAAAATCTGAGCAACTCCTCCCTGTATACCTATATAACACTGTAAAAGATGTTATTACGCTGTGTATCTACATTAGCTGAAACAAGGGTCTAGATTATACAGCCTAAGGGACAAATGTAAACATTAAAAACCTAACTGCCTCCTGAAATAGGCACAAGATAGATTGCAACTGGCAACTGGCTATCAGTTTTCAGGAACAACAATACCAAATCATGATATATTGAAAAAAAATTGACACATTAGTATATAGAAATATACATCATCTCAGTGTTAACAATTATTCTAAACAGGTTTTTTACTAGACCATTTATGTCTTAATATTTAATTCAGATCTAATAAATCTACTAATTTATTTCAGTTAGTCCTTAAAATAATAGAATTAATATCTTCTAAAATCTTTCTCTTATGCTTGCATTATAAAAGGGAAAAATGTTTAAGGTCAAAAATCTCTTTGTCCCACCGTTGTACGTATTGTTACTATGATGAACAAATTGCACTGTCCCGTAGACTGGCACATCTCAACAAGATCTATTCTGACACAAAGCAAATAATAAATCTCTCCCTCAAATGAGTTCTGCTTTCTAATAAATTCACCTGTTATTTTAGTCTAGAAAATTAAATGTTATAAAATATATAACACACAAGATGTACATACATATATACAAACAAACTTTGGGGTTAAACCACATTTTGGTATTCACATTATTTCACAAATAACATGTCACCTTTATTTAAGCTGATTGGACTAGCATTTCTTTTCTATCAACTGAAGCAGCTAATTTACTTTCATTGACCAGCCAACAGTATAATGTACCACCTGCATATTGTGACTCTCTCTGGCTAGATATTAAAAAAAAAGGAAAAAAAAAAAAAAGGAAAAAAAAAAAAAAAAGAAAAAAAAAAATTGGTTTAGTTTCA
>WUAM01000395.1:31414220-31439353 GCA_024336885.1 Actenoides hombroni
AGAAAAAAAAAAAAGGAAAAAAAAAAAAAAGGAAAAAAAAAAAAAAAGGAAAAAAAAAAAAGGAAAAAAAGAAAAATCCTTTTCTCCCCCATTCTGTAATCTAACTTTGTACAAATGTAGACTTAAATTCTTCAATTCTCGGAGGCATTCTGTGACTGGAAGTGCTGGGAGTTTTACAGCACCACATCTGTGCATGCACATTGTGATTAATATCAGACAAATCCTTCAGGCATATTGCAATTGATGCAGCAAAGCTGAACTTATTTGAAGCACTGCAAAATTATCAGTTTTTTCAACTGTTAATTTATTTGTTCACAGCCATAAAGGTATAGAAGATTAAGTAGGTTTTTTTCATTGCTGTATGGAAGTAGAAGGTGCATATGTGGTAGTAAAGGAGAAGAAAACAGTATTAGAATAGATTCTAATATTTTTGATACAATTGGCATTCCAGTAGAGTTCAGTATTTTAAATGTCTTCATATCTTTTTCGAAAGTCTAAGTTATAATGTGATGAGGAATCCTATCTAGTGAAGTTTTCTTTGCTATTTTTGTCCACATCTAGCAGTATTTCTGTTGCTCTGTAAACATTCACAACCCCACCAAATGCTAGTTCATACTTAGTGCCGAAAATCAGAAAAAAAGGAGACAGAAACATGTTATGTTCAGTCTGCTACTTCATTTTGGGTTAAGAGACTGCGGTTTTGACAGTAGGGCCATCTGCTGTTAACTTTCCTTCTCATCATAATACCAGTCCAGTCAAAACCAATTAAGTGTGTTTTGCCATAATAATATGTAGATAATTATGATAAATTGCAGTTTTTAAATCAGTCTCAAATTATGCATATGGTAGGTATTTTCCTTGCCGGTACCGACGTAAAAAATATTCCTGCATTTGCAAAATATTTTAGCCATTTTATTGATGATGTTAGTTCTGTAATGAGATATCTACAAGGAAATTTCTAAGGCACAGAGCCTGACAGTCATTAGAAATCTATTTATACGTCAGTAAGACATTTTGCCAAGTAGATAGAGTCATGCCATTCTGCATTGCCATTATACAAAATACTCGGCAAACGGTCTAATTTTAGCGTCACAAAAATTGAAGACACACACAAACACACAAATAAGTATCCAGAAGAGTATTTTAGTTTTTGTTGCAACACAGGATTATCCAAGTGTCTAATACAGGCTAGAGTACCCAATAAGAATATCACTTTAAGAACTATATGCTAACGCTGTTTTCTGTTGAGCTCCCTTTGACATTGCTCAAGTGATCCCCAGGATTAGCCAGGCATAAATAAGCAACAATTCAAAGTGGAGTCAATAAAAATTCTTCCTCTACTGAAACACTGGACTTATCTTGAGGGTACTTTTCTTGATGGGGGAGTCATACTGTCATACTTTCTGAAGTTAAACTGAAAAAATCACCACTGTTTGTTGTGTTTTGGCTTTGTTTGGTTGGGTTTTCTTGTTTCTTTGTTTTTTAACATTTTCTCAGTATTTCCTTGCTAGTGAATGGCCTTCTTCAGAAATAATCAGTCCCCACAATGCCACCACATGCTTTTCATGACCCCACCAGCACTGAGTGATAATCCAGGACCCTTCATACATCTAATTCTCGCCAGGAATTTGCTACCCACTATGAAAACTGGCTCATAAATCTTTACTGCTAACAGCAGCCGACAACACCTGAGTCATTGCCGGCCACAGGGGAATGACAAGGAAGAGGGGAAGGAAAAAAAAAATGACACAATAATGCCGCCAGCAGCAGAATCAAATCTCAGCTCTGTTAAATGCATGGAGATGGTGTCTGTCTGGCAATGGCCTTATCACCGTCTCCTCATTATGGCCACGCGCTGCTCAAATACAAGTCAGAGAGATAAAAGTTAGCAAGAGATAACCATCCATTCAATTCACTTCAAAAACTTGCAGTCAAAGACACGAATAGCATGAATTGATATTTAAGTATTTTCATTCAAACAATGCAGCAGAGCAGTATTTCCATGAAGCAGCAATACAGAAGGAAAAACAGTGGTCAGTATGTGCTCTGCTGAAATGTCAGCTAGCTTGCTCTTCAGCACCACTTGCAATAGCCATGTAGATTCAGAAAAAGGAGATACCAACAAAACAACAGCATAATATGCCCTATCTGCGTCTTCTGATTCTGAGCACTTCAAGACAGGAAAGGATAAGATCTCTAACTAAAAGAAATGGAGGCTTTATATAATTCTGCTCATAGAAAAGAGCATATCTCTCTGCTAGCTGAGTCACTGCCGTTAACAGCTGCCAGTGCGTTACCATACTTTTTTCTCCTTGGCAGGACAGGCGAATTGCTCCCCACAGAGCAGATGCCAGTCAACACGGCAAAAGGAACTGTGCTGAAGCATAATTTCTCTTCCCATAACACTAAGTTGTTTTCAAAATGTTTGGTTTCCATCAGACCACTGCTTGGGGTGCGCTGTTGCTTCTAGATTTGTTTTCTTTCGAGCATAACATTAAATTGTACTCTATTTCCATAATCAATTAAGAAAATGCAGTGGATATTTTTATTTCAGAACTGCTACAAAATTTAACAAACCATTCAACTGAAAAAAGCTCTTGTTGAAAAAGCTCATTATAAAAGCCATTGAAAACTTAATGTTTAGTTAATTTATTTTTCCAAGGTTATTTTTGCAAGGTATCACAAAAAACAAATTTTACTATTCTGTAATGAAGATTTCAGAAGAGGATATTTGGGTTGCAAGGCTTCACATCTAACACAATAAGACATTGCAATTTTGAGTGGGGAGAGCTGCGTGTAGCCTATAAACTGCAGTGTCTAAGTATACACACACAAAGTCTATCCACGCCTCGACCAGTTCTTCAAAAGTAAATTTTTGCCCTTTGTAGAAAATACCATTTTTTCAACAAATCTGAGAACTGCAGCCTCTGCTTGACTAATTAACTTGAATTCATGCACGAGCCAGCCCTCCCTCAGTCATTAATGCAGGTGTCTGTTCAGAAGCATGCAGAATGACAAAAATATTCACTGAAACTTTTCAGAAGCAGCAATGCTGATTGCTGCCTCCTTTAAAACATATGTCACAATCCAGAACACGTAAACAGAAATGCAAATAAAATTCAGCAAGTCCTCTTTTTAAGCAGAGAAGTTCTCAGCATACTTCTACCACAAATCTGCTCTTCAAAACAAAATGTAATTTGCACGATAGCTAGGACTAATAATCCATTAAAGGGAAACTGACTTCACCAACCAGCACACTTTGAACAGAGACGAAGGGACTATCTCAATGGGGGTGTTTCAGTTTAGAATACTGTCATGTCAATTATTATTCATGCAATGCTAAAAATGCACATACAATATTGTAACCAGTTAGGAAACAAATCCCAAACTAAAGTTCGAACCCCTTCAGTATCTCCAATTGACAGGCAAAATTTTCATTTTCAAGCACTCAGTATTCCAGCTGTGGGCCAAAAGGATGTGAGGGTGGGAAGCCCATGCACAAGTACTTACAAGAGTGAATAAATTTTGTGGGGACCATGGCACTTCAGTAATTTGTACAGCATGTACAAATCTAGGGTGAATACTGTCCTCTAAAATACTTGCATTTAAGAAATGCGAATGTTTATTTTTTTACAGGAAAGAGACAATGGACAACATGCACAAAACACCTTTCATCATCAACACCTAAGTGATCAGTTTTGGCAAGCTAAGGCAGAGTGAAGATGTGCTCCCTGGAAAGCAATGCCTTGGTGCTCTAAGTCAGCAGAACAAGAGCCTGTATCTTTGTGAATGCATCAAGCTTGTATCCGGTATTCAGCTACCAATTTGGGAAGTCATTTCTTCGGCAAGATGCAAAGTAGGTAGTGCTTGCCTCGCACATCCTATTTGGCATTAATCTCCTTTTAAATCTAAATAGTCATATGCAAACAAAGTGGAAAATTTTAATTCTCTGGGTAGATTCAAAGACAGCAGTCTTCACCACCTTCACGTGCACCACCTGCATTTCAAAATTGTCAGAGCACTTATTAATCTTACTTCCGTGGAATTTCAAAAATTTTCCACAAAGTTCTACTTCAAGTTGTAGTGTTTAGTAATCACTGAAACACCTCGATACTTTTCATTTTAAAAAACAGTTTCCTAATTTTATTCATCATTCAGGACTTCTGTATGAAATGAACTGTGGTGCAACTCTCTACAAGCACTCAGAAGGAACTATTAGCATTTAATAACCATCTTTAACTCTCTTCTGTAACTGCTCCCTCTCTTTTGGTCTGTTATCACTCAAGAGTGGCTTCATCTGTCTGCGAGCATCCTTCTGATCCGAGCCTGGCAGCCAAAACCCCTGTGGCACTGTGAGGGAAGTACAAAGCAGGCTGAAGAAACCTCTGGCACACCCTTTCAAAAAGATATGACATCAATCTTCCCAGCACTGTCAAAGACACCAGCTAACACGGGAGAGCAATGACAGACCGCACAGACAACAACACAACCAAACAAAAAGAGGAAAAAACCACCAACAAAAAAAAAAAACGAAAAAAGAAAAAAAAAAAAAAGAAAAAAAAAAAAAAAAAAAAAAAAAAAAAAATATCCTAAATTCACCTGTTTGTTGTACATAAAATGGAGATAAACTCAACATCACTTAAATGCCACTGGACTTGTACTGTTATCATCTGTTCTCACCCTCCACTGAACCGGTTATCTACATTCCCAGGCAGGTACAAAGACCTTCAAGCCCTCAGTAATATTAACAGTGCAGTAAGCACCTCACAGGCAGCAAGCTCCTCCCTTTACAGATGGGCATCTGTAATAACTAGAGTTAAAACACACAAAGCACGCTTACCAAGTTGCACGCTTTGGCACAAGACCTGTCATTTTTGCCCTTGGAGCACTGTGTATGCCTGAAATGCTTTGGGATAGAGCTGGAATCACAGCATCCCCAGGAAAAATACTGTGGCTGTGTTATTGTCCTAAATCTATCAATGAACAGGATCTATTTAAAAAAAAAAAAAAAAAAAAAAATTCTACCTAAAAGCACAATTTGTTCATAAATATCTTAGCATAGACAACACTGAAAGTGAATGCTCTATCTCATTCTGTTTTCAAATCTGTCCAAGTACCAGATGAAGCAACAGGATAATTGCTCATGAACAGTTCTGAAGACTACAGAATTATTTTTTCGTACTACAAATATTTTGTAGAAGAAAAGAGTAGAAGTTAAAGTTAAATGGCTTTCTATGCAGGTCCTTTCTTTCAGCATACTGCTTACATAATGATTGTCTTTGGACAGACAAGCATACAATACAGCACCTTAAATACCTTCAAAATGCAGACTCTGCCTGCAAAAACTTTTCTCCAAAGCAAAACGTCTTCTGGAAGAGGGTATCATCGTTACTTGTGGATACCTGTTACTCAATGTCAAAAAACTGTAAGTCTTTAAGCAATGCAGGAATGAGCAATAAACTGGTTGCCAATGCTTGTGCTTTAACTCAGATTCGACGCTAGCCCTGGCTCCACGCACTTGCAGCACATGGTAATACGCTAGCACAAGAGAAGTGGAAATCCTCTGAGCTCCTTTTACATTTTTTTATAGCATTGATTCAGATCCCTGGCAAAAGAAGCAGCAGCAGTAGAAGTCAAATATTCACACAGAGTATCTGAAAAGTAAAGATAAATTTCAGAATGCCTTACTCATGGTTTAAAATAAAAATCTGCTGACATCTGGTATGGATCAGCTGGCTGAATTGCTTTGATTATTCATCCACAGACAAGTTCCTTTTTATTTATTCATTTACTCAGTTATTTCATGGTTATAAAAATGTGTTTCATAATAAATATGGAGAGTGACAACACAATGCTGATTAACAAATACGATGTTCTTGATTTCTTTAACAGATTGCAGTTTTTAAAAGGAATTGTGTGTCTGCAAAAACGTCAGTTGTAAATTTTATCTATGTCTTTGCTGTCACAACTTGGTTTTGCCTTTCTTTAGATATGCTAAATTTGTAGGTGTTGACAAAGTATTAAGAACTACAAGAAGAAAGTGCCTTCTGTGAAATTGTATTAGAAAGACTCATTCTCCTCTAGCACATAACAACCCTGAGCTGCAAGCCACAGAAGGCTAAGAGGCTGTCCTGGGGGAATACAAATACAGGCACGTGTGTATTCACGGCACTCGAAGCAGCTACTATAGGTCACCCACAGACTGAGCTTATCACATCTCTGGTCTGACCTAATGTAGTATACCTACATAAACCAGTTTCTCAAAAGAAGCAGAAAGGCCCCAAAAAACTCAAAGCCCAAATAACTAGTTCTTAGATGAAGAAGACTCAGTCAGTGAACTGAAGAATACTAGAAACTTAATTTAGGTTGAAAGGGACTTCGGGAAGGTACAGCTCCCTCCAAAAAGAGCCAACTCTGATGCTAGATCAACTTGCTGAGGGTCTTACTTGGTTTTTAACATCTCCAGAGTGGAGGTACCATAACCTAACAGTATTTTCCAATGTCTACCATGAACATCTGTTGGGTTTGGTTTTTTTTCCCTGATTGAGCTTCCCTTGCTGCACCTTTTGGTTGTTTTCTCTTCTCCTTTTAATAAGCACCTCAAAGAAGAGACTTGCTCCAATTTCTCTATACTCTCCCTCTAGACAACTGAAGACAGTACCTAGAGTTGCCCCTCAGACTTCCTCTTCAGTGTTCTGTTCTCTACACTGAGCAAATTCAGCCCCCAGCTTTTTAGGCTTCAGGTCCCTTTTTATCTTGGTGTTCCACAAAGCTGCTTTCTAGCCAGGCAGCCCTCAGTGTTTAGCGTTGCATGGGGTTACTCCATCCTAACTGCTGGAGTTTGAATTTGCCTTTGCTGAAGACAAGGTTCCTCTGATCCCAAGTCTTCGGCTTGTTAAGAGCACTCTGAATAGCAGCACCATGCTCTAGCAAAATGACCACTTGCCTCCAATAGTCACAGCGGGCACACTTAGAGATTGCATGACACAGAATCATACAGGTTATTAAGAAGAAATTCACCCGCAGCCCACGGAGGACCCCATGCAGGAGTAGGTGGATGCCTGAAGGAGGCTGTAATCCCATGGGAAGGGCATGCTGGAGCAGGGTCCTGGTGGGACTTGTGACCCAGTGGGGGACACACACTGGAGCAGTCTGTTCCCAAAGCACTGCACCCCATGGAAGGTGTCCACATTGGAGCAGCTCATGAAGAACTGTACCCCATAGAAAGGACTCAGGCTGGAGAATTTCATGGAGGACTGTCTCCAGTTGTCAGGACTCCACAGTGGAGCAGGAGAAGAGTATGAGGAGTTCTCCCTCTGAGAAAGAAGGAGCAGCAGAAACAATGTGTGATGAACAAGCCACAACAAAACCTCATCAAAATCTCATCCTCCCTGTGCTGCTCAGTGAAGGGGACAGAGGTAGAGAAAGTCAGGAGTAAAGTTAAGCCCAGGAAAAAGGGAGAGGTGGGGGAAAGTTGCTTTTAAGATCTGGTTTCATTTCTTATTACCCTTCTCTGATTTGATTGGTAATAAATTAAATGAATTTCCTCAAGTTCAGTCTGTTCTGCCCATGATAATAACTTCAGAGTTATCTCCCTGTCCTTATCTTGACCCATGAGCCTTTCATTATATTTTTTCTCCCCTGTCCAGTTGAGGAGTAGAAGGGATAGAGCAACTTTGATGGGAACTTGGCATCCAGCCAGGGTCAACCACACTGACAACCACCTGGACTACAGACCACTGACCCTAAGCCTTTAAAAGCCCAACAGTCAAGCCAGTTTTCCAGCTATCTTAAAGTCTGCTTAATCAGTACCTCATCATCTTAACCACCAAGATTTTACTGAAGTAGGGGTTCTAATCTTGCTATTCACCTTCTTCGCTTCCCTCATGATCTTAATCTTCAGTACATGGTTGTGTAGCTGAGGCTACCATAGACCTTCACACTCTTCACCAGGTCCTCTTTTTTGATGAGCAGCAGATCCAAAAGACCACCTTCTTTGATTGAAGGGGCCAGCATTTGCATTGAAAAACAACCTCAACACATTCCAGAGACCTCCTTGATTGCTTGTGCCACAGCATGTTACCCTTCCAGCAGATGTTGACAGGTCAAAGTTGCTCGCAAGAACCAAGCTTCCTCCAGTTCTCTAAAGAAGGCTTCACACAACTTTCCACAATCAGGTAGTCTGCAGCAGATGCTCACTGAAATGCATTCATGTTGGTCTTTACTTTGACCTTGACCAGGTTGTTACTCCTTGCAAAGCAATTCTGGCTCTGCAAAATGAAGCCAGTATTTGGTGTGGAGCACAAGCCTTTCTCCATCTTACCAGCCATTACTTCCAAAAGAGTCTGTATTCATCAGCACACCATTTGTGTGAGCCAGCCCACGCTACGTTTCTGTGACCCTAAAAAGGTATTGTGATGGTACACAGACTTCTTATTCCTTCTTTTTACTCCCTGAGCTCTGTGTGTTTCTGTACAGGTACTTGAGATGGCACACCATGGAAGTGTGAAAGGCTCGCTTATAATTCTGCCATTTAAGTACTTTTCTGGCCCTCATACTTCCACTTCTCTTTGGGCTTTGGTCTCCCAAGGTGAAAACCCTTCTCCCTAGATCAGCAAAAGCAGCTGCATGTGCTAGAAAGCAACAACCACACTATCTTCAAGCCAAGCTGCTCACTCCCCTCACTCTTGCTGTCATAAAGAGTACCTTGGACAATGTGACTCTAGCACACAATGATGCAATGCTTAATTGAATCTGCAAATGACCCAAAAGGGCAGTTCTAAAGGACAGATACTAGCACCCATGGAACTTAATCAAAGCTTTTCAGACAGCTGTTCAAACTTAAGATCGTGTGCAATGGATTCTTCCCTGAGGATGATACTCACACTAAAAGGACACAAATTTGTGTTCATATTGTTGAAAAAGAGATCAAAAAACCCCCCACAAAACTACAAGATGCATGGCTGCTCTTGTGACAAATTACTGAAATTACAGGAAGACAACAACTATCACAGGATGGTTCGGTTTGGAAGGCACCTTTAAAGGTCATCTACAGGTGGTTTGGTTATGCAATGAGATAAGGAGGTACATTGCCCTTTCACCACATGTTCCAACAATAATTCTTTTTCTACTTCTTCACATCAGCATGAAGCAGAATTTTCTGGAAAGGTGTTGTTAAAAACAAGTAGAGTAACCTGCTGAGTACTGAGAATGAGCTACTTTTATATCTGAAACTTCCCACTGCTGCTAAACAGATTTGTGACTCCAAGCAGATTCATCTGTCTCATTAACTAGAAGCACTATTAAGGGAAAGACAAAAACCTTTGAATTTAATTAAAATTCAAGTACATTTTGTCTGAATGCAGTTTTCTATATGTTGTTACATGCAAAAGGAAGAGTACTATGAAGTTTTGTCTACCCATTTGTTTACAGAGAAAGAATAATCCACTAATATTTTGAGAGAGTGCCATGAAAACATTCAAATAGGGGGGAAAAAGGTACCAACTATGAAAGTTTTTTAACTCCTGCTTATAGCTTGTTTACATGCCATGGCCTACTCCAAAAGTTAGCCAGTGGAAAAAGATGCAACTTGATACCACAACTCCAAAG
Organism: Actenoides hombroni; assembly: GCA_024336885.1. Classification (NCBI taxonomy): domain Eukaryota; kingdom Metazoa; phylum Chordata; class Aves; order Coraciiformes; family Alcedinidae; genus Actenoides; species Actenoides hombroni. Next base: position 31,423,830 of record WUAM01000395.1, read on the forward strand.
TGATCTTCAAATCTGTTAGGCTGAAAATAAAAACAGTTGAGGTGCAGAGGAGCATAGAAATCCACTGATCAATCCTGACTCCTGCTTCCATTATCATTTGTGACTAGAAGTCTGCACCAATTTAAAATTCTTAATCTTACAAACATATTTTTAAATAACCGCTTCATCTCTTACAGGAATACTTCACAGTTGCTTTAGCTAGCTGGTGATCTTTGTCGACTGCTTGCATAACATAAAACACAAGGCCTAGCCACTGTAGGGTTTTTAATTATGTGCTCAGTCAATATCATCAGACCTGGGATCTCATTTCAAAAGTAAGACTAACAAAAACATGTATTGCCAAGAAAATACTGAGAGGGAAAGAGGAGGATCATGAAGGTGTTGGGGAGAGGAGCAGGGAAAATCTTCAAGACTTCTTCTGCTACAGGAGACAAAGCAGAAAATCAAATCTAGAAGAAATAAGCATAAGCTAAGCCGCAATGAGTTTCAATTATTCTTCATCTAAATTCTGAAATATTTCTACTGACATCACTGAAAGCACGCTTATTTTTCTTCCCCACAAAGTCAGGAAAGAGAGGGATTATCTGGGGAGGTTCACTGGACTTAAGACAGTTAATGAAAAATTTTGCCCTTATGCTCAGTGTCGTACATTCTGTTTTGCACAGTAACTGTCAAACACAACAAGATTCAAATTAATAACCACTTAGCTATAGATTTTCTACCCCTACACAAAACAAGCTGAGGGCCAGTAAAAAAGCAATTAAACCAAACCCAGCAATAACTTCAGTGTCATAAGAGACCTCCTACTTCAGAAGCCAAACCCACCTGAAGAGGCCCATGGAGGTGATGCATCCCTCTTACAGTTTGAGTATTACATACTACATTTGAAGATGGGAGTTTCAAACCAACGTCCTGAGGTAAAATCCCACTTGACTTTTACTGCACCTTTGGTGAAGCAGTATCAAAGAGGAGACATCTGTCTTGCTCCAGTTTTGAATTCAATTTCTTCAAATACTTTCTGTACTACCCAACATCCAATGTGAAAAGTTACCAAGGAGACACTATGGTCATTCCTGCACACCTGGGGTGGAGCAATTGCACACTCCAGGAGGCACAGCGACCAACCATGCCCCAAGACAGCTTCTGGAAGCACAGCTTCTGAAGTCAGAACACAGGCACCAGTCTGCAACAAAGGCAAGCCTACCTGAGGTTCGATGAACATTGCTCTCGGACTCAGAGCTTCATCCTTAGCAAGCAGAGTGATAACACTGACTTTACTTGAGCAGGTTGCTATTATGGCGAAGAAAGACAGGGTGATATGACCAGGCCCGTACTTAATGACAGTGCTACTGGACTGAATAAAGAAGCACACAGCTCTGAAGCCACATAATGGACCCACCTGGGCTGTCTCTAGAAGCATGCACTGCCCAGTCCAAAGCACTCCATCCGTTTACCTACCCAATGCACGTGAGGTGACTTCAGTGCTAACAAGCTCCTGGACTGTAGTCATACTGTACCTTTCAAGTGGTGATATCCTAAAGTTAGACTGATAACGTCCAAATGGTAGCACAGGCCTGAGTGTTACGGAGTCCAGTTCAGAGGCTATACTCCTAGAGGCCAAGATGACAAAGGATGGAAACCTAGCCTCATAACAGGTTACAGCCTGACCACGAAAAGCATCAGCAATGATGTCCCTGTGATCTGTCACGGTCCTCCTACACCCTGGATATCCAGCACTCCAGATCAGGTCCTGGTCAAGGCAGCAAACCCAGCACAGGTGATGAACCTCCCAAACATAACTTAGGCAACACTGTTTTCTGGGTCCAATTGAGAGGCCATCTAAACCAGCAGAATACAGCTCATGCTCAGAGAAATAATTTACGAAACAAGGCATGTATGGAATGATCATTCTCAAGTCTTGCCTTCTGGTTGCCAGTGCAGACCCTTGTTTTCTTTTCACTGTAGCTACTCTTCCCTTGAAATTCTACCCCAACAAAGTGTACTGGAAGATTATAAATCCCAAACCAAAAGCACAAGCTTCTTCTATAAGTACCATGACTACAAACACCTCACCTTTATAGGAGTAATAACCTAATTCCTGAGATACAATGCTCAGCCTTCCTTGGGCTGACAACACCCATTCAGTACCATGCTTGCATGAGTCATTGATTTGACAGGTTAGTGGCATTCACATAGTAAAGAGAGGCAGACATTAACCTGTGATACCTCATATTCCACACAGGACACCTTATTCTGGAAACTCATCAGTCTTTTTTCAATTGAAGACAATTGGCATGAAAGTTTCTCACACAAACAAAAGCTGTCTGCCAAAGAAAGTGACCAGCCAGCATACTGCATGCACATGCACACATACAAAACAAAGCAAACAAAAAACCCCACCATCCCCACAAAACAACCAGGCTGTTTGTACTGCTTAATTACTATGGGAAGCAGAAGGGGGGGGGGGAATTGAAAAAGACCAAACTTTATAAAGGATCGGGCCCGTAAGTCAGGCTCCCTGAAAATTGCTCAACTTTTACTTGCAAACTTCAGAATTGAGAAACCTTGGAAGTTTTCCACTGCAGTGAAAGTCAGAGCTTTAAAAACTACAAGACTTTAATTAGACATTAGGTAAGATAGCCTTTTCCCAGCTCCATCCCCTAGGATATGTTCAAAGGGAGCTGCATTTCACACACTGAAAACATGAACAATTTTCAGCACTTGTAAACAGCAGTCTGGGGAAAGAGAGGAAAAGAGCATTAACTTTCAAGACTTAGCTTCTACAACCTGACAGGATCAGGCAAGCTGGAAAACTCTACCAACCTATCTCTGAAATACATCACAGCATTTTAATTAAAACAGTTTTGTGCTTGTATCTTTGATCTAGGATCAAAGTGATCACCCCATATAAAGCTGAACCAAATATTCAGGTATTTCAAATGCTGAATGACAGGCCAACTGAGGATTAAAGGTCAGGCCAACAGACTGAAATGTAGCAACACCACACAATGCTGAAGAACACTTAGATCTTCACAGAACGCAAATAGCCTTCAGGCTTGCTCTAAGTCTACTCAAAGCAAAACAGCATGATCTGTTCAAATTGAGCTCCAGTCTGGATGCCTAAAGACATGCTTGTGGCTCATGACTATGGTATCCATTTGCTATGTGATCTATTCTTTTGGATTCACCTCTATTTCCCTTCTGATGGGGCAGACTTATTCTGCAGTTTTACATGACTGTCATGGGTCCAGTTCCGTATGGGATCTATATCATTTTACTTTGGGCATTTTGTTATCTGTCCAAAATTCTTTGGCCTGCTAGCTTTTCATACAGCTGGAAATGAAGCTGAGGTGTCCTCAACAATCATGGTTCCTCGGGGACTATATATGAAATTGTTATTGCTCACATAATAAATTCCCTGAATACAGCATATCAATGAAGCCAAGAATGCTCTTTCCAATGATTTATTTAGTTGTTGACTTAGTTTCCCCTCTGTGTAAGAGCTTCTTGGTTTTTTAGTCAGAGGTAAGTAAGTTTCTGAAAAGTTCTTCTAGTTTAATACTGACTTTTCAGATACTCAAAGCATTAACAATAATTCATTAAGGACCACTCGCAGTCTTAATTACCAGGTTTTGACTGAGATTGCAACAACTACCACAGCCTTTATCACAGGTCTGTCAGAGCAACTAAATCCGAGCAGTAACTTTGCCAACATGTCCTGAATCTCTCTTCTACCAATGCTTTTTTTCATTATATTCTGCCTGCAATTTGCATCATCCATCTGCAACAAGCTTTATTCAGCTACATATAATAAGTATTTCTCAGTATGGTATCATAAGCAATAATTTACAGTAGTTCTATTACTTGCAACAAGCTGATACTATAGTACTACTGTACAGATACGGCACAGATAATACTTCAAAATATGAGGGCATCAACAACAATCACACAGACACATCAAGAAAAAAGAAAGAAAAAAAAAAAAGGCAAAACAAGTGATTTGTGTAACAATCCCCTTAAAGTTTTGTTTCCCTTTGGTTTCCAGAGAGAGTGGATATTCACACTATTGAAGCTTAGGTGCTTACGTAGGCAGCTAAGTTCTTTTGGCTCCTCAATACTCAACAGAGAAAGAAAGGCTTCTCCAGGAATAAATTCAGAGAAGAGACTCAGTATAAGCACTCTGTAGAAACCATTTCTTCAAGAAGTTAATCAAAACATAAAAGGAGCAAAACGGAAACTAGCTGGCTGAAGCTAGGTGGTTCACACTGGAACACAGAGAAAAAAGAAAAAAAAAAAAATCCTTATTGCATCATACTACCTCTTCAGGCTGGCAGAGTTCAATGCATCAGATTTCTGATATTACTGGATTGCTGCCTTCTCATATTCTCTGAGGAGTCTTGCTCTCTGCAATTCTGAATGATGGCCACAGTAAATAGATTTCATGGATATTTTGATAAGAAGGTAAACAGAGGTCATATCCTCCAAGCATAGAAATGATAATGTCTATCTAGTGTTTGCCTTTGTGGCTATACAATTTAATTAACCTTATGATGATATCATCACGATCTGCAGTAAAATAAAAGATGAGGTTTCATTTGTCTCACTAATTTCAATTCTACTGTGAAGTTTCAAAGCACTGATTGGGAAAGTTGAATGCAAAGGGTCCTATCATATTCTATGAGATTCCTGAATGACACAAAAAAATACCATGAATTACTTTCAATATGTGAACTACTCATCAGCTAAATTATTTGTTATTGCACGAAGGCAAGCATGGTGCAATACATCTTTTAATGTTACCAACCTTTTCAGGTTACCAATGCAACTCTGTATATTTATAGAGTTGCACTGTGAAAAGGTGGGTTTATGTCATCCAAGACTCAAGGATTCATCAAGACTCAGTGCTCATCATCTGGACAGCTAATAATCTTATTCATGGTCCTGGATTTGTTTAGAAACCAGATAACTTTAAGATAGAGGAGTTGGATCCTTGACTTCATTTTATGTAAATCAGGAGATCATAAGCATGAATTATGTATTTTGCGGGAGATATGTTTTTATGACAGTTTTCTCTATGAATAGCAACAGTCAGACAAACCACTTTGAGAACACCTGAAAGTTAGTCACAGAATCTGATGAGTAATTCACATTATGTGGTGGACAGAATGGAGATCTTCCTATGGAATGGAGATCACATCTCCAGTGCTGTAGGTCTTCAGAGCTTTCTCAAACAGAAGATTTTATGATTTTCTGGTATTATTCAGAGGGTTCAACACTTCCCAGATGAGATACATTATTCAAAAATTTGTTACAGTAGCATTCTGAGATGTTAGTCTTGCTCCTTGTCTTTTAGCCTTTAAAAAAAAAAATAGTCAAATCCATTTAATTAGAGGAAAAAAACATATAAACTTTGAAACTGAAGAAAACTAACAGTGTTAGACTAAGCCAGCTGATTAGCATTTGCTCTGTTCTTGCCCAAAACACTTCTGCACACATCTATAAAGAAATACTTTTGCAGAGAATGTAACAATCCATAATCCTGGCTCTAGTTAGTAGTTGACATCTCCATATATGTTCTTCCATCTGGTAAATGGGAAGAACCCTACCAATCTTGAAGAAAAATGAAGAAACTATTATGATGAAGTTCCATTAAGTCAAATCTGAAATAAGTAAGTTTAAATGCTTCACATACTGATGTATGAAATATCTTCGGTACTGTTTCAAATGCGGATCACTTGTTACCACTTTTAAAATACCTCAGCTGATACTCAACACCTAGAAAAGAAACAATGCGCAAATATGAGACATACCATATCTCAGATCTCTTCCACCCAAGACCTCTTCCCTCCACAAAGTAATTTTTGTAAGAATAGTTATTTTCACTCAGAATATTCTTAGGAATATAAATTGCTGTAATACAAGGGCTGCTAGCCAGTGAGATCAGATGTGCAATCTGCCTAATACCACGTGCTGGCTATATAATAGCATGCTATGCCTTATTTCTAGTTTTATTTCTGTCTGTGAATTTCTAACTCTGGACTCTTCTGTGAGTGATGTGATTGCAAATATACGGCTTAACTTTTTCTTCCCCCTAGGTTTTCTTCAACGCTTGTTACCGAAGAGTGAGTGATTACTAACATTTCTTAAAGGAAAGGCTAGAAGAAATGGGAAATGCAACCACGGAGGTGTCATAGTGGCCTGGAATAATTTCAGAAAGGAAATGGAGCAAGAGGCACAGAATTTTCTATACTGTATTATGAAAGTCTCTTCAGTATAACCAAAACATAATCAGAAGCTCATAAACATTACTGTCGTCTTTTTAGATTAATTTGCAGTCAATGTCTGGTAGTCTGTGACTGAATTTCAATCAACAGAAGGAACAATTTCAGGAAGAGAACAAGTAAAAGATCTTAAACTTACTGTTCTTTGAGCAGCTAAACTAATTAGCCTGGCACCTCCCATGCCCCTCACAATCCCCAGTCTTCCTTCATATTCCTAACATCTGCCATTTTAATAGCCCATATCTTCCCAACATCCCCAGAGACATGCCACTATACATCCAAGTTTACTCATAGACTCCTCAACACCTAGACTCTTACCTTGTTATCTTTTCTTCCAAGCAGTGATGCATCTAGCTCCTTAAAACACACTGAAAATAAAGGTGATAAGAGCAGAACTTTCCTTCCTTCTTCACAATAGGGGCATTAACATGGATGTCCACTCCCTGTCAACACCAATTTTCATACAATCTCTATGACCTCAACAGTTTTAAGATCTTGTTTTAAATTGGCCAAAAGATCCATAAGCTATTAGGGCACAGATAGAGATGGAGTAATAGCATATGCCTCATTTCCTTAAGCAGGCAGGCAACAAATTAGATAAAAGGATGCATTTTACAGAAAAAAGCTCTTGTCACTTCTGTGTGCCATCAAACGTGCTTAAATTTAGAACTTTTGTCCCCTAATGTACATCCATTTGAAAAAGGCACACAAAGGAAGAATGTCAATATAAAAGAGATTTCTTAAGCATAGTTTACCCATCCCAACAGTATAAGGCTAGTTAATATAAATAAATAAATAATATATGTAATATTTAGCTAGATAACAGCAATAAAATTACCAGTGATATGCTTTGCTGCCATGACAGTAACTCAATATAAAAGATTTTTAAAAAATGTTCCCTGTCATGTCTATGAGCTAAAATGCTGCTTCCTGAATAATAAAATATTTGGACCATACTATGCTGCAGCAAGTCCCAATAAACCAAATATGCAGATAATGGAAAACTGACACCTTATACACTTTGTTATCTTGTAGTTTTCTGCAAGACTAGAGTAAGACACTATATGACAGACTGCAGGGAAGACCAAGAAAAGGACTTGGCAATTAAATTTCCCAAATGAATGGCATTTTTGACATTTCTCTTCCCTTAAGAAACTCAATGACTTAGGCTGGGGTTTTGGTCTGTTTTTCCCTAGGAAAGAAACAATCAAGATAATGATAGCAATCGGTAAACAGATGAGTGAAAAATCCCAGAAGCAATCTCATATTAAAAGGCCACACTGGATATCACTGAGTAATACTGCTGCATAACATTTTTGGTTGACTCACAGATGGCTATTTTGCTCTTTTCTTTTTTCTTTAAAGGAAACTTACCAGAAAACAAGACGACATATTGAGAAGGTATCAAAAGGTTATTTAATCCAGGCCTGTCACTGGATCAATCACTTCTGCTACAGACATCCATGTAACTTTTCCAACTAAGACTTCCAGCAGCAGAGACCCCACAGCCCTCCCCAGGTATTAGATGAGGTTACTTCCCAGGTATTAGATGAGGTTACTTCCCTCACTTTTACAGAATTCCTTCCTTAACATCAGACCTGAATCCCTCCACAACTGAACTCGCTGCTTCTAGTCTTAATAGCCCTTGTAACTACCCCTTTCCACTCTATTATTTTTACCTTCATGATTCACCTGTTTACCCCATCTTTCTTGAAATTCAGTGCCTCAAACTGATACATCAGTTCAGCCAAGATCCCATTATACATAAGATAATGCAGTGCAGTTTATCAGTTCTTTTTTTCAAACAGCAGAACACTGTTGATACACATGTAATGTAGAATTCAATACAGTTATAAACTTTTCTTCAATTTTGTCCAAGCAGGTGTTCCTCCACCTTGTATTTGTGCAGTTAATTATTCTGAAGTGTAGCACACTGCAATAGTCCTTACTAAATTTGATCCTACTTAATAGGCTATCTCTTCAGCATATTTATCCTAATCCTGTCCTCCAGAGTTCTTATTGCTGCTCCCTCCCCACAATCACCTTCAAAGTAAGCAAATATTCTGAGCAGACCCAAACTAAACCTTCCAAAAACACATTCAGCCCCCTATTCAATAGCAGATGCTTCACACAATTAGTCTACAGTTTCCTAACTACTGGATGATTCAGCTTGCAGCTGTTTAATCTACCATGTATTTCTTTTGCTTACTTGTAAGTGCAGCATGCAAAAAAAAAAAAAAAAAGTGTCCAGATGTTTAAGGCAAGATGCATCTCATCCACAGCTTCTCTGACATCTACAAGGCCTGCCACTTTTATAATATTAAATTGGACTGGTTTGACAAGAGTTGCTCCCTGTCAAGACACCCACATTTTAATTTATTTTTTCAAAGCATTTGCCAAAGATTGTGAGTTCCAGCACTTTTCTTGAATTTAAGTTAGGTAAATCTGCAATTATCTGATTCTCCTCTTTCACTTCCATCCTCTTACCTTTTTCTGTCTTTCCGAAAATTCACCCTCCCTCAATGTTTTCTTGAACATGAATATTTCACCCATTTCCCTAAATGCTTAAGGATGACATCAATCAGGATCAGCCAATCCAACAGCAATCTTTCTCTTTCTACCCCTCTGTCATTACAATAATCATGCTAGCTACAAGGGAAGATCACCATTAAATCCCATTTTCCCCTTTTAATCATTACACATAGACTTCCACACAAATTCAACTGCAGTCTGGACCTCACAGCAAGCATGTACAACCAATGTCACTCTTATTATTAAGGCAATGTAAGTATTCGAGCCTCTGAATTACTTCACTAAATTTGTTACAGTATATAACTGCACCTAATAAGGATCTTAGTTCTTATTCTTTATTTCTTGCACATCTTGTATGGCATTTAGAAATTTAAGATGGGCAGTAGACTGCTGCGTTTGCCTCTCCTCTCCCCCATGAGCCCATCAATCGTGAACTAGATATCAAGATATCCTGAGGTCACCGATGACATATACTCCTTCAACATCATTATGTTGTTTTTATAACACTTCATTGACTCTCATAAAAACTCTTCCAGAAGAGATAAAAGCCACATTACCATCCTAACAACTACTAAGAAAGTAATCCATAACAAGTGTCATTCTTGCTCACCTAGCAAACCAGATTTGAACAATAGCAATCCCAGAAACAAAAAGTCCACCTGGACAAAGCAAGTGGAAATCCTGGCTATAAATACAAGAGTCCCCCCCATGCAGGACCTGCCTCTGATAAACCAAAGGAGGTTATCATCTCCAAGAAAGGATGCACACAAATCGTATCTGTAAATGCTTTCACCCTGCCTTTCCCCTCCAACGTACAAAAACTCAGCTTTACTTTTTCCCAGGCAAACAAACTACAACTGGTGCACCTTCTCAAACATAAGTGGACAGAAATATTTTCCACTGAAAGTGGAACAGATTAGCAGTAGTTATTTTGCAAAGAGTATTGAGACCTCCAAAAATCCAAATATAATTCTAAAGTAAATCTCTCAAGAATAAAATCAATTGTATTTTGATTTTAAGTCCTATGAAAATACATTGTAGAAACAAAACCATCTGTCTTCTATTCCTGCCATTAGAAAAAGATAAAAGGAAAGAAAAGCAGAGCTTCATTTTTTTGTTGGGGTTTTTAACCTTGACACTCCCAAGGAACCAGATTCCAAGGAACCTTGCTCGAATTACTTCAAACCTGTCAAAAAACCAAAAGTGTCACAGTCCTAGACTTTACTGTTACTATTGACTTTTATAAACACAAAGAGCTTATTGTAGCTGTACTTAATTATGGCTTAGTATTTCCCTATACTACTTTGCACATTACATGTGCAGAATAAATCACAGTGAACTCTCCTAAGATCTGAAACCAATGTATATATAGACAGCGACAAGAACCTGTAAGCAGTGATATCAAACAAACATTTTCTTCTAACAGAAAAAGCACGTATACGTTTTACAAGCATCCACAAAAAACATACTAACAAGAAAGAGTGAGAGTATGCATACGGACACGCACGCACAGATTCCCATCTCCTTTTCTTAGTGATGAATTAAATTGTTGGGAATTCATAGCAGTAGTCATTGTTCTCACCCTGTACGCTGTTGTGTGTTTTTAGTCCATGTCCAAGCACATCCTTTTGTAAACGTGACTAGATCACTGTCCCCATAGAAAATATGTAAAAAAAACCCCAAACAAACAAAAAACCCAAACAACAAACAAGTAAGCAAGCAAAAAAACAAACTGAAGTCCAGTCTGGAGAGTAGGAAAGAAGCCTCTGCACTGATTGCAGTCTCCAGTTTCAGGGTGTTAAAAGCCCATAAATCTGTACTTGGTCCAAGTTTAGCTATTTATCTCAATTTCCAGAGGTGCTGTGATCACGGAATTACAGAATGGTAGGGCTTAGAAGGAACCTTTGGAGACCATCTAGTTCAACCCCTCTGCCAAAGCAAGTTCACATAGATCACATTGCACAGACACATGTCCAGGTAGGGTTTTGAAAGTCTCCAGATAAGGAGCCTCCACAACCTCTCTGGGCAGCCTGTTCCAGGGCTCCCTCACCCTCACAGTAAAGAAGTTTTTCCTTATGTTTAAGTGGGAACTCCTGTATTCTAGTTTGTGTCCATTGCCCCTTGTCTTATCACTGAGAACCACTGAGAAGAGACTGGCCTCATCCTCTTGACATCCACTCTTTAGATATTGAGAATCATTGATAAGATCCCTATTCAGTCTTCTCCAGTCTAAACAGACCCAGGACTCTCTGCCTTTCCCTGTAACAGAGACGTTCCAGTCCCAGAATAGTCTTTGTAGCTCTCCACTGGACTCTCTCCACTAGTTCCCTGCCTCTGTTGAACTGGGGAGTCCAGAGGTGGACACAATACTCTAGACATGAACTCACGAAGGCAGAGTAAAGGGGGAGGAGAACCTTCCTCAACCTGCTGATCACACTCTTCTCAATGCAACCCAGGATACCATTTGCCTTCTTGGCTACAAGGGCACACTGCTGGCTCATGGTTAACTTGTTGTCTACCAGGACTTTCAGGTTGTTCTCCACAGAGCTGCTTACCAGCATGTCAACCCCTAACTGGTACTGGTGTATTGGATTATTCCTCCCCAGGTGCAGGACTCTATACTTGTTGAACTTCATTAGGTTCCCCTCCACCCAACTCTCCAGCCTGTGCAGGTCTCACTGAATGGCAGCACAGCCTTCTGGAGTGTCAGCCACTCCTCCCAGATTTCTACCATCACCAAACTTGCTGAGGGTGCACTCTGTCCTTTCATCCACATCACTGATGAATATGCTGAACAAAACCAATACACATACTGAAATACAAAACCAACAGGCTCCAGTGGAATCTCAGGTGGCCAGTGTAACAGGCACTGTTAAAATATGGATCTTCAGGAGACACAAAAACTTTGAAAATCCAGTACTGGCAAGGTTTAAAAGTTTTGTTAGTTTATGGACACAGGAAATTCAACAGAAAACCTAATTTCTTATCTTTCCCTTCCTTCCTCTCCTCCCACAACAGAAGGCATTAAATTAAGTTTACCTCTGAAGATACTGATTTTAACAGTTCTTTGGGAAGAGAGGAAGGGTTCCCACTTGTTTTAATTAAAACTATAAGATTGTAATTTAGGAAAAAAAGGCACAACAGTTTACATGTTCAATGCCAAATAAGGAGATGGCAATAACATTTAGGAATTACTAATAGCCAGACTCTCCTCCCTGTAAGAGCAGGGCATACGTGAATTCCTTGATTGCTTAAAGTTGTAACAGCCATATTCTTTCCTACGATTGCCTTGCACAAGAAGATATACCTGTCATCTTAAACATGAGACCAGCCAAAACTTAGCCCCATAGGTAGGAAGCAACCTCAATGGATTCATTTGTTTACCAAGAAGTGGAAGGCCACCTTGACTGCCTCAAACCCACCGCATGTGGAAACAGAGAAGGGAGCTGCCTTCCTGTAGTAGCAATTAATTATACAAGTATATCCTATACAAAACTTCAAGAAGAATTCCAACACAGACGCCACCAAAATCCTGGTTTATGCTAACTCCCCAAAATATGTAAAAATTAATCAGAATTTAAAATGGAAAATGCAACCGTCAGTAAGCAATGTAGCTTCACTGCTAATATTCTCTTCCTTTCCCTGAACCCCAAAACCAGGTAACAGATGAGCCTTTGGCAGATTACTACCCTTTCACCCTTTTTCTTTTATCACTGCCTTAGTATTGCCTCAACATAACTACTATATTTAGGGGTTTGTTTGTTTGGGTTTTTTTTATAAAAGACGTTTGGCAAAGCCCAACATCATTCATAATATATCAAAAGCATAAATATTAAAAATAAAAAACTAAATTACATGGAATATTCTATAGTATCAGGAAGCCCTCTTTCTTCTTGCTATGTAGCCTTTTATTAAAATCTAATATGAACACCAGATTAATGTGACAGCCATGAGCATACAAACCAAGTTACAAAGGAAATAAGCTTTTATTACTTTTCCAAAGATATAGCTAGCTTAAAAGTAACAGAGGGATGATGAAAATCACTAAGAGGGGAGAAAAAAAAAAAAAAGTGTTTCTGGAAAAAATTATTCAAATCATTACATAGTTAATTGGATTGCCAGGCTTACAGTTAATACAGCAATCCTCCCTACACAAAATCTTTACTTCAGCTGTGTGTTTCTCCATGTATAAACCAAACACAAGAGAATTTAAATAAAACTTTTCTTCAGCATTTGAGATGTTTCTGCTCTTATGATGGAGTTGTGCACCAGCACATGGTACCAATACAGACAATAACCAGGAACAATAACAAGAAGTGAATTAGTCAAATGCTAAAAATATGCATAAATAACTGCCCTAAAATAGGTTTTGTCCTGCTGGAATTCTTCAATGACTTCAAATGCAACAGTTGCAGAGCTCCAGCTGGAAGAGTCCTTCTCAAAAAATTGTTAGACATCAGAAAGTGAGTCATTCTTTAGTGAACATTAATGATAAAAAGTTTCAGTGCCATTAGTGAAGTCGAACGTTAAACTTCTTCTAAACCATTAAACAGATGTTCCAGCCTTTATGCTAGCATGACTTTTTTTCCTAATTACCTTAATTACATCCTACTAGGTGCCTGTTCCTGCAACTCTGCACAGGACTCAAACTTCAGCAGCAATTTTTCTCACCTTCTTTCACCTCTGCAGTTCCTTTTCTTGATTCCCTTGTAGGGGCAACAGCTATGTTGCTAACAAAACAGGGTGTCACAGGAAGATGAAGAGACAAGGTTACAAAAGCGATGGCAGCAGAGCAAGAAGGAACATGTTCCACAGGTGGGGCTGAGCACCAAGAAAGCACAGCGGTGGGATGGGAGGAAGTGCATGGCAGAAAGAGGCCAGACACTACTCCAACTGTTCTGTTTACATTTAATTCCACCGCAAAAATTGCTCTGGTGTCCGTTAATGGCCTGTTCATCACAGAACAAGTTCTTTGAATGAACTGCAATTAAGCTTGTTCTCTCTTTCACTCTCCCTTGCCCTTAAAGGCCATTTCCTGCACATCTTTATGCTCCTTAAGAGGCCTGGGATGAAACCAGAATTCTTTATTTTTAAAAGACATGACTACAAATGACTTTCAGCTGAAATGTTAGAAAACTTTTCACGTAAAGTGACTTGATATGACTCATTTGCTAATGTCATAAGCCTGTGGCACAAAACATCTTAAAAAAGATAGTTTTGTCTAACTGCTTATTAAATAGAGTCAATTTTTATATTAATATGTTTTTTATTTTCCTTCTACATCTCAATCTGATCTCTCAACAATTAAGCAGTTTGTTTTAATACACTCCTGCTGATTTAAATAGGAAACAATACAAGCAAAGGGGTATAATCTTTATTAGGTCAGTGATAGTTTCAGTAGGTTGCAGTAAATTAAAAATTTCATTATACGCAATTAAACAACTTCATTAATATAATTGCCATTTTCCTCCCTCTTTTGGCTTAGTATATTTAGTAGATGCAAATAAATATATTGAGATCTACACACATATATGCACATCCATATACTTTCCACCTACTATCCCTACATTACTTGAAGGTAGAAATCAGTAAAGGGCTTCTGAAAGTCAGTTAACTAACCCAAACCCCAGCTTCTCATCAATAAAAGCTGCCCATCATGGGAAACAGTGTAAGAACTACCCTCATAGCTGTGTAAGAAAAAAAACACATGGGAGCATATATGAGCTATAAGCCATACTGGCTCGTCACTTACTTGTTCTCTTAATAAATCAGAGGCTATTTGTTTTCTAGTTACGGAGACTGGACAAGGGTCATAACCTGGACTGAAATCTGAAACGTCACGCCACAGTGCAATGCTGCTCCAAGAGTTGTAGAACATTCATCTGTTCTTGGAAACATGAAGTTTTAGTTTGCAAAAGAGGAAGTTATGTTATGAAACTAGTTAAAAAAAAAAAAGGTCTAAAAATGTTATGATTGTCTATCCTGCAGAGGGAAGCAATTTTCAGCCAAGTAATTGGTACATTTTCTTAGTGCATTATGTTTCTCAAAACACGTTACTGTAGGTGGAGATTAGCATCCCTTTTCTTCAAGAGGAAAATAACTTGTCTTCTATAGTGACTGGAGCTGTCATTCCAAGAGCTGACAAATGCTAACAATCTCTGGAGGTGTTCTTTACAAACATCTCAAAAATAAATATTCAGATCAAGGATCCAATGACCAAAGAAAGGTTATGAAGAGAAGGAAAACAGTCATACACATCATATATCCATCCATTCCTACATAAAGTAAACTATTTTTAAATAGCTTACTTATCACATTAACAACTAATACTGAACTTTTCCAGAGAAAGGACAAAGAAACATTATTTATTAACAAATCAAAAAGTTTGTGGTCCATTTTGCAGATAACATCAAAGAAGAAACAAACTACATAACAGTTCCTTTCCAGCTGCCCCATCTATTAATCTGTGCAGACAGATTAGCAAAGCCCTTACATCTGCATTTAGAATCATAGAATTGTCTGGGTTGGAAAAGACCTTAAAGATCATCTAGTTCCAACCCCCTGCCATGGGCAGGGACACCTCCCACTAGAGCAGGTTCCTCAGAGCCCCATCCAGCCTGGTCTTAAAAACTTTCAAGGATGGGGCTTCCACCACCTCTCTGGACAACCTGTTCCAGTGTCTCACCACCCTCATGGGGAAGAAATTCTTCC
>WUAM01000395.1:31439453-31457816 GCA_024336885.1 Actenoides hombroni
CCGACCCAGATGGAGGACCTTGCATTTGGCCTTGTTGAGCTTCATGAGGTTGGCACGGCCCCACCTCTCCAGCCCATCCAGGTCCCTCTAGATGGCATCCCTTCCCTTCAGAGTGACAGCCACCCCACAAAAGAAACTGTGCAGCTTTTATTGATGAGAAGCTGGGGCTTAGGTATAGTTTCTTAACTGACTTACAGAAAACTGTACAGATCTTTTTCTTCACGTTGTATTTCCATTGTTCCTCACCACATTCTCACTGCAGTTTCTTCAAAACTTTTCCAACACTTGCAACAACAAAACACCATGCTGAACTGTATTATCTAACAGAATGAAAGTAGGTCCAAAAAGTCCAAACAAACCAATTTGCTCAAATTAATTTACTAAACCACAGTAACTACCACAGTTTGTTTAAATTATGATGCCAACACCCCAAGACATAATTTTTATGTATAACACACTTAAACATTTAAAATTTCAACAACAAAACTCAATCTTTGTTTAAAATATTTATAGCAATACTCTAATATACCAAACATAAAAAGACATGCAAATGCTTGACAATTTCTTGCAAAGAAGAATGAAAATCACAAAACAAGGTGTTTTGCTGAGATTTTTGACTGAGAAACTGTATTTCTCTTACCCTTTCCATAATACTTTCAAATATTTTCATTTTTCAATCTCCCAGTGTAAACCAAGGTCATAATTTTAATATAAAATTAGCAGCCTATCAGCTGAATAATAGAAATACAAATAAATCAGTCTTGCAACTAGTTTACCCCAGGACTATAACTAGCTCTTTCAAATGGATTAAGAAGAACACCACAGGATTCTCAATGTATTTAAAGAACCTCCTTCCTGGAAGAGATGAGCTTTCTTTCATCCTGCTCAGAGTTAGAATTGAGCATTACCTTTGAGCACATGACCATCATGTGATGGGCTCTGCCAAACACACAACTCCACATAAATCCACAGACTCTAAACAATGAGATTTAGCAACAGCTGACTGAAAAATAGACTGTGGGAAACGGGGGATGGAGGACTTAAGATATCACAGAATCACAGAATGTTTGGGGTTGGAAGGGACCTTTGGAGATCACCTAGTCCAACCCCACTGCCAGAGCAGGATCACCTAGATTAGGTCACACAGGAATGAGTCCAGGTGGGTTTTGAATGTCTCCAGAGAAGGAGACTGTACAGCTCCCTGGGCAGCCTGTTCGAGTGTTCTGTTACCCTCACTGTGAAAAAGTTTCTCCTTACATTTATATTAAATCTCTTATCTTCCAGCTTGCACCCATTGCCCCTTGTCCTATCATTGGTTGAGACTGAGAAGAGCCTGGCTCCGTCCTCCTGACACTCACCTTTTACATATTTATAAACATTAATGAGGTCACCCCTCAGTCTCTAAGCTAAAGAGACCCAGCTCCCTCAGCCTTTCCTTATAAGGGAGATGCTCCACGCCCTTAATCATCTTTGTGGCTCTGCACTGGACTCTTCTGAGCAGTTCTCTGTCCTTCTTGAACTGAGGGACCCAGGACTGGAC
The DNA here is from genome assembly GCA_024336885.1 of Actenoides hombroni. Classification (NCBI taxonomy): domain Eukaryota; kingdom Metazoa; phylum Chordata; class Aves; order Coraciiformes; family Alcedinidae; genus Actenoides; species Actenoides hombroni. The sequence continues at coordinate 31,440,994 of WUAM01000395.1, forward strand.
ACAATATTCCAGATGCAGCCTCACCAGGGCAGAGTAGAGGGGGAGAAGAACCTCTCTCAATCTACTCACCACACTCCAATACACCCCAGGATGCCATTGGCCTTCCTGGCCACAAGGGCACTTTGCTGGCTTCATGGTCCCTTCAATCTTACTACAAAGTTAGTATCTCAATGATAAAGAGGATGAAGTAATATGTATTGATGGCACGCAAGCAGGCAATGTTTTCTAGGGTCGGCCTACAGCTGCTTTGTGTAGTTAAACAAGAAAATGACAGCTGCAAATCAAGAACTGCAAAATACCCCATTGGACACAAAGCAGAAATTTATGTTCCCTTAACCCTTCTTCACCTTTGCCATTAGGATGCCTGAACTTCTGCACCAGATGCAGTGGCTGATTTCAGCATCTTATTTCAGTTACTGTGGTGACAGATCCCAACTAGAACCACTCATTCCACAGGAGGAAGGGACTCAAAGTAGCTCGCTATGGATGAGCTACATCTGCCTCACCTAAGAAGCATGTTTTTCCTTATCCACCCACACTCTGCCAATAATATAAATCCTGCAAAGTTTAAGAAACAGAATAATTCAGCAGGATCAGACTTCCAGCAGAAAGGTAAAGACATCAAAATTTTCTTCTGCTGATTACATGTAAATGGGAGAACAACCTAGCTCATTTAAGCCTCTGAAAGGCTTAAATGAAAGTCTAATTGTCATTTACTTCTGTTCATTATATAAAAGTTCATAGAGCGGAGAAAGGAAGGAGCCGTGATACTTTATCAATCCATGAAAGGTCATTATTTTCAAAGTAAAATTCATGAAAGGTTGAATACGTATTGTAGATAATAATTGAGCAATATAATATCCCATATTATATATAGAATACATTCTGACATTACACAGGTTAAGAACATGAGAAAAATACTGTTTCTCCTACAGTCAGAATGTCACATCCATACAGCCAAAGCCATTTAATAAGTTTTACATCTTTCCTTAAGTAGAACTGGGATTGTTCATCAACTGATAGAAGCCTGCACTATATCACATGTGCTGATTCGGTGCAATGCCCTCTTATTAGTGACTTTTTGATCATACAGCTTCCTCATCTGCAAATAGGAATAGCTTTTTGTCATTAGTCATGCCAATTTAACTTGTACTGGAACAAGGAATATGCAGGAGTAAGCCAAAGTTAAAACTTTCTGATACTAAACAGCAGGTTGCCTGATGTCTTCAGCATTAGCATTTAAGTTCACTGCAGCTCAACTCATTTTGTATCAGAGGAGATTTATATCAAGCAGTGGGAAGGCACATCGTCTTTTTGTTCTGTCCAACCAAATTACCATTAAGAACACAGATTATAATAAGCAAACAAATAAAATCATAGGTAGGGTAATATTTCAAGTGCTATCAAAACTTGTAAAGGTTACTCTGGTGCTAGGAATATTTTCTGAACATCTCACTCTTTGAAGTACTTCTTGAAATGTAACATTTTCTTTTCTCTTCTAACTGAAGTGTATGACGCAGTGGAAATTTATAGACATGCAAGCCAGTATCAAACTACATAATTTGCTTTGCTTTGTGCCATTCTGAAGTATAATTTACTGGTCATTTGTCCTTTCCCACCTTAGGCTGAGATCCCAAAAGGTGTAAGACTGCAAACATTCACAAGGACATTTTGGTGATCTCCTATTTAAGCTAAAGCTTGGTACATATTGTGTCTTCACTTACATATTATCTTAGAACCATTTGGTTCAGGAGGGACCTTTAGAGGTCATCTAGTCCAACCTCCCTGCCATTGGCAGGGACATCTTTGGTGTTACGAAAAGGCAACATTTTTTCTTCACAATTCTTCCCCCTGAAAATAGCTACTTCTGCTTTACAGAAATTGAAATTTATGTTTGAAAGACCAAGCTTGCTTATTTCTTTTACAAACAACACAAATAACTACCCTACAGCTGCTTTTTACCATCTTGGGTTGACTTTAGTTGGATCAACAACAGTTCCAAGGATTTCCTACCACATCTTCTCTTCCATTTCATCTCATTCTAGGGAGGCTGGAAAGTCTCACAAATGAAAACTAGAAGCAGTTAATCCAAGCTTAATTTTAGACTAGGCAGTCTATGCCTTTAACCAAGGAACTTGCACCTCATCTTAAATAACATTGCATTTCTACCTCATGCACAGCCCTAGAAACTACATCTGCATTCTACTTTCTATCAAAAAATACAGTTTGAAACAAAGATGGCAGAAAACATGCTGACATCTCCTTGATAACCACTTAAGGTATAACTTAGACAATCTGAGCACTAAGCACAGACACACGGTCTGACAGTTAAGACCAGACTTGCATTCTCACCACACATCACAAATATAACCTTTATTCTAAGGTATATAAAACATTTTTCAAAGACCATAAGTATTTAAATCACAGAAGCATGAGATGTAAAATGACAACTCAACAAACAGCAACAAAATACATTATTTATTTTAAACTTGGCCAGCTTAATAAATGCCTATCTCATCAGCATGACAGAAATAAGGATTTAATTTTTTTTAAATGGCCAAGTCTTACATGGAATATCAGTTTAAATACCATTATATCAGTACTGCAGCTCTGACAGCTCACAGTAATACAGGAATTCAGAAAATAATTAGGGTCTCTTCACTTAGCAAATTAAAAGACAATGTAGGATATAAAAGACTAGCTACTGAATCAGGAGAGTGAGTTTGGAACAACTTACTTGTTGCACATGAGACGGGCATAAGCTTTCTTTAGAAACTATCCTAGGTCCTACTTTAGCTTTGCAATTTTTTCATTATAGTATTTACATATTTTACCTCTTTTTAAAATGTTATTCCTGTTATGAGCATTTTCTGGGTTTGAAAAATATAGCAGATGACGACTCACATTGAGGAAAAAGCATCTTTAGAGTGAAACCTGGGTAATTTAAATCCTGAAAAAGAAAAATCACATTTTCTAACTGGGAAACAACAAGAACAAACCCCAAGTAAGTAAAGATAATTCCTCTTAGAATAATAGTTGATTAATAGCAACTCTTATACTGATTCATATGCAAATATATTTTCAATGGCATTGAAATATTTGGCTATGCAATGCAGAAACTTAAGGAAAGAAATCTCCAAATTTTCTCTTCGTTCAAATATACAGCAGTGAACATACCTTTTCAAGCACAGCACAATTACTTAAAAGCAAGGAAATTTCACTGTGTTAAGATATAACTTCTTTATTGGAAAATGTTTGACATCAAGTCAAAAAGAGCCCACATCCAAAAAAAAATAAATCCCTCCCTATTGTTCTACTGCATTCCATTCCTGTTACATCAACTCGGTATCTGTGACAAATTAACTCTGCCCTGCAGGCCAGTGAATTCCTATTAACGACTTATTATGGAGGAAAGTAAAAACAAGTCAGTCAGGAGCTCTGCCCATCAGACAAAGCAAGCTGTCATTCTGCTTAACTTCTACAACTAATGTCCTCAGACCCACAAGAGAGAAAAGAAACACCATTTGGCATTTAAACTTGAGGTGCCAGGATGCATTAAAGCAGAAAACAAGCCTGGATTGATTACTCCCGATTTTAAAAGGTCAAGAATTGCTAAGGGTTTTGTTGTTGTTGTTGTTTGTTTAAATGCATATTTAGTTGATTTACAAGGCAATTGTTTTAAATTGTAAATTATAACCCTGTATAATGGGCACTGCCTTAATTAGATTTTAACTGTATGGTAATCTGAAAGTGTGTGTAGGGGGGTGTTTCGAGCCTTCTCGAGGTCTGCTAATAAAACCTGCATATCCCATAAAAATACTAAATCAGATCACTATAGCTAACATTTGTAATTGAGTATATACTTGAAATGTAAAGTGCAGGGCTTCCACAAATGATGACCATTTTGAAACATTTAAATTTCATTTGAAAATGGCATTTTTGCTTCCCTCGTATGACCAGATTTATACCATTTTCCTAATAGCCATGGAGAGGGAAGTAGTACAGAAAAGAACTACAGTAAAATAAGTAGACCAGCTCACAAAGGCTTCATCTGTGTTGTGTGGTTTCAAGATGCATCACTAAAATCAACCTCTAGCTTGGTCTTAAAATCAAACCAAAAATCTTCTAGAATTAGTAGTATAAAACTTACCTTCAACATTTCACTCTGGCTTTGCTCACAGACCCAAACAAACCCATAATAGTCTTACTTTATTTATTTAATTTTTTTTGCAGATTGTAATGATAATTTCATTTTTAATCCTACCTACCAGAGCAATAATCAAAGAAAAGATAGAACATTTATCAGTAGAATCAGTGGTAAAAGAGCTGCAGTGCTATTTTCTCCCAGGATCTCATCTTTGAAAAACAAACTTGGACAAAAGCATTCCACCTCAAAGAAAATAAGCATCTTCAGGCAGCAACATCAAATTTAAGTCACTGGAAATTAAGGCTAGGACACCTGATGCATATACACTGACAATCCATTAGACCAGCAGATTAATAGCATCCAAACCAGCCTCACCTTTACTTGTCTGGATTTGGGGTGGCAGGTCCCAAAACCAGAGGAGCATTCAGTCAGGAGGGAGGAGAAGACAGCTGCACAGCTGCACCCAGCCCCAGCTCAGGAATCAGCTGATGTGCAGCTACTGCTGGAAAACTGCTTTAATTTGGTGGTTACCACCTCTCTCTCTAAAGTCTTGGTAATAGGAAAAACATAAATATGTGCTTAAACATGCTGCTGACATCATACAAAAGTTAAAGGCTAATCTCACTTCCTTCACATAATGGAAAATAGGTACAAAGGCAATTCTGTTGAATCTGACCTCCACAGCTGCATCGCTGTCTGCAACCACTGACCAAAATTACCACACAGTCTGCTCCTCCCCTTCCCATATCTCAATTTTCCACACACAGCCATCAGTTTTCATCTTTAGAGTTTCAATTAATAGAAGTATCATCACATGGATGAAAGTATATTTAAGGAAACTAGTTTAGACTTTCTTAACTGTTTCAGGAAGGCTTTCTGTTAGAGCATGATTAGCGACTTCTTTACAGGTGAAGCTGCCACAACACAGCATATACAGAACCTGTGAAATATTACTGGTACCTCCTCATGCTTCTGAAAAAAAAAAAAACCACAGACCAAATATCCAATGAGAAGCAAAAGTAATACCCATGCACTTGTTCCGTTTATACATCACTCAGAAGTTCTCTTCTGGACCAAAGTGTGCCTGAAGTTCCTTCTAGAGGTTCTATGCTCCGAAGTCCAGAAATGGATCCAGCAAAATACTCTAGAATCTGAGCAAAACTGCCCAGCAAGTCAGACTCAGCAATGCAATGAGGTGTGGTAAATCAATTAATTTTGATTTGCCAAAACTGTCCACCTGGAGCCTCTACATTTACATTGCTACTTCAAAGAGTACTGTAGTGAAAATGCACGTTCCCCCTGAAGCTGCACACCAATTTCCATCGAGCACAGAATTCCTTGATTTCTGTCCCAGAAATTCTAGACAGTATACTTTTGACTTCTGTTATTACTTGGGTTTTGTTTTGTTGGTTTGGGGTTTTTTGTTGTTTTGCTGGGGTTTCTTAACTCGAAAGGCACTTTATTCTACCCTTACACAACCAAATTGCTCCTTTCCACAGTGCACTGTCAACGAGAGTCTTGCATAATAAAATGGTGCTAACACTTCACAATGACATTTTCTGTTGGTGCCCAGAAACACATCTGCAAGAAAGGGTTTGTTCAGAACTAGGGTTGTACACTAAAATAATCATGTTCATAGCCCCTCTCCCTCACAGCTGCTGCTGTTTACAGGCTCCAGATGAACCATATGCAGAGAGCCTGGTTCGGAAAACACAGCCCTTACATATCGCCCTTTTCTTTCACTGTTTACCTTTTGATCTGACCCTTGACATCCACACTTTATAACCGAGAAACATTTTTCAAAGCTTTCACGTTTTACTTAAAAGATACAGGCGAAAATAGTTCAGCAGAACATGGAAAGAAAGACCTTTCTCTGAAACACAGCCTGCCTACTTCACCCAGCAGACAGAAGTGCTGCTGGAAGGGAACTGAGAGTGTCCTCTGGTGATAATAACTAGAATTTCCCAAAGCTGAGGAAGTTATACAGATACCTGTGCCCAAAGCCACCACACACAGCACTGCCGTGCTCTCTGCACGCTGTGAGTGTGCGTTGGGAGATTCATTGCAGTGTGACAGAAAGTCTGATTTACGAAGCCTTTTTTAGGAATAAAAGGACCTTGGGGTCTAAGCACGTCATCCAAATACATTTTGGAAACAGGCATTTGTTTAATGTACGTGCTTGCCTTTAAACATAACCTTTGGACACCGGTGTTACATTAACAGTGATCACCATCAGTTCATTAACATGACAGAGAAACTGGTTATTCTTCAACAGGATGAAAAAGGACTGATACAAGCAATTGCCAATTTCTTTCTGACTAATTTAACAAAATCTTTCATGTTGGAAGAGACCTCTGAAGATCACCTCGTCTAAACCCCCTGCTCAAAACAGGGTCAGCTACAGCAGGGATGCATCTAGTCAGGTTTTGAGTATCTCCAGGTATGGAGGTGCCACAAAATCTCTGGGAAGCCTGGTCCAGTGTTCAACCACCCTTAAAGAATAAATTTTTATTGCCTTCCAGCAGAATTTCCTATATCTTAGTTAGTGCCCATTGCCTCTTGTGCTGTCACTGGGCATCAGTGAGAAAAGCCTGACTCCATCTTCTTTATGGCCCATCCCTCAGGTGCATACACACATGGGTAAGATCCCCCTGAGCTTCCCTTCTCCAGGCTGAACACTCCCAGCTCTCTCAGGCTCCCCTTGTATGTCAGATACTCCAAGTCCTTTCATCATCTTCATGGCCCTTTGCTGGACTCACGCCAGCAAGTCCATGTCTGGTACCGAGAAAGACAGCACTAGACCCAACCCTCCAGCTGTGTCTCACCAGGGCTGACGAGAGGAGAGCAGGATAAGTAAGGGTGTAATTTTAACTAGATTCACGGCTGAACACCTCCTTCCCACATTGATGAGAAAGCATTGTTCTCGCTTTTAGATTGGTTATTCTTTCTCATACTTCTGAACTACGGGGGTTTAATTTCTGTTTCAAAATGTCATTTTATTAAGTTCCCATTCCTGTGAAAGTAAAACCACTTTTATCCTGAGGTGTAAATCTGAAAGTTAAGAAAATCTTTGGACTTGTTACCTCATAACCCATAAAGTACAGTACGATCAACATTGTCCTTCCACTCGCCCAAGCCTATCATGCTAATGCCAAAAGCAGTACACCTGAACAAGTATATTTCTACAGCATCAGAGAATTATAAAAGAAAAGAAAATCGTAATTCATATAAAACCATTACGACCTCCAGCTTTCAGAACTGCCAATACAATAACATAAGTCTCCAAGGGTAAATCTAAACAGCTAGCCTTGGCCATTTGAAATCTACAGGACTCTGTTTTCATATTTGTGTATGTATATAAATGACACACATACCCCCCCCCCCCCCCAATCCTAAAAACAAAAAAAAGACACAGTTCATCTTCGATCGCAGATCTCGTAAAACATTCCAAGCAAGCACGGGAGTAAATATAGCTAGAGTTTTAAGCTCTTCCTGCGATGATTCATTTGTTTTTGCCATGTGTCTTGTGCAATGGGAGCTATACATTAGGGCGATCTAACTGCCTTCCTCTGCGTGGGCAGTGCCTAGCGTGCTGTCAAGGCTACTAAAATACGAACAGAAACAATAAGACTAAACCCAGCTTTTGAGGGCAAGATGTTTACACATAATTTAGAAAAAAAAAAATAAAAATCTCCTGCCTTTTTTTTTTTTGGAAACTGAATTCCACCTTACCAGATCACACGGTTCAACTCTTTGTACCTGAAATTTATGTAAGGCCCTGCATTACAAAACCAACTGACATAAAGGGCATTTTTAAAGGGGCACTAGGGTAGTTATCAGAACAAGCCACTTGCACCTTAACGTGAATGAAGGTTCAGGCTGCCTTTTTAAAAAACTGGTCTTCTAACTGCATATAACTTTTCATTTCTTAATGCTTAATATTTTAGAACAGAACTGAAGGGACAAACAGAGGCATGAACACATCCCATTTTTGTATTACAAGGAGAAATCCTTCCAAAGTAACGTGGGCCCATGAGTCAAAATCTCTTCTGTATCTTCAGAACTCTACGTAATACCATATGAATGGATGTCTAGAATATCCTTAATTTAGGAAATACTGGAGTGTCATGCATTATCATATTTAGGTTACAGGCTGTCCACTAGCTAAGTATCTGGTTACCTTGAAATAGTTGCCCTTTTCAGCATTAAAACTTTTTATTTGTCATCTGTGATTATACATATCAGCAAAGGTTCACAACTACAGCAGTCAGTAAGTGCAAGCTCACTCTGGCCATGCATGAGGAAGACATTTCTTAGTGGGCTACAATCAGGTTGTACACAGCATTGTACACACCTCAATCCCATAGCTTCTCTGGCTTATTTCTGCCTGCTACTGTGCAGGTGTCTGTGCACCACAAGATAGTTCAGGTACCTATTCTCACCTGTTTAGGTATTTTACTCGCCTTTTTGTTGTCTTTATATTTTTCTAGATCTAGTTATGAAATACTAGTCAGGCAAAAATCCCATTTTCTAGCACTTATTCATAAAGCTAAAATTTAAAGAACAAAAAGCCCACACAGACCTCTGTGCCCTCTTTACCACCTACTAAGGTCCCAATGTTAACTTCTTGGGATTCAACAGAAGTTTGTATTTATACCAGGAAAAAATTATTTCAAGTTAAGGTAATGATCTGCCAATGCACTTCAGCCAAAGCAGAAGAAATTTTCAGGGCCAGTCCTACCAGCATTTTATCTTCCTCTGCAGTTTCTCGTTCTCGGGTCAGTACCTGTATGGAACTGACAGTTTAGTTCCGTGACAAACAGGAACTGTTTTGAAAAATTATGAATTCCTCAATAGTTATTAACTATTCCAAAACATTCACTTAACAGACTGTCAATAACATAACACAATATCATTTTATACCCACCACTGATATTCTTCCTGTGTCTTACAGGATTCTTTAGGTATGAATTTGACTTCTCCCTGCTTTCAGGAAAGAAGTAATGCAAATGATGTAAAATCCCTTTTTGTTCAGGTATAAAACTTGCTGCTAGAGACTAAACACTGAAGTTGGAAGGCACAGCCTTATTAAATATTAATATTCTGCTACATTTTTATATTCCATTTCAATATATTTGTGGCCAATAACCATCCATTTTCCCTCACTAGCAGAAGCCAAGCAGGTGTGCAGGTAGCTGGTTTCCAAGACAACATCCTGGCAAGGGATTAGAGCAGACACTTGCATGTGTATAACTCTGAATAATGCAAACACTGTTAAGTGATACATTTTTCATTATCTGAACATCACATGATGTTTTATGCCATTTAATACTTTTTTTTTTTTGCCTGTTGAACATGTTCCTGTTAAGAACCCAATTCAAACCTCACAAGCAAATGTAATGATAGTTTCATTATAACAATGAAAATACCACTTTACGCATTTCTTCCATGAGCTCGATAAGTAGTTATCCAAACATCTGTTCCTTTTCCTACATTTCACATTTAGAACAACTAAGCACCAAGACACAGACATTTATAAAAACAAAAGGTGAAGAAATGTGTAACTTCATCAAATACATCCACACTTCATCAAGAAGGCTGAGTACTTTGAAGAGATACATCTCTCCAGTAATTCTCACCTATTTGCTCTAGAGAGAGATACCAGTCCTTTACCAATATCTTAAACTGGAAAGCACTGAAGAACGCTTGACAGTGTTACATCAACAAACTACGAATTATAACATTAAGCAACAACCTGTTAATAAAAAAACCAAAACCTGAACACAAGTGAATAGAAGCCACATATGAAAGGTTTTTCTCTTCTTAAAGACAATTTGAAATGCACCTATTCAAAACAAAACCTTTACATAGATTAGAATGCATACCCCTGCATGCTAATTTTACTAGTTAATTTGTAGTTTACACATACTGCCAGAGGACAGAAAACCTATGGCTTTCTCCATACTTCTCACAGTAATAGCACACTTCAGTTACACCAGAATATGTCATCTAGGAAAGCACAACATAAAGAGAAGTGGCCTTTTTTTGATCCACTACAAATCAGATCAGCAAACTCTTACAAGATCAAAAAAGCTATGTTTTATAATTCAGCAAACCCCCATCTCCACTTTACTCATTACGATAATCCACAATATAAAAAATGCTGAAGTTTCCTCATGTGGATGGAAAATGTTAAGTGTTACTGTCACTCTGTCCTTCGCAACATCAAGGAGAAAGACGTAAAAGTACCTGGTCCTTCAAACAAGTATTTCTAGAATTGAAACTAGGAGCAAAAGGTTTAAGTGTTATTACTTTAAATTCGTAGATTTCAAAGTGAGGAAGCTAAAACCTGATGGCTTATAATGGATACACCTACACTTTTTAAAGTCAAGGAAGAACAGAAAAGACAAGTTCATATGCTTTTAATCCTTCTTCTACACTATAACTGCTTCCAGCTATAAACCACCTTCTCTCGCCCAAAACTAAAGCAACAATTCTCCTGCCTTGAGAAACATTTTCGAGGATGTTTCAAAATCTTTATCAAAGTCAAATCTCCCCAAAATGCTGGAAGTTACTTGGTCTTAATCTCATTTCACACTTTTCACTGAGCTCAGAAGATGCAGAGGCACCTGGTGGATATTAAAAGCATTTCTAGTAATTGAAGCTATCCTCCTTTCCTTACCTCGTGGTTAGATAAGTCACCTGTCCTGGTGCCTCTGAAAATCCTGATAGAAAAAAAAGTATTTGTGAAAAACCTGCACATTCAGCAATTAAGGGTAGAGCCTCAACAGCTGAGTAATTAAAAGCGGGCTTAGGTCGCTGAAGTTTGTGAAGATGAAGTAAATGTCTACACATTTCTCAGTACTGTAGCATTAGGGCCTTCAATGTCACAGAAGGTCAACAGAAATTAGACTCCCTGAGCTTTGACACGCCTGAGCTTCAAAACCTTACTCTAGATCTTTACAGATTCAAGATGCAAACCCAGGAAACACTCCAGCACATGTGACTGATCACTGGAGAAATCCCATTTGGTTCAATGAAGCAACTTGCATGGCCAAAATGATGCTTGTATTTATAACTATTTCCAGGATTAGGGTTTTAAAGTTTGCTGCAGACTGCTCAGAAAAGATGAGAGACTCAACCTGTCAACTGCTTAATTAGATGGAGTTGCAATTCTCTGATTAACTCCCTCCAAAGAAACAGCCATCTGTTTCATGTTGCAAACATCCCTAATGTCTCATCCTGCTTTAACAATGAACTTAGGAGAAATGTCTCTTAAAATAAAAGCCCCAGTCACACAAACAGATACTTGTAGAGTTAATACCATCCATAAGCTCACTGAAGTCAGTGCAACTTCACAATATTTTATTTTTTTTTAAACTGCTTTAAGTCTTTTGGCACAAACGTCAACAGAATATTAGACAGGCTTTGTCAGTACCCCAAGGGCACCCCCAGCCCTGACTGTCCCTGCCCAGCCCCCTGGAGCTCCCTTTAGCCTGCTCAGGTCCCAGGAGCTCATGTCAGCTCCCTGAGCCCATCAGTCCCTGACCCACTGAAGCCCCAGCAGTGCCAGTCTCCAGCTCAACATAGCCCTGCCCAGACACAGGACTGACTTCTCAGCTACCCACTGTGACAAGGGAAGATAAGAGATAATACAGATTAAGCAAAATTCCAGATAAAATACAGTTTATTGACATTAAAACCAGTAAAGAGTGTTTGATACTGTCATTTTTAAAGAATTCAATCAGACCTCTGCTGCTGTTGCGTTTCATAGAATAATTATTCCTAACATGCAACAAGTGTATAATATACAGATAAAGTTTTGTGCCATAAGAAGGCAGACCAGTATCTGCCTCTTCCTCCAGAATTTGTGGTGGGTTAACCCTGGCAAACAAATTAGGATGAGTGAGCTTCATGGGTGAAGATAAAGGCAGAGATAATGCTTAACAACCACCTTCACAGGCAAGAGAGATTCAACATGGGGAAAATTCATTCAATTTATTTCCAAAAGAGACACAGACAAACACTGAAGCAACACCCTTCCTCCCTTCCCTCACAGGCTCAACTTCACTTCTTCAGACTCCTCTGCCTTTCCACTCCTGAGCTGCACAAGAAGACAGGGACATCAGAGTCAGTACACAGCAGTTCCTCTCCACCACCCCTTCCCTCTCATACTTTTCTCCTGCTCTGGCAGGGCCTCTCCTTAAAGGCTGTTGTCCTTCAGGAAAAATTTTGTCTCCTGCATGGGCTCCTCCTCGGGCTGCTGTATCTGCTCCGATGCCATGGAACATCTCCTCATTTTTCTCTGATCTCCATTTCCCTCTACTGTTCATCACACTTTTTCCACCTTCCCCTCTCAGTCCGGCATTTTTTTGTTCCCTTTTTAAATAGGTTTTTACAGAAGTGCAACATTTGTGGCTGACGGGCTCAGCTGCATCTTGTGGTGGAGCCACTGGATCTGGCCATATCCAGCACAGGGCAGGCCCTGGCCTCTTCTCACAGATGCCACCACTGCAGCTCCCCACCCTCAAAACCCTCCAGGTACACTCAGTGCAAAGCCAAACAGCATCCAGCCACAACACCACAAAGCTATTGGAAAGAAACCAAGACTGACCTAGAGTCTCAAATCTCAGGCAGAAAGAAGTTAAATGTCATGGCATCACCCACAAAGAACTACAGATTAGAGTGGGGAAAGAGAGGAAAACAACCCTTGTGGCAGCAACACAGAGCTCTGGGGATGTTAAGGAGCAGCAGAACAGAAGCCACTCTCTCAAAATTGGACAAGAATGAAAGCCACTTCGTTTTATCTCTTAGGGATGGGGGGGAATGGCTTACTGAACTTAAAACCTGGTCATCTTCACAATATAACCACAATTTCTCAAGTGCAGTTACAGCAATAAGACTGCAAAAGGCTAAGAAATGCTGACCTCAGTGGCAGCACAGAACAGAGTTTGTGCTGGAGAGATCACAGGCATCTGGATATTTATCCACTCTGCTCCACACAACCCCTTTCCCTCCAACCACTTCAGAGCTTTTCGTTGATGAGATTTTTGCGATTCTTGACGTTAATCTTATTGCGCTCATGTCGTGATCAAGTATATAGATTTCAGGTTGATGCGTTTGCCTAAGAAACTGTCATTTCAGATACCTCTACTGCTGTCAAACTTAGGTTTCTGAGACTTCTTTGTTAAAAACCATACGCTTGTATCAATATACACTACATTTGCCTACGGCATTTCCCTTGCTGAAGGGGGCTCTCTTGTGTGCTTTCAAAGATGTGACGTAAACATGCCCCTGTTCAGTTTTAATTACAACAGAAAGAGATATTCCCTGAGCAGAGAGTTCAACTAAGAGCTAATCAGATTTAAAAAAACCAAACTTGTTTGCAAGCACAGTTTTAATTTAAGCATCCATTCTAATATGTTGTAAAATATTTTATTTCCTTGAGCTTATGTTAGTTATCTATTTGAGAATCTAATTCTACATTTTTAATAATAAACCTAAAGCATTCAAACTAATAGCTTTAAGAAAGTCAGTATACAAATACCAATAATGGCCACCCTATTAGTCACTATCACACACACATAGTTGCTTGTACCAACTGTGATGACCTCCAGTAAACAAAACTGGAAGAGAAATAAATTTCTCAGACTAATACACAACTCAGCAGCTTCTCAGTCATAAATCATACCATTTATATATCAAAGTCATAATTTCAGATGAGGGAAATTATAATATCCTACAGTACCATCTTTCCATACGTTTTGGGTTGGGTTTTTTGCTTGGTTTTTTTTAAATCAAAGTACTGCTGTCATTTGATCTTCTAATTTGCTACCATAGCCTGAAATTTCTGAACTGCAAAACACCAAGTTCTGAATCCCGCTGTTGATTCTTCTTTAATGAAAGAGAGCAAACATTGCTGGTCATCCTCTCCAGCCCGTCAAATACTGTTTACATAATCAACCTCATAGCTCTACTGAATCTTGTAGAGTGAAACTGCAGGATTTCTGATAAGGTTTTTATCCAGTGCCGCTTCAGAAACTGAGCATTAGTATTGTTTAAAAAAATTGCTCCACCACTTCCTCCTAGCAATAGGGAAAGAAAAAACCCAACCAAACAAAAACACAACCCCAGAACACCCAACTATACAGGTTATGAAAACCTAGTGGCTCTCCTCCATGCTTTAAGTGTCTAAAATTGACAAGATTGCAGTTGCTTCACTTCTCTCTCTTCACAGTAAGAGACAGTTACAGGCACCTGTAAAGGAAATATTTCCAGCTGAGAGCTCTTACAGTGAGAGTTTTTCCTGGACATCCATTTCTGTCAGTGCACACACAAAGATGATGTGAACTACAACATCCTCAGTGGTAATTTCTCATCATACTCTCTCCTACATGCCTGACCATCCAGAGGAACAGCTAACTGCTTTTACAGTTTTGGCTAAGCAGACTGGATAAAATTCAGTTAGTTCACTTGAAGCTGAAGCAATATGGACAGAAGAGAAGAAAGCAAGTGTAAAACTTTACCAAGGACTTCAACCCATGCTTAAAGGGTGTGTATTACAGGCTGAGACTGTGTTTTGACACTCAGAAAACAAGTGGCTGCATTCTTTCTGCATCCACAAATCATACATTCTTCATGCTCACCTTCACCACAGATGTAAAACCTCCCGACGCCCTACAACAAGCTGCAGCTGTAGAGCAGAACAAGGGAAGACACAAATCTGGTGTGAAACAGGGAGTGCCAGAGATTAAGGGGACTGTCAATGGGCATGAGGGACCTGCAGTAGTAGGGAGCTAGTTAGACTTGCTTTCTCAGATGATCCTGAATATAGAAAGTAGATTGCATCTATAGTTAGAAAAGGAAAAATCTCATTAAGTCCTGACAGCTTCTGTTAAGCAAGCTCAGAATGCTTGAAGCCTACCTAACATTTGTATCACATGGTAATGGCACATAATATACACATAATCAAACATCTATCCTTTCCTGAATACTAAGAAAGCAGAGAGCTAAAAACATGTATCTGAAAACTCTTGCTATAGGCTTACCTCTACCTATCAGAAGACTTCTTCCATAAACAAATTGAATGTCAACTAAGAAAAAACATCGCGTGCACACACACACATCTTGGTAAGATGAAACAGCCATCTCCTGCAGATGTAGCTCCTGCTATTCAAACTCACCTTTGTTTTACAGAGTGTGCTGCTTTCCCCAGACAGTTAATTTTAGAGCTAGTCTCCCTTTTTCTCCAATAAAACTGAGGTTAGGGTACCTGAACCTTAATGATAAGGTATTATGGAAAAAGCTGTGGCTTTCTGAGCAAAATCACAATCCATGCGGAGTCAGCTCTGGTACACAGGGACCTTTCTCCTACCTGTTTTGCCCCTAATGGACCCATACCGATCTCTGCAAAGGTGGATCTGCACAGAGTTCTTCAGCACTCCAGTTCTGGGAACACTGGCTTGCTCAGCATTAGCAAAGTATGAAAATCTGGACTCATAGCAGGTCTAGTGCTCCAACCTGATAAACTCCCTAGAAACCCAAGGAGCTCTTCATGGACCCCACATAGCCCTACCAGGGCTCACAAGGTCAGGCAATGTCCAGAAACAGCAGCACCGCTGAGGTGACTTGGGAACAGCATAGTTCAGTCTGAATCTCACAGCACTGGAGCTATCAAACCCTGCCAGCACTGAGGAGTTTCTTCACAAGGCCAGATCTGCCACCACCTTTTGTAGTCTTATCACACACTGACAGCTGGAACCCAGTTGTATTCCTGTACCAGGACACCAGATGTGGTCCTCATCCCCCCATCATTCAGCACTATCTCAGTATTCCTACTTTACCAATCTCCTCCCACAACGAGCAGTAGCTGCTCACCCCAACTTCTGTATCTTCCTCTGCCCCTCTCCAGAGGAGGGGAAAGGACAATTAGCAGACACTGCACGACGCCAAAAACACTACAGCAGAATGGAGAGGTGACTTGTGATCAGGCTAGTACGGTAAAGCCCTCATCGTCTTTCTCAGGTCACAAATTGCTTCAGCTTCCAGAGTGCTGCTGTTTCTCGGGTGGATGGTTCACAGTGAACCCATTTTCACACAGGAGCAGACAAAGACCTTTGTCTAAAGCTAGCGACTGCAGCATCCCACTGGCAATTGTTTCTGTGCCCTTTTAAGCAAGATACCCTTTCTTAATTTCTGTGTTTCCACAGAAACACCAGATGAAAACAAAAAACACCTCCCTGCTGCTTTGTGGTTTTTAATTTGCTTGCAGAAGGTAACAAAGTGTCCATGAACTGTCCACACTGAATTCAACTGGTGCAGTTTAGATTAATAGCTAGGTCCTTGGCATGGAGCAATTAGAGCTGGCTAAAATTTTTGAAAAAGATGCTGCTTTTGCACCCGTTACAAGATCAGATCATCCTTTGTGTGTGAACTTTCTTTAGAAAGAAAAAGCTGACATTGAAAGTCTGCAAAGCCTCTAATTGCTAGACTTCTAAAAAAAAAAAAAATAGAAAAAGAAAAACAGCAAAGTAGATCAATGCATTTAAATTCTTCCACAGAAACACTTCAAAATTCTGAGGTTTACTTCATTTATCATCTCCTTTTGACAATAGCAATTGAATAAGTAACTCAAAGCAAACATAAGGTCAGAGCTCAAGATCAATGAAAAATGAGT
>WUAM01000395.1:31457853-31497281 GCA_024336885.1 Actenoides hombroni
AAAAAAAAAAAATCTATCTGCAGTCCATTGTACTTTTTACAAAAGTGCATGCACTTGCTCTCATTGTTTTCTTTATTTACAAGACAACCCACATCATCCTTCTGCTCTCCCACAACGTCATTAAAAAAAGCAGAGAGCATCCATGATATGTGCAGTGAAGTTGAATTTCTTGAAGGAAGCCGTGTCAGCGCTATTAAATCAGCATCTATCCCACAGGAAGAAAGTCTTGTAAGAGAAGGGTCCAGACTAAACTGGGTAGGTACTTCAAGTGAAGGAGAAACAGTAAAAAGATACGTTACACATGGAAGAAGGTAACTGCTGAATTCCTTCTGCTGTCCTGGAACAGACAAGCACCTATGTACTCAGAGTTCATGAGGCGCAGAGATGATGGGAGTATTGCTGAATATGAACTAGACAGACTGTAAAGGGAATAGAAAGCATGAGACAGTCCTTCAGCTGCATTTTAATGACAAAAAACAAAACAACAACAAAAATCAAAACTACACAAACAAACAAGCAAACAAGCAAACAAGCAAACAAAAAATAAAAAACCCAAAACACCACCCAGCACATGGAAGAAGCATGAAGTTCTTAAATAGAGTAGATAGACCTCATGTGAAATGCATACATAGCTCCCCAAACAAATTACTATCTCCATTAATTTTTTAGAAAACAAACATGCTGAACAGTGGACCAGACACATGACAGCTAATAAGAATGAGTTCTCGGAGATGGAAATTACTGAGATGGAAGCAAAAATCCAAAGACCTTATTGCTGTCAAGTCTGGGTGGCAGAGCAATCTTAATCACAGAACACCGAAAGAACTGGTACATGAAATTGCAAGTCTGATAGCATGGATATTAAATAAATCCATCAAATGAGGGAGCACCACGTGACTGAAGAAAACCAAATATGGTGCCTATACTTGAGAGGAAAGACAGAGGAAAAAAAGTCATTTTGATAGGACAGACAGATCAGTCATCTACAGAGAGCAGACAAATCTTCAGGAAAGAATGGAAAACAAAGGAAATCAAATGAATTAGAGAAGACAGATCATGTCACACTAGTCCAAAATCTCTCTCTTCTATTTTATTCCCACACACACACCAACAACAACAACAAAAAAGTGTTGTGAATGTAATCTATCTGGATTTTAATAAATCATTTACCAAAGCACTACATAGGCTGAACTGGGAAAAGTGGGAAAAGTCAGCAAAAGTATAAGAAGTATAAATCAGATAAACTACTTAAAGGAGAAAAGAACAAGTGGAAAGAACCAGGCAGAAAGCTCCTTATGAAGGAATTTCTTTCAGACTGCCCTGCAAGGACAAGGAGTCGAGCATCAGAGAGGAAGGAAAGCATGACAATGAACAAAAGACAAGTTTTAACAGTGCAAGGTGCAGTGCCTGTAAGAACTGCTACAGTGCAGGATGATTCCAAACTATGAACACGGCATCATCATAAGACAAGGAAAGTGCAGCCATGAGAATAGGGAAATGCAACTTCATGCTTTGAGAGCGGTTTTGGAGAAGATCCCTGTGGTTGGCCAGAGCTTTGGGCTACCCCACATTATACTCAGCCTTCTAAAGAAGACCACAAGTTTTCTGCAGCAGACTTAGGTCTTCAACCTCAAGAAAGCTAGGTTCTATCAGCAAACAAACAAACAAACAAAAGTAGAATACTCTGAGTAGGGAAGACAACAGAACTAAGATATATATACCCTGGGCTCCTCTTGCCCACTGAACACCTCTGCTTCGTGACACGATTACTCAGGAATACATGGGCATTTGTTAATATGAGCACAAATAAATTTAAACTCAAAATTACAGGGGTTTGACTGCTAAAGAGTTTGGTACTAGAGCAGATTTCCAATAAAGGGAACACGGGAAATCCTTTGACTGATAGTGGGATAGAGCTAAGCTGTTTCTGAGGAAAAGCTTCAACTGTAGAGGAATATATGGTGCAACTGATGGTATTATTAGCAAAAGACCGAACCTGGTGGCACTCCCCACCAACTTCAAACCAACCCAAGCCACATCTGACCACACCATCCCATTCTCACCTCCTCTTTTCTCTCTGCTTGTGTGTGTCACTTACGTGCTGTGCCTTTCTCCAGGCAGATGACAAACCCTGAAGGACTGTGACTGTGACTTGTTAGGTATACACATGGTTTCTGACAGAAGACCCAGCAAAGCCTCAAGGCTTTACAAAACAGAAATGATGCACTCATGGATAATGCACTGGAGCTTAACAGGTTGGCAGGATCCACAAGCAGAAAAGATATTGGTGTCTAAAGTGGCAGTTCAGCAGGAATTTAGACTGGCTGGGCTTTTAGATCACACAATTTGTATTTGCT
Organism: Actenoides hombroni; assembly: GCA_024336885.1. Taxonomy (NCBI): domain Eukaryota; kingdom Metazoa; phylum Chordata; class Aves; order Coraciiformes; family Alcedinidae; genus Actenoides; species Actenoides hombroni. The sequence goes on from WUAM01000395.1 coordinate 31,460,211, forward strand.
GCCTCCCAAATGAAACTGGTAAAACCCACACTACAAACTCAATCTCATAAAACATTAAACTTTGAAGACATACCAAAAAAAAAAAAAAAAGAAATCCACAAAGCAATTCTTGTTTTGGATAACATTCATCCTATTTAAATTGTGTCTCAGGTGCACATCTACTAATAACAACATGTTTTCTCAAAACAATGCAAGAATGGAGTCAATATATATATATATAATCAGAGCTCAAATAAGGTACACATGAACACTTTACCAGACAAAAAGTATAAACATTCTCTCCATCTCAGTGCCAACAGACACTTATCTCTGCATGAGAGAACTCAAAGTGCAAATGGAGTGTCAGCGCTTGTGTTATGCAGACAGGCAGAAATTAATGTGCAAAACCCTGTACCCAAGCCTGGCTCCAAAGACAGAATTTAGGCTCTCACAGGGATCTCTTTCTCATGCTTGTGTAGCTCCTTATAGAAACCAGAGAGGAATGAAGATTGAGGACCTAAAAAGAGGCTGAGGCACATCTCTGAGCAGCCACAGCATCTTCCAGTAGAGCTCCTTTCTTCCAAGGCAACCTCCCTCCCCTTCCCACCCTGAATCACCAGGGCCCATGTCCAAATCCCTACTGCATTCCTTCCCTCTTCCCACCTTCTGACACAGCCTGGCTTATATTTCTTCTGCTTTTAAATAACCTGCTGGTCATTTAATGCTTTGGAAATAGAAGCTCCCTTTTCTGTTTCAGGATGCAATTTTACCTCAGCCAGCAGCAACAGGGAACTGTTTAAGAAGGTCTGTTTGAGCTCCCAACAACTCCGGGATGCAACATTCTTGCTTGCTCAGCAAGGATGGGACATCCTCTGTTTAATTGCACAGAGATGACAGGTAAACTTTCAGAATTTTATTACTGACACAAGACTTTCAGAGAATTCTAGACTTGGCAAGAATTAAATAGAAGCAGCAAAAGCAAAATTTTCCTCTAAAAATGCAGACTTCTGCCACACCAACCTTGCAAAGCCCATGACACTGTGGTTGAAGGAGCTTTTGCAAGTGACAGAACAATACATATTTTTTCTCAAAAATTTGTTCTCAGAAAGAACCCTAAACATTCTGCTGTGACAACAAACAAAAAAAATGCAGCTGGCATGAAAGCTGAAGGGTTTACTACAGCTTACCAGGAGTGAGCTTGCAGCCCTGATAGAAAAAGAGTATTCCCATCTTACAGATCAATATGCCAAATGTTTTTGATGCCTTGAGTCCCGTATTGAACTCACTCCAAAAAGTAGACCATATGTAGAGCAAAAGATGTTTACTCTAGCAGAAATACCAGAGACCATTTAGAATTAAGAAAACTCCACAGATAAGGTTTTCTTTTTAATTTCAGAAAAGACTAGATAAACTCAAGAACGGTTATCTGGTACAGATGAAATTGGGATGAAATTTTAGGCCAGAAAAAAAAACCACACGATCAGCACCAAGAACTAATTTCAACTTCATGGAAACCACAAATGGGAGGCTAGCAGAACAGAAATACCAGCTCAATCAGCTCCAGTGGGATCTGCAGTCAGCAGAAACGCTAACTTCATTGTAGTAGGAGAAAAAAGAAAAAAAGAGGCACATTGACTAAGACGTTAAACATAAGGCTTAACATACAATTGTGTCCAGAAAACTGACTAACAGTATATGCCAGCCTGGTACCCAGCAGCCTAGTTCTCTCTGTATACTCCAAAACACAGCAGCATACTGAACACAACATATTAAACCAAATGGTGGCACTGCAAAGCCCATGTATTTCAGAGGGAGTAGTTCAGACAATTCCAGTTTATACTAAAATTCCATTTACGAAGGTACAAATTTCTCCCATTTCAGGCAGCGTATCGGTACAAGTGATGATTACGAGCCTAGGCAAGTGCTTCCATTGTTGATGGCAAGGTGAGAAGTGAAGCAGCACTAGAGAAAGCAGCTTAAGAAGCCCTAATGAGGACAGAAAAACCTGCACCTTACAGAAGGGGGAACCCACACAAGTCTCTATTGCTGAGGATGTTTGCACAGTATGAAGAGCATACCCACAGCCTACCAGGGTAGCCCAAACCGGCCTTCCTCCTGGACTACCTGTAAGACGGCTGAAAACACACCATGTCGCCTGGCAGTTTGTGCTCCTCAGTAAAACTCTGAGCCGGACAGAGCTCAAAGCATACACAGCGGAAGAGACGGAGTACTGCTCACTGTTGACAAGGGTGTGTGGGGAAACTGCAAGTTATGGTGGGAAACTGGAGGAAAATGAGAGGTACTGAAGTATAGACAACTAGGGAGTGGGGGAAATGGGTATCACCTTGGATGGAGAGCTCAGGGAAAAAAAAAATACTATAGGAAACCAGACTTTTTTGATTCGGATATTCATAAATTCTCATTTCTTAATTTGTTGTGGTTATGTCCCATCTAATCCAAACTCACCACAGTGAGGGGTACAGAAAGAGGGAAGGAAGAGGTATAGCACAATATTCATTCTGTATCCCACGCTGAAAGCCTGTGCTTCCAGCTCACGCCTACATGCTCCTCGTGCATACAGCCATACCCACATTCACTCCTCTCCAGGATGCAGCTTTATACGCGTGTAAGAAAAACCAGGCTTCTGGAGAACACAGGTGAGACTCTCATGTCTAATAACTTCTCAAATATTTTTGCAAGTCCCTCGCTATTCTCTCCAGAGGCATCTTCTTCCACTTGTTATTTCATTTCCTGTTGGTTCCATTGTAAGTTTCCTTTTATTTAATTTCATGCAGCTTGGCAGAAGAGCATCAAACAACTAAAATGAGGCGCATACAGCATGCACAAAAATGCTGCTGAAGTCTCCAATGCTCTCTGCATTGTCTGAATTAATTCACATTTCACAGATACGGGCCTAAGATGCCTCTTTCACTCCGCACTTCACTCCCATTTGCAGATATTATAGTTAAATTATATAATTGAACCAATATTCATCAGTAAAACATCTAATTACCCACCAGTTTTATACCTGTAATGTCTCTCATGTTAAAGTCAGCCCAGAAGTGACATGAGTCCCGAGGCAGGAGTTTCAGCAGCCAGAATGTAACCATAGATCCTGGCACACAACCACTCATTAGGCTTTTGCTCACTGTAGAAATCGATGAAGAAATCTCTCCTTGAGTGTAGGACCTCACCAAAATGCAACCTCTAATTTGAAAATAAAACACATTCCCTGATCTCACAGTCCTGAAATCACTGACGTGAACCAAATGAAAACGAGTGGAATATCATCCTCCTTACTCTGGAGACAGTCTGAGCAAATCTGAAAAGTTAAAAACAGTCATTCATCTAATCAAGGTGATTCAGAAACCTAAACTAGGGGAGGGCAGGGGGAGGGAAGGAGGTATTAATTAATTTTGTGTCCCTGATGAGCTTCTCGGAAACATCAAGTTAAAATTTTCAATCTAAATTTCAATCTGCTGAGGTATTCATGGTCTTTTACTAAGCTGTAAAAAGTCCAAACTCTTTCCAGCTCCTCTTTCAAAACTCAACAACGTAGCGAAGCAGTATCAGTATAATAATAGCAGAGCATCTTGGCAACAGAACATGCAGAAAAACCACCTGAGATGCAGCTCAGTACGTTTCAAGCATCTATTCATATGCTGCACTCCTCTTTCCAAATCTCCGTCTTGCTTTTCAATTCAAAGTTGCTAAATGGTTTCTGATTTACTGAAAATTAGAGCAGGATATGTATTGTACTTTCTACTGAGTGTTTGCAACCCTGTCTTAGTGCTCCAAAACCTTCAGCACGGGAGCCTGCAAGGAAAGCTCTGCTGCAAGCCTAATTTGCCCAGCCATCTTGTAACACAGAGCAATCTCCCTGAACTCCGTGTTTCAAAATATGATGTATTTATTCACTCTGTCCTTACAGAAGCACAGTTAAAACATGCATGAGTGTTTTAGTTCCTGAAGACACTAATAAGTATGATCATCCGTAACTCCGAATCACAAGGGGGCACCCACATGCTTCATGCTGGTTCAGCACCAATTAGCACATTGTTTTGGAATGAGCTCTCACAGCCAGCCAGGGCATTGCATTGTAACGAATACAGAACAGGAAAGCTGAAGAACAAATCCTCTGCAGGTATAGATCTATCTACTTCAGTTGAGCTCTGTTACAAGTAATTTCAGCTTTCTCACTTAGAAAGTATGCAAGTAAACAATCAATTTGAAATGAAAATCCTCTAGCGCTTTGTGTCGATCGCCACATGACTATTAAGATAACAAAATGAATCACAGGTTTTCTACCCCAGCCTTGATAGCGTTCATGGTTTCCACTGCTGTAGCCGTGAGTCTATACTTCTTGCAAAACACGGTCTAGAAGTTAAAGCGGATTACCAAGTACTGCCATTATCACACTCATTCCCAGACTATGAAACTTTTACGCTTTGTACCAGTCAGTTCTGTCACTCCTCTAACTTCAGGTCAGCCTGACAGCATCACACAATGCAGCTTTACCATCTCTGCGAGCAAAATCCAGCCATTCGTCTTCAGCCAAGCAATCAAGACATAAAGCGAACATCGTAATTTTCACTTTCAAAAGCAGCTGTTCCTTAAAACAGGATATCATCCTAACTCGTTTCAAGTTTATTTACAAGTTGTTTATCTCCGGGGCAGCTTAAGGAAATGAGAGGTTCATTATTTTGCCCTGCCTCAGCCACGTTTTAGGTGCTTTATTTTCAGTTGTAACCACGGGTTCATCTCTGTTTGCTTTCGCAACACATTTCAAAACAAATAACCATCAACCTTCACATATGGTCTGGAGCACGCATTTGACTTTGTTTTTGTTTTCCTCTACTTCAACACCTCCTCACATTACTCAGCTTAACTCCCTCATACCAAACACCCATTAGCATTCAGTCTTGTTTTATTTACTACCTCCTCCTGGGTTTCACCCACTTAAGATCTCCCTTATGGTTCTTCAAACCTGAAGCTGCATAGCGCCGAGCACACAGTGCCTATTTTCCCCGTACTGCAAATTCATGCTACAAGCATCAGCATGACTCAACTCCAAACAAGCATTAGAACACAACCTGCATTAATTGTTTGTTATTTCTGACAGTCTTCACATTAAGAAATGGTCTCTTGAAACCATTGTAATTTTGTTCCCCCATTACACGGCAATAAAAGGACCAAATGAAAGGAAAGAAATAAGAGGGTACACACCAGGAATATATATTAAGAAAAGCTACAGAGCATGTAAAGGAGATGCCACTCTACTCTGGTTTACCAGAAAATGTACCTAATGAAACTACCATAAATTGAGAAGACTTGTTGTAAGAAAAAAAAAAAAAAATAAAATCACTGAACTCCAAATTCTCACAAAGCATGATGTTCCCATAGACCACTGATGAGAGGAAAAACCAAAAGTTGTTTACACTGAATGCCAGACACTTCCCATTACACTGTTTTAAAGTAGAAGATAAATAAATAAACAACCCCCCACATACAAAAAGCAAATCCTTGTCCAACAGACCCAAGGAAAACCTTCCTTCTGGGCTGGTTATTCAGTAATTACTCACAACACCATGCCTCACATCTTCCTGAGGCACCAGATTCTAGCTAACATCACAAAGAGTATTAATGCAAACCACAGTGCTTAAGCCAGGACTTCACCCCAACAATTCAGAAACACAGAGTAAAGCAGCAGTACCTCTTTCCTAAGCTGACAAACCTTGTATTTATGAACATCCATGACACTGTACTTTATTGCTTTATTTCAGCCTAGCCAGAAATATACTGCTTTTCCCCAAGTAAATAGAATAGCACTCTACTAGATTTTCTAGGAATAAAAGCAGAAGCTCAACATCAGCGCAGTGATAGATGAAGAATAAATAAAAGCCATTGTAAAGTAGCTAGGATGAAGAAAAATGTTTTGGTTTGTTTTTTAAAAATATTCACAATAGCTCATGAAGAAATACGCTCACACACTGCTTTAACCAACATCATTAAAACACATGAACCCTGAATCATTGCTTTTGCTTAATGTCATATGAAATGGGGGTGTTCTCTTGTTTTTATTTTAAATGCCAATGGCCATCACCATTAATAAACAAACAGAAGATGAGTCCACAGACTGTCAGGAAGAATCAGAAAAAGAGAGAAAAAGATCTTTCAGTCATGTGAAAATGACTCCTTCATGACTTCACAGGCACCTTGCTCTTTCCTTGTCCTCATTCCTTTAATTACACTATTAAAGAGCAATGCTCAGGACAGGCAGCAAACCTGAAACAAGGCAGGATGTGGCTGCAAATGGAAGAAGGGAAGGATGTTTATGTACCACCCAACTTTGAGGTCTCGAATTATCTACCTGGATTTCCAGCCATACCCCAAAGGAGAGAAACACTTCTCCAGGGAATTGCACTCCCTTTTGCCCCCACAGAAGCAATGTCTCTTCACAGGCTGGAGAGAGAGAGACCAGCAAGGCTAGACAGCCAAGTTCAGCATCCATCCCCTTCTCCAAGTGTCAAGGACACTTTCTTAAGCCAGCTACACTGGGAAGGTAGCCAAATCAAGTCTCAGATGCTACATTCAGTTGTCAGTGCCCAAGGTCCCTCTCCAGACAGCTGCATGTGAAAAAGCATGCATCACCAGACCTCTGACCAGTGAGCACTTCTGCACAGAGATGGAGGACATAAACCCACACACATTTCTCCTGACCTCTTTCACAACATCTAGAAGCATCAACCATCAAGCTGCTCCCTGTGTCACACCTGGATAATACCATGGACACAACATCTCCAAAGATCTTATCCTTTCCAGAGCGCTGGTTTAGGACAGCAACCCAAAGGATCACCAGAGAAAATTGTCTTGACCATGTTCCCAGGTATGCTGCTCTATGCTCCACCTCTTGGCTCTTCACTCAACACAAAGCTTAGTTCAAAGTCTCTTTCTTAATTAAAAAAAAACACAAACCCAGAAGAACAAAGACCTTTGTAATGCCTATACCACCTACTGAGATTTTTTTCACTCTAGTGCCATAGCTCCCATCACTGTTGCATGCTATCGAAACTAAGACACTACCCCAAGAGAAGCCGATCCCCCATAAGGCATCCACAAAGCCATGCAACTCCCTCCTGAGAAGGGTGGGAATGACCACAGAATCCACTGTCTTCAGAAACAAATGTAAATTTCCTCTCCCTTCCTGAACTACAGACATTTCACACATAAACACAGTCTCAGAAGAACACTCTTGTCAAGTTGAAACGGCTACAGAACAAGGAAAAGGTGAATCAGCTCCGAGGACATGCTCTGCTGTGCTCGAATAAGTGCTGAAGCCTAGAAGAGTGGAAGCTAGTGAGAGACAGGCTTTAAAACATCACTGTTGCCATTATCTCTGTTTCCTTTCCTACTGACCAGACGCTGATAGGAAATTTTGTTATTAAGAGCTACAAACAGGATAGTTGAAATAGCTTGGAATCCGATCGATACCTTAAATTGTGGCCACAAATAACAATTCCGATCACAATTTCTTACCCTGTATAATTAGCTTTAAGGTCAGCTGGCTTTATTCCGGTTATCATCACCTTTGCAGATAATTTTTTTCCTATCACACTGGAAACTCCTTTAACCCGTGAAGAATAGCCTGATCTAAATCTCCAACAAGTGAAAACAATGTAGGAATGTAAAGCTCCAAGACCGCTGGGTACTTAAAGGCCCCTTTAAGCATCTAAGTCCAAAAGGTAAGGGCTAAAGTTGCCACCCAGCCTGCATAAGCACCCGACAGACCCCCCGATCTCTGCTGCAAGATACCTGAAGAACTACTAAAACCCTGACAACAGAGAACAGTTTTATGCCATCGTTTCATCCAAACTCTGGAAGTCACTAAAGAAGTCTGTCCCGTAACTAGCCTCACTCACAGGACCAGAACCAGCATGAAGACAATAGATTAGATAGATAGATAGATAGATAGATAGATAGATAGATAGATAGATAGATAGATAGATAGATAGATCTGCCACACAATAGTGGCCATCAAGAGAGCATTTATTCTGTGAGCAGAACTTCTCCTTGTGGAGTTGGGAGATGCTGTCCTCCCCTCGAAAACTGATGTCAAATGGAATGAGAAGATGAGACTGTGTGTTTCCATTTCTTTAAAAGAAAGGATTGAGACATGCAGAGCCCTAATTCCACCCGAGCGTGCACTCCCACGCATGCCGATGCAGCCCAGCCAGCTCCGAGGCGCATCTAGCACTTTCTCTTGGTTATCTCGCACAGATGCAGCATTAGCAAGGCTGGCTGCTCTCCGACAGCTCTCAGACCTCGCTTTAAGCAGGGGAAAGTTCTTCTGTCCTGTGACTATTTCAAGATTTAACTTCTCTGGCGAAAGAAGGAATTTGACCATTGCCGAAAGCTTACGACAAAAATTATGTTCTTAGGGCACTTTCCATGAATAAGGGGAATTTTACTTCTCGTCTCTGCTCTACATGAATTGAAATAGAAATACTGACTAATCTGTTTGACCTGCTTGAGCTCCACTACATAACCATTCACTGCAGCCAGTAGTTGAAGAAGGGTACCCCACAATATCATCACTACTTTTTTCCCTTGCTCTCTTGCTCTTAGATTTAGGAAGTTTACTGTTTTCACAGTGGAAGAAATGAGCCAAGGCAAAAGAGATCATGTGGTAGCATCCTATTTCTGCTTGCACTTCTTCCTTCCATCCCTAATAAATAACATATGTCCTGCCAAATGTCATATATTAATTACCACGAATAATTACCAATAATAATTAAAAACATTAGTTTTAATACCATGATATGCCTTCCATGGAACTCTAAAACGGAATCTAACTTACTTGGCAGGTCTTCAGTGTAAAGTGTTGGAGTGAAAATTAAAGAGGCTTCTTCAAATAGAACTTCGCCTGCTACACAAAGCCAGCGCCGTGACCTGCCCACTTCAGCAGGAGAGAACGAACCCCGCCGCGTTCCAGCCGGCGGTGGTGACGGCTGACGCCAATCCATCCCTTACCGGCAGCGGCAGCCACCGCTCCCCCGCACCGGGCCGCGGCAACGCCTTCCCCGCGCGTGTCACAGCTTTGCAACCCGGCTCGCCCGCAGCCGCAGCCCGGTGTGAGGCCGGAATTCACGCACCGGCCCGGCCTGAGGCGGGAGGGCCGCGGGGAGCGCCGGACCCGACGGTGGGGCGGCGGCCACCGCCCGCGGCGCGGGCAGCTCGGACGCGCGGGGCGGCCGCGGCAGCGCCCAGGCGCGGAGCGGGCCTGCCCTCTGCGGGGTCCGGGAGGTACTGCCGGGCCGTCCGCCTGCCGCCGGGCCGTGCGAGCAGTGGCGGGAGCTGGGAAGCCGGCGGTACAAGCGCCTTCGACTCGGGAGGTCGGTCTCGGATAGCGAGTTTTTACCGGAGAGAGGCTAATACGGAAGTGTAATCGTGCGCGGAAAGAGACCTCCGGAGCTTATATTCAGTAGTTACACGTTTAATCTCTGCGAAGAGAGAACTGACAGATAATGCATCCTCGAGGAGAGGAAGGGAGTGAAGCAGAAGCGAAACCAAGCACGGCTTAGCTGCTACCCGGCAGGCGAGGCCGTCCCAGCGCTCCGCCCCGCGGCTGCCCCGCACACAGCCGCACGGCTCAGGCGCCGTTCCAACGGCACACGCCCCCCCGGCCCCGGGCCGCGCTCTGCCCCCTGCCGCTACCGACCTTCCCGCCGCGCCGCCTTCCAAGGCCGGCCGCGCCCAGCCCGCCGCCCACGCGCCCCGGCCCTCCGCTCCAGACCGCCCAGTGCTCACCGGCGGGAGCGGCCGCCGCCCAGCCCCGCTGGGACAGCCTCGCCGGGGAGGAGAAAAGCTTTGCCCGTGCTGCCTGGGGAGCGGCGCTTCGCCCGCCTTCACATGTGGGCTGCGGGTCGGAAATGAGGCCCGGGCACGAGGCCCGGCGGCACCCGAGGCCCAGAGCTGCTGCTTCCCACAGCGGAAGAGACCTGGCTCTCTCTCGTCTCACAGGCCGAGCCGTGCTCCTGCTCAGTCCTCCCTTGCTCGTTTAACTCCATCGCTCCTTCCCCACCTCTTCCACATCTGCGTTCATTACACAGTCCCAATGGTACCAATTTTTTTTTTTTTTTTACCTTTTTTTACCTTTTTTTTACCTTTTTTTTACCATTTTTGCCAATAGCACCCTCAGACAAGTCCCCTGAGTTTCAATCCCGTAAGGTATCATGCCCTCAGGGATGTTCGTTTGACCCCCAAAGCTGAAATAAGCTCAGGAGTAGCTGCCTGTGCTGCCTTCTCCTCTGGAGTTTGCCACGGCACTGTCAGAAAAGCCGCCCAGGTGGCTGAGATAAGTGTGTGGATAGAAAAGTTTGTTTACTCTTAGCCTTGGTGTGATGGAGTGGGTGCTCACTGAAAGAAGCATTTCAAGGACCTGGAGGGCTCCTGTTCTTGAATCCTCAGTGCTGTGACTCAGTGTGTGGCAATGGCTGTAAATCGTCTTGAGAGTTGTTTTCGCTCCTGGATGCTCTTAATACACAGCAACAGCGGCAAGAAATGTCTCCATCTTCTCCTCTGCAGCTGGAGCCGTCTGCTATTAGCTGAGCCTTGTGGTCCCCAGGTTGGGTTACTACCTAGCAATTTACTAGGCAGAGCAAAGGCCAGGAAAGCAGCTTCAGTGTAGAAAAATATGAAACAGCTGATCTGCTCTGTAAGGGACTGTAAAGGGACTTTTTTTGTTGTTTTTTAAAGTTTTCTCTTCAACTGCAGATCAGCTTCAAGGTCCCCATTTCCTAAAGAGATTAGCAGGTGAAACAGGTTAATTGCTCTGTGGTCATTAGGTCTGTCTCTCCTTCTCCCTCCTGCCTAAGGATGCTCTCCATGATCAGCAAGTACAGCCAGCTTTCTCGAGCACAGCAGCTGTTCCTGGGAACGGAGCGCGAGGCACACACGATGCTGTAGTCTGAAAGGTGGACTTTCCCCTGTAGTCACACTCTGCATCTGGAAAGGAAGCTGCACGACTGATTGACAGATCACAACCAGCACTGACTCGGAAAGACAAACCCTCATAGTCCTGTTCGATACCCTTCCTAATAACCCTGGTACTACATATACAGAGACGAAATTGATGGAAACAGGCAAAAGTCACAGAGCAAATCATTGGTGAAAACTAAGGACTAGATGTGAAATATTCTAGCTTCTTTAAGTTCATTTAAGAGTAAGTTTCTCCTGAAAATAAGTCTCATGAGGAGCAGCTGAAGGATCTGGGGTTGTTTAGTCTGAAGAAAAGGAGGCTGAGGGGAGATGTTATTGCTCTGTACAACTACCTAAAAGGAGGTTGTAGAGAGATGGGTGTTGGTCTCTTCTCACAAGTCACAACTGATAGGACAAGAGGAAATGGCATCAAGTTATGCCAGGGGATGTTTAGGTTGGACATTAGGAGAAACTTCTGTACTGAAAAGATTATCAAAGACTGGAACAGGCTGCCCAGGCAAGTGGTCGAATTCACCTCCCTGGGTGTTTTTAAAAGCCATCTAGATGTGGTACTTGAGGCTATGGTGGAGTAGTGGCCCTGGTAGAGTTAGATAGTGGTTGGACTTGATGACCTTAAAGATCTTTTCCAACCATAGCGATTCGGTGATTCTTTGCCTTGCACTGAGTGAGACCCCTTGACAAAGGTGATTGTTAGGTGGTGAAGAGATTGTTGTCATTTCTGCGAGTATAAAAGCCTTGGTCATTGTTGGGATTGAAATGCTGACGACCTACCAATTCCCTCGCTCAGCATAACTATTCCCATCAGGCCTGCCACACAACTACTGCTTACATAAGGCAGAAACACAAGTCAACTGCTTTACACGGTGAAATAAATGCATATACTACATGGTCTTGACTTGGTATGAAACATGTGAGACATCAGCATCAACTGAGTGCTTTTAATTAACTACATGACATTGAAGTACACTTCACCTTTACAAAGATAAAGGATAAGCAATGCTCATCTTGTTCGGACCCGATGGTGCTCCCATGTAGGTTTTATACTTAAAAGCATGGTACCAATGACCCCTGTATTGCACTTACAGGGGGAGATACGTAACAGTCACATCAATGCCATCGTTGGTTACCTCATAGCTGGTGTAGAAAGTAAACTTTAAAACACAACAAAACTAAACAAATTAAATAGCAAAAACGTCGGCAATTTAAAACCTGAGCGGATGATAGTAACTAGCAGACAAAACCACTCTGACTATTGAAGCATTAGATAGATCTTGCACCATTTTCTTTATTCAGGTAGACCTGGGTAACAAATTGCATCAGCATCTTGATTGATAAGGAAGTTCAGTGATGAGAACTGTAACAGCATAAACCCAGAACTGCTTGAGTTCAGAAGCTATGAAATTAGGGAGACAATTCCATCTACTTAGCCCCAAACTTTCAAAAAAATAATTAATTGGGTTTGCTTGCCCTAATTTTTGACTGGCCCATCTGAGACCTTACAAAAATACGAAGAACTTGCTATTCAGAAAACACAGCTCACCCTCTGCACCTTGGTAATTATAACAAATATCTCTAGCTGGACACCTCTGGGTACACAGCCATTCTGGTCAGTAGTGCTACAGTAATGCAACTGAGCACTAGTATTTATAGAACTCAATTTAAAAACAGAATTCTGAAACACTTCTGCTCTGTATTAGCTAATGTGTGTTTTTATAACCTGTAAGGGCACTCTTATGTAAATAACCTGCACAGGAAATTGTGTTCTTTTCTGATGTGTCCTTTTCTCTGTGTAATTTCTTTCCTTCTTCATTAGTCAGAGGACAAGTAGGGATGAAAAGAATAAATCAGAATTATCGTTCTTGCAAAATAATAGGCTGAAAAAGCATTGTCTCTGCAATTTCCATATAGACACAGAAATTCGTCGTGTAACAAATTGGATGGGAACCATAATAACTTTCTATTACACAAGCCTTGGTATTTTTAGCTAGAATGAGAGGAAAAATGATGAAATACTAGAGAGATGTAGAGCCAAAAGCACAACTATTTGTGCTGCAACTCGCACCTGTTAGAACTAAGGGAAAATTAATATTCTGCTAATAAGAACAGTAGTTTCTACAGCTAGAACAGATTTCACATGATGCTCAGCAGCAGAACAACAGTTTTAAACTCTCTCCAAAAGCAGTCACGTCTACAGCTAGGCCGGTGACTACATAGGACAGGGGGTGATACAAAGCTGGGAAGTTGTTTCTGAGACCTGCTATTGCTAGTACGTGATGGAGAGCAGATGACTTAGGACACAATCAGCCGATTTTAGAGCCCCAGGCCAGAAACTTGGAAAATTCTGACATGGTGGACCTCCAAAACACCATGGGCATTACTGTTTATGCTGCATCCACATTTGCACACCAGAACTGCTTTGAAATAGGCACAATTCAAAAAAACCCCAAAACAAGACAAAACAAAACCCACAAGGGGCAGTTGTTGCTCCACCAAGCATCTCCACTCCTCATTTAATTTGTCCAGATGAAAGAATGATACTTTCTACTTGAGTTTAGGTCTGAATGTCTTTGAGGCTAAGTAGTAAGTATCATTAATCTATATTTCCCTTTGCTTTAGTCACCAATTGTCTATACCCAGGTGAAGAGAGAATAACCTGGAAGTTTCTGCAGATTGAGTGGAGGTTTATAAGATTGCTTTCAAACCTGAGGTATCTTCTAGTCCAAGAATATTTTTTTGTGCGTCATCACCCCACCACCCAATCTCATAAAGACACTCTTGAAAATGCCACAATTTGACACTGCCCAAAAAAAAATCTTTTCAGTTTATTTTGAAAGCATAAGGTGTGCATTCTAACCTCAGGCTAGCTTTCCTCAGGAAGAAATTAAAACATCTGTACTGTCTGTACTTCATCTGCAGCAAGACATCCAGACTCACAGTTGATTTGACAGTTTCTTGTGAAACATGTCATAATTTTTTATTCTTGTCCCTGTGGCCTTATAACTTACCTTCACCCGTGCCTGCCACAGGATGCTTAAGGAAGAGCATGAAATTATTTCCATACTTTGTTCTTAGGGAATTTGTTAATCTGTATTCCCCAGCTGCATTGCACTGAACCAGACCAGAAGGTGCAGCTCTTGACACACACCAGTAATGATCACACAGACAGAATACACTGCTGGACAAGCATATAGCATGTCACCTGTCACTCTTAAGCATCCAGCAGTATCAACTCCATTATCTTTCTATCCAAATAATCTGCAACTATTTTTCATCTTAAGTTCTAGTATCCAGGGTATCTGCTAACAAGGAACTCTAGTTTGGCAATGCAGTCTGTAAAGCAGTTTCTTCCTTTGTGTAGGTCTGGCTCCTCGTACAGAAGGGGCAGCAAGCAACTTCCAAATTCATCACCCCTGTGGTGTTTCTGAACTGCACCGCATGTGTGTGAGGCACTCTTGGGTTGTTGGCATCATCACCCGTCACTTGGTTGTTGCCAAGAAGTAAGGGTACACTGGCATTTTGCATTTTTATGAGACTAAATCAATTAATCAAAATCCGTTTTCAAAGCCTAAATACCTTGAAACTACAAACCAACTTCCCAACACAGAGGTTGGGAGATCTGACGTGTGCAAAAGAAAGGAATTAAAAAAAAAAAAAAAAAAAAAAAAGCAGCATACAGCAATTAAGTGTTCAGAAGATACAGGATCTCCACCTCACCAGGAGGTCAGGTGACAAGATTATTCCCCCACAGAAAACATCTGCTTGGACATTATTTTTTTGCTGTGAACATGATCTCTGTCACGACTGTAACAGGTTCCAAGTAGGAACCATACTTCTGTTCTTTACTCCAAAAGCATGAGGTAATGTGACCAGTTCTGTGAAAAGGATGTGATGGTCTACCTGAAGCCACAGAGTCAGAACAGAGACTACTGAACAATTCTAAGTACATCTCTTACACGCACTTTGAATCAGGCTCTTGCCTGCTGAGGTAGAACAATTACAACAGAGATTGCTCTCTTTAATAAGTAGGTAACCACAGCATTTTTTTTTCCTCAAAAAGGTTAAAAGAAGCTTTATTTTAACATACAAATCACATTTGTGTACAAGGCAAAACACACCCCTGTGGGGTGGGCAGATTGGGTCTTCACACAGCACGTGTAGCCACTTGTGCTACAGTAATCCTGAGATACTGAAAAAAGCCCTACAAATGTGTTTTAAAAAGGCTAAAATATCTACTCTTGATCACGCTTGCTATAGTCATCTCCACTTGGGAATTAAGAAAAACATTATACCATTCTGAGTCAAAGAAACAAATTATCTACAAGGCAAGCACCCAAGATAATTGTGTAATTCCCTGCTGGGTATACCAGCAATAGCACTTGGGGAACAGATCAAGAGATGCAAATATGTAAGGTTACTTCATTAACACTGCAAAGCATGTAGAAGAGAAAGGTTTTTTGCTACCTTCAACTACTAGTGTCTTCACAAACTGTATAGTCAACCTGTGAAGCTTTCACATCCTATGAACATAGAAGATTGTCTGCATCGTGTGTGAAGTTACTAGGAAAAAAACCCAAAAAACTTTGCTTCCTTTCACCATGAAGGATATAGAAATATTATTAAAAGTTTATAAAAGCAGTAGAACTGCAGACATTTAAAGTCCTGTCCCTAACATTAAAGACTACTTGAACACGCTCATTTTGCAACAAGACTGTATTTGTCATTGACATAAAAAAAGGAAGTCTCCTTTAAAAAAAAAAAGAGTTAAAGGTAGGAAAAAGGTATAGATAGTTTGTTGTCGGTTTTTTACTTTTACAATGTATAAAAATAATTTACACTATGTTATAGCTTGGTCATTTAGTAGAAGAGTGCCATCATGGATTTAGTTGCAACATCTAGCATTTAATTAACTCACCATGTTCTCAGACTTTCCTTGTTGAGTTTTAATGATTGTGCGAAGAGAAACAAGTATTAGTGGGAAAATCAAGAAGCCTCCAGAACAATTTAAATAGCAAGAAGCACTTGTAGAAGTCATCTTTCAGTGAAATTTTATTTAATTTAATTTTGAACGTAATTTAAAATTGAAGTTTTAATTTAATTTAATCTCTTGGCATGAAAAAAAGGCCAAGACAAAACTCCCATGAACTTCAGCAGAGCCAGAACTTCGTACTACACTTCATTTCAGAAATGTTTATAGACAAGTATGATACCATTATGCTACTGAAGTAATAACTGATTAACACAACACACATTAAAGAGAATACAAATCAGATACGAGTTAGATTTGGTATGCAGCTATCTCAAAAAAGGCTACAATAATGTCAAACTGACAAAAATTCAAAACTACAATGCAACTGCTCAATATTAAAATGTTGTCCGCTACGAATAAAAAGGAAGGGGCACACAAAAGATACTTGAGTCAAAGACTGAAAGACCACCTTTACACCATGCTATATATTATTAATGCCTGAATATACTTGCATTTTGAAGTCTAGAGTCGCATTAAAATTGGACAAGCTATGACATTAAAATACATGGAAATTAAAAGAATTCTAGCTCCATAGCTGAGGCTGTAACAGAAATCTCATTGTGTAGTTGAAGTAGCATTTGCAAAGACAAAGTTCAGAGAAGACCAGCACAAATTTCAGACTTAAGAATAAAGGACCATGGCACTGAAATTAGGAGTATTTTAAAGCTCTAGTTTTACTAAGGATAGAAGAGTTGCCAGCTCAATAAAGTTAACTGAATACTGTACTTTCCAGCTCCTTATGCACAAGGCTCCACATCATGTGGAAGATGAGCTTTCTCTCCCCTTTTTCTCCAAGAAAAATATCTGAAAGGCAAGCTACAGTGATTGTTTCCGACAGCATTAAAAAAGAAGCAGATAAAAAAGTAGGTATATCAAAAAATTCTTACAGAAAAGGCATCCATCCCAGTTTGATTTTGCTTATAAGAAGGCACTTCACATATTGCTAAGACTCTGATAATGCACTTATCCTTTTAGTTTTTCTGTTAGAAGGACAAGTTTCAAGGTGGTTAGTGTGAGTATCCAAATGTTCTTTATACAGGGCTTATCTGTTACCAAGTTTATAATTACATGTACTATCTTACACCATTTATTTAGAAGAAAAGACTCACATTCAAAATAATAGCAGGTCTCCATACAATACTTCAGTAATGGATGATCTCTCAAAAACACGTCACCTGTAGTGAGTTCATGCTAATAAAATTAGCAGTGTAAATCTTTCAGAAGTGAGTCTTCAGTCTTTTGTTTTCCTCTCGTAGTTTCTCAATTTCAGCTACTAAGCTTTCATTTACAGAGTATCTTTCCAGTAAAGCATGCATTTCAATCTAGAGAAAAGAAAGAGTCCCAATCAGTAGCTATAAAGCTAATTATTCCAGTTGTGTCCTACCCATTTTCATATCCCTTTTGAAAATTAAATAACCTAGATAATGTTTTTGAAAATGTTTGATAAGAAAAGTAAGATTTTTTTTTATATGCTGACATACAGTATTTTGATCATTAATACATTAGTGAATATTTTATCAAAAGGATATTTTGCACTTCTTCAGGAAGAGAATCTACTAATGCAGGTTCCATTAAAATGTTCAGTACTGAGAAAAGGTCTTTTTAATGCAGATCAAAAGAACAAAGATTCATAATGGGGTGAAGTTAAAGAACACAGTCCTATATAGCACCTGTAAAGTGAAACTTTCGATTTGAATTCCATGTATCTCCTTGTTACCCCAGCTCTTGGTCCTTTTCAAAAGACAGTTGAATTTGTTTACCTTTTGTCTTTTTATAACTCCTGAAATATGAAACTCAGGATACCTACCCAATGCATATGCTCCCTTTATTTAATCAAGCATAAAACAGCTTAAGAGATTCCAATACATAAGTTTCCCCCTCTTTCATATCCAATCCTCCCTTTCAGTTTTGAGAGAAGAAGTTAGCATGCCTTGGTATTACTAAAAATGAAAACTGAATACATTTCCTACCATGTTCTTTGTACATACCAACTGCGTGTGGAACTGCTTGATCATCTCCAGTTGCAAATTCACAATATCTCGATGGCACGCTTCTCTGGGGGGAGAATTGCAAAAGAACAATGCTGAGATTTATTTAAGGAAGCTGTAATTCTCTGCAGTCTTCAGCAGCCAGAACTCCACAATTCCTCACTTTCATGACATTGTGAAACATGAGTCAAAAAACCCTTACGCCATGAAACATGCTCCTCTACCACTTATTTTCTAGAATACTTTCGTTATGACATTGACTTTCATAAACACCTTTTTTTTCCATGTACAAAGACTTACAATCTTTCTGTGTTTATAAATATAAATATGTGGCAGTACCAAGATTGTTTTTTTAACTTGAAAGCTCTAAACTTCTCTCCCTTTTACCATTCAAAGCAGATTTTCAGTCCCTCGGATCACAAGTACTGCAGAGAAAAGTATTTATCTGTAACCATAAGATACAGCTTTTCAGTACCTCACTTTCAACACACTTTTGTAAGAGGGCCCAAACCACCAACTGTGATAAATAAAACATTATCCTCATACCCACGGAATGCTTCAGGTTAATCTACATAAGAAGTAGCAGCAGCGTTGTCCATGAACTGACGTATAAATTTATCAATTCGGGGACAACTATTCTACACTACAAAAACCAAACTTAGAAATACCCTCTGAACACTACACTAATGCAAGTGTTCCAGACACTGAGGAAGAACAAGGCAAACGGCTCACAAAAAAAAAGCAGGCAAGCAAATATGCTCTTCCTGAACAGCACATCACAGCGCCATTGCCCGAGACTGAATACTGTGCTACGGGTACCAACAACCTCAGAAAGGAAGGCATTTCTTAAGTAGACACACGCAGATCTTATTTCATGCTCCTTTCCCAAAACAGAGCAGAGCCAAAGGGAATATATTCTCCACTTTCTATTTCCACGGGTTATTGTGTTTCCGAACTCCTATTGGAGGCAAACAATATTTGAGTGTATCAAGCACAGTTGCCAGCTGGCAGCTCAGAAACCCAAAAATGTAGGTTATCTCCCAGAGTCAGGAAGTTCAAGAAACAAGTGGCTTTTTTGGAACCAAAGGAGTTATATGTTCCTTCTGGTCCTTTTCTAAGATCCCTGTTTTTCCCTATTACTTGAAGAGGAATGGATTTCAGGCAAGAGCGATAAAAATCCTCCCCTCAGATTCCTGAGGGTGAAAGCTATTTATATCTAAGAGAAGCTTGCAATGGCTCCCTTTGCTCTTACTGACCTCACTACAAACTCTCTTTTACATTCAGTTTGAATGTGTTCACGAGTTACAACTGGGAAAAGAGCCAGCAGAGCCCTCCAGACACTCCGGGAAGTGTAGGTCTGAAGAGAAACAATCTCCAAGGCTCCAGATCTCAAAGACTAGAAGTACAAGACAGAGAGGCACACCTGCCAGCACTGGGATGCCTGAACACAGACTTTAAAGAAAAAAAAATAAAAAATGTCTGTAATCCATAGACTGCATTTTAAGTCACGTGAAAGTTACAGGTTTTAATCAGATGTGTGATTATTGCAAAAAAATCCCAAGGGAGTTTTGCTATACTATATTCTTATTTAAAGACATTTAATACATTCAATATATTTTTCTGTTGGCAGTAGCCATAGCACATAGACCCTCTAAGCTTGTTTTGGATTCTTTTTGGCCATCAAGACAGTAATACCTCCACTGCATGGCAAGCCTTTTTCCCCTCCATCTTAGTTGACCTACTTCATCTTAAGCATGGGTTGGGAAGTGAACCCCTAGATACAACTTTCTCAACTGCTCCATCTCCTTCAAACAGCTATTTTTACTTACTAATGCTAATTTTACTTACTTCTTTCATGACATGTGGAATGTTAGTTAGGTATCCACAAACAGGAAGTAATCTGCCACCAACCATCATTTACAGCACAGTCATTATTTCAATGTAAAGCCTCACCAATAGAAACACACACAGTATCTTACCTTATACATGCCAAGCTAACAACAATCAAAGACAGTTGAAGTCAACTGTCTAGATCAAACTCTCCCCAATGTCAGCTTTAAGAGAAATTTCTCCTGCCAGGACAAGGGATGAACAGGGAGGGAAAGAAATCAACAGAAGGCTTCATGAAAGCAGTAAGGACCTCCTCATTATGCAGGTAAGTTTACCATCCAAAAATATTCAAACACTCATTCTGAAAACACGTCAAAGTCATGCATTAACAGCTGTCAGAGATATCAGACTAATTAAGTCACCAGAGCTATAAAAAAAATAAAGTTTCATAACTAGATTTCCAAGACTAGGACCATTAATGGTGTCATTTTCTAATGCAAGTAGAAATTTGTTAAAGCAGATGCTAAAACATCTTACTAAGAAAACATGTCATTGGAAACAAGAATGTCCTGCATGAATCCCAGTACCTGAAGTCATCCATTGTTTCTTGTATCATGTTCTGAATGAAGTTCATTTGGACTGATGTCAGAGGTGCATTTGGTCTGCTACTCCCAATAGCTTCTGCTGTTTTTTCTGACGATGGACTGGCAACTCCAGCACTTACAGGTGATGTTATCCTTGGACCTTTGAAATTAAAAGTAAATAAATTTGTCTTGAGGCTTGTCAATATTTTATCTCAAATATTACCTAGTATAAAAAAAAAAATATAATCTTAGATTTAGAACAAGTCTTTTCAGAGGCATGTTCTAGGAGGACTAACTGAATTTGCAGAAGAATCAAGATTGGAGGTCCTGTTTTAATGATAAGGCCATTTTATCAGGTATCACATCAGTTCACAATCAACAATACCTAAAACTGGGTCAAATCAACTAGTCAACCAAGTCATCAACTTACTTGAGGTAGTACCATTTACTGGTAGATCATATGCAGGATGGGTCTGAATATTCTTCATTAGTCTCTCATTTGCATCAGGAACCTTTACAGGAGCGGATGATGGTGGAGGACTTAAAGTTACAGATTCTGCACTTGATGAGCTTGATTTTGAAAGCTGACAAAAAAATAAAAAGAAGGTAAACTCCACTTATGATTATCTAAAAGCATTTGAAGACTTTAAGTTCTTGGGAATGCACTTTCAAACATTATTCATTTTAGAAATCTACTCGCAAATATCTGCTTTTCATTTTCTAACAAGACATCTTAAAAATTGATTGCTAAAATATTCAAAATCGCCACAAGTGCACACATAGGAAAACGAGTGCAGAAGTTAGGGACCTCTTAATTTTCACACCAAACATCCTGTGAAGCTACAAACATCATTCCTAGCAAACTCAGGCTTTACAAAAAGCAGTACAAAAGGAGCCATGGTCTCAGCCGAAGTATATCAAAGATATCTCAAGAAGGAAGAAGAGGGAGATGGAGAATATGGAAAGAAGAGGGTGGAATTGACCTAATAAACACCAAACAATTATACTGGTGCAACCAACTAACGATAGCTCCCGATTCACTAGAAAAATCAAGATATTCCTCAGGCTAGCCCAGTTTTGTTTCATATAAATTTTTCTAACCAAAGCTTATTTAAGAGAAACATACATTTATCTTTGATTGCTGAAGACTAACAGACAAACTGACCAACTTGTTACAGATTCATGTCAATAGTGTGACATAGGTGCAAAATAAGATTAGCTGATATGCTATTAAGGACTTTTCCTTCAAACAGTAGTATTCTGTCAAGATTCTAAAAAGATCACTCCTAAGAGTTAGTATAGGATACCTGTTTCAAGACTTCTTTAGGTTCTTGTTTTCCAAGACTTATTTTCTTAGTGTCAGTCTCTGGATAGTCTTCCTCTTCTTTAATTGGAGATCCCACAAGTGCATGTAAGGGGCTACATCGTATCCCTTGTGCACTACTGCCCACTGGGGTTTTTTTTACTGGAAAGGCAGTGGTGAGCGGTGGGAGGAAATCCAAACCCATAAGGTAGGGCTGAAACTCCAGACCTAAAATGAAAATGGAAATGTGAAATCCAAAAAAAACCCCCAAAGTATAAAATCAAGTCTACAATTAAAACACCTACACACTCACGTAAAACAAATTAAAAATACACCCAGAAATGCACCCCACAAAATTCAATCCAACTTACGCTGCCACTGTCCTTATAAAAGAAAGCATGGAAAGGCTCTATAAATAACTGTATATTGCATGAAGGAAAAACAAAATCACTTTAGGACCATACTCTTGATTTCCTGTTACCATGTTGCATCTTCGAATTTCAATGTGTTAGAAATTTCCAGAAAAGTTTGTTTCAGTGACTGCTTTCATTGTTTATTTTCAATGGTAGGATAAAATTAGCATGTAAGAACTAGTGTAGGCCTCCAAAGGCCTACCACCAATAAAGAAAAATATACTGAAAGTTACGTTTACCATCTCCTTTTCCTTGAGGGTCCTCGTTCACTTTACTTGTAATAATATCTGCAAAATATCAGAACACAGATAAATTGTTTATTAAATGATACCTACATGAATATTCATATCATAGCATCAAGGTCATAATCAAAGACAAATTAAAATACCAAGTTGGTACAGCAGTCAGTAACATAAATGTCAAAGTGTTATGCTATATGCAGGTGAATGATGCTTTAGAAATTTTAGCATTAGCAACTCACCGTCTCTGACTGGAGAAAACAAGTCTAAACTATTTCGATGCACATCATCAAAATTATTTAACTCAGCACTTTTCCCATGATCTGTTTCTTTAGATGGAACCACATACAAGCCGCAACCGTGGGGAAAGCCTTAGAAGGACAGTAACATTCAGTTAGTAACTAACGTTTGCCAAAAATAACATACATTATCCCTAAACAATCCCACAGCAAGCATGATGCCTGCCAAGTCCAGCAAGCACTTGAGAACCTTCAATGGATTCCAGTTACAGTGTCAACTTGAACTTCCTCATTTGAGCTGTCAATGCAGGTAAAATATAATTAGGAACTAAGATATTTATTAACAAAAAATATGACACAGGGGAATTCTTTTCCTCTTTCTTTTTTTTTTTTTAAATAGGAGATTTGTCCAACTGGAGAACGCACTCATTTTCAGATAAATTTACATGATGGATACAGCAAATTTATGTCTTATCAGGTGAAAGAAAAACTAGCAAATGCACCTTATCCTAAGAAGGTAACCACATGCAGATGAACAATATTTAAAATTATTCTGCGAGAAATCTGTTTCACCAGAAGCATTCGAAGGGAAATTCTACAAAACCTCTGTTATAAAGCATACCTTATTAGGATATTTTCTGCTTATTTCTAATATTAGGAAATCAAGAGTGAGGTTACAGTTGCAGAAGACACAAACTTGTTCCTAGACCTTTCCCCACTCCAATCTCAGGCCCCATCCCTGACCCAATCCAGGAAAAACAAGTTTGCATGGTAGCAGAGACAGTTGGCTGAAGAATGGAAGCATATCTCAAGTCCAAAAAACCACCAGTAATTATTCAAAATATAGTTTTCAGTTGAAAAACACATCAACAAGGTAATTCAACTGCTAAGATAACCACCTAAATAAACTTCCACAATTTAGTATGTTTGAAAACCAGACCAGCACAGTAAGCAAGCTGCTATTCTGCCCTCACTAAACTCCTAACTCTAGAAGTGCTTCTAGAAGATAAGATCTAGGGAAAGAGCATTAGTGCTGTGCATTACATAAATAAATCTCTTATAAATAAACCACTGGTATGCACAGAAGCTTTGATTTGTACCTACTTTAATTAAAAAGAAAAAAAAGAACAAAACCAAAAAACCTCAAACAAATCACTGCTCATAAAACCTGTATCTACTTCTCTATGTGGGATTATTTGTTCAAGTGATCCAAACATGACTCTGTGGATGACTACAATCAATCACATCCAAGTATTTACATAGCCAGGAACTTGAGTCAGGTTTAAGATTTCACTTTTAAATGTGTTTACATATAACATTTTCCACTCCTTCAGACATGTCAGTTGTGACAAATACATAGGATTCCACTTGTTAGTTAAGTAAATACTTGGCATACTGAGTCGAAGTAGAAGTAAGTATCAACCCATGCCAGAATCTACAGAGGACCCACATGGAAAAAAGCATAATATAAAATAGCACAAAACGTCTTTTGCATATTTCACCCATTCCCAGTAATCTAAATGTAGTGAGTACCTAAACCAGAGAACAGCTATTAAATAGAAGTTTATGGGAAGCCAGCTTAAAGTACATCCAAAACTTCTCATCACATTCTGACTTCATTTATACTTTTGCACTTTAAAATATCTGTGACAAAAAGCCCCAGACCATTTATGAGCTGTATAAACAGATTTTCCTTTTTTTTTCCCTTGAAATATGTTATCAGATCACTTTACTGAATGCCCCTTATTTCTCTGAAATTAAGCCCCTTAATCAGGCTCAAGAAGAGCTTCCACAGAACAAATGCAGTTTGTGGTCTCTCATTCATTCCCATTTTTAAAGATCATATGTTCTGAAATATACAGAGGTCTTTACTCAGTTTAATGAAAAATATTTGTTTTACTTGGTAAGTCTTTATTTTCTTAAAACATTTACTTATTGCGCATGGTCCCGTTTAATGGCTGTTTACCCTTTACATCTTCGAATAAAGATAACACATCATATATTTTAACTGAAGTAAAATTTTCCACACCATTCAGTAACGTTGATTAGCAACACTTCTTGCATACATAGCGAGCATTCTACTTCACCTCATACTTCACCGCATACCCAAGGGAGATCATTAATATACATCTCTATGAACTGTAGGGGCTTACTGCCTCGTTACTGTTGCTAAACGTATTTCTCCTTACTTAAAAAGGGAGGGCTAAAGTGCTGTTGCACTAAAACTGCTTGAGGATTTTTTTTTTTTTTCAAAAATCCAAATTAACAGTGTTACTGATTTGACCACATTTTCAGAACTCTTTATTAAATAAAATCAAGGGTACATTTCAGTGTGACAGAATTTTCAAATAATGCTTAGAATTCTTATAAAAAACTTGCTATTTATGCTGCTGAAATTAGCAAGTACAGTTATACAACTAATCATACTTGGCAACTATATTTAACATCTTTCCTACCACGTGACACTGGAATCATGCTTCACATAAAAACACAGTTCAGTTTTCACTTCCAGTTTTAACTAGGTATGTTTTTTCCATGGGTTTTGTTTGGGTTTGGTTTTGTTTTTTCAAATGAGGTCTTTTACTTCCATTTATTAACAGAATTATAAACCACTAGCTCCACATTCCATATAGACCCTGCATCAGAAAACACATACATAAGCATAATCTACAGGAAGTCAGAATGCAAGAGATAGTTCCACAATATCACCGTAGTTTTCTCCTTGAAAGTTTAAATGCATAACTTTACCTCAAGTCCAGAATTCTAGACTTCGCACGTCTAAAGCTTGTAGTAGGACCCAATTCCCTTCCCACAGTCCCTTAGGTTACATTAATCTCTTAATTACATGTAATACAGTAGGGGAGGGAGAAGAAGGTGCAGATGTGCATGCTCATACACAGCTCTTCTGAACAAATGCCCTTTCCTCATGAAAACTTTTATTATGTAATGGTCAAGGCATGAAATATTCCTTCCATCTTATAATCATATTTGGCATAATATAGAAGAGTAGGAAGAAGACGCTACCTGTTTCCTCCTCGAGAACATCTCCCTTATTCTCATTCTGTAATGTCACTGATGCTTGAGAGGCAATGTTTTTGATGCCAGTGTTTTGAATTCCTCCAAGATTACTACCAGCTTTGACTTCTACTCTTTTGGATACAGGTTTATTTGAAGAACCTGTAATGTTAGACTTAAACAAAAAAAAAAAACAGAGTTAAGAGAAGTTATTATTCCTTTAGCTTAATGTAAAAATATAAGGCAATACTCTTTCTGTTTCAAAATACCAAAAAAAAAATCAGTTCAACTTGCAAAGGTTGCCTAGGAGATATGCCTTTTACAAGTATGAAAAAAAAAGTATCTTAATGCAACTTCAAAGAAGATGAGAAACACCTGTATTATATAATTACTGTGTGGACCTGCAAAATAGCAACAGAACTTAAGGTAACAATGAAGTGACCTGGCACAAGCCAATTTTGATCCTAGGCATACGGAAAAAAGGAAATTACATTACTAGGGACTCCAAATTATAAAGGAATAGTCAACAACTGGCATCAAGTCTGCTAGAAGAGGAGGGAAGTCTCAGAGTGGTAAAGAACCCACTGTGAAGGTTCTTTCCATCTTCACCAAATGGACATGTGGAGTTTCTGGATGCAGTAGAGTCTAAGTCTTGGAAGAACCTCTTAAGCCTTCTCTATTATTTAATCAACTCCACCATTTATATGTGCCTGCAAAACACCATATATAAGACCATGCCAAATACTTCAAGACAGGCAGCTGTATGTCTTCCCCTTAAGTGGAAGGGCCATTACAGACCCTTCTGCTACTGCCTACAAACGAATCTAAGATGGAACAAAGTGATCTGCAATAGCAGCATATTCATACCAGGAAATTTAAGACTAAAGTTTCACTCATTTCTACACCAAGGCTAGGAGCGAGGGGAATTCCACATTAAAATCCCCTACAACATCACTGAAGACTGACAGTTTATCATTTCTATGTTGGTACGAAGCACTTCTCTTGACATCTACAATGCTTAGAAATTGAATGTTAACATTTTTTAGAACTTAAACTTATGCTTTGCTTTCATCAAGCTGCATATTGAGCAATAAAATGAAAATTTTGTTACCTTGGAAAAAGTGCTACTGAACTGAAGACGTATGCATTTCACACAGCCTTTGTGGGCAATAACAGTTTTCACTGGTGAGGTCAGTTGCCTCAGGTCATACTGGCAGATTTTTCCCCGGGAACATCCTATAGCCAAAGTAGTACCATCAGGCATGAAGTCTACTGTTGTCAGAGGAAAATCAGCTACTATTGTTGTCAGTAACCTTCAAACAGAAGAAAGGACATGATAAAGAAGCTTTTAGAGTTCAGAAGTTAGTTCAAAACAGAGTATCTTAAAAAAAAATAATTAAAAAATATATATATCTAAAAGCTCTCATAATTCAGATGCAGGTCAGTAGTTCCACTTCTTCAGTGCCAAGTAAATTCAGTGAAATATCTTACAGAGGAGTGGATTACGCTAATACTAAGTGTTCATGGTTAACAAATTAAAGACTGCATATATCCCAAAAGATTTCAACAGGAAAGGATCTAATTTCATTCCCAACAGCAGTTCTGACACCAACATTATTTACTGGTATCATAATTTCCACCAGTAATCATACTACGTACATCCGCCAGCTTCCCAAGCCTATCAGTTATAGCCTTCCCACAACTCTAGGAAGAACTTTAGGTCCTAGTTTGCATCCTTTTGGGACTACATCCCTCCAAACCAGAGCCAGACTCCTGCTTTTATTCAGCTGGAGCAAAAGCAAAACCCACACTAGAACCCAAGTATGGAAACACGTGCCATCCTCCCCTCTTACTACATAGCCCCATCACCTATGCCCCACACTTCCTGCTTTTTCAACCAATACTCTCCCATATTTAAGGCTCACTGTCTCAGCAACTCTCTGCACCACAGTTACATCTTGCATCTTGAATTAGAAAAGCAGGCAAGCTAAGCTCAGGTGGCTGTAGGTTACAGAAGCTCACAGAAGCTAACTGCTCTGCATCAACAGGAAAAGACCATACACAAGCACCCAAGATGCTATGAATGAGCAGCCTCTCCCAGTTAGTTCCCACATGCCTCAGATTTTTTTGATTGTTTCAGGCTTTTTTGCTTGGTTGTTTTTTAAATAAAAGCAAAATGGACTATGGGACAGGTTCTCCAGCAGCAATGTACCAACCACTTCTACCACTCTGAATGTGGTCCAAATTGAAATATTTCATGTCACAGTTAGGTGTGCCTTTTCAGTTTATAAAAAAACAAGTAAGCATCACAGGTCTTTAATATACTCACTTTTTACTAGAAGTGTCATAGAGAATAATTCTTTTATCCAAACCTACAGTGACAAGCAGCAGCTTATTGACTGGAGAAAAGCAGATTTCTGAAGCTGGTGCTTTATGAGTATTTTCAAAATTATGATATGGGTTCTGGCTATTTACATCCCAGAGAGTTACATTTCCACTGTCAGACACACTGCCCAGCAAGGATTTCTTAAAGGAGGAGTATTTCAAGTGTCGAATAGGCTGTAAAACAGACATAAAAAATGCATTGTAATTCCACTATTAAACACCGTATTAAATTATTTTATAAACACAACACCACATTAGGAATATGGATGTTACAGTAAGTTAAAGTACTTTGCAAAAGCTAGCCACTAAAAAAAGAAAATATGGAGAGAAAGCAATGTTCATTTCACATTACAATGCCATTTTTGCTGTGAGGAGGCAGATTTTTCTTGCATAGAAGTATGGGGTAACATATGAGCTGATCAGCAAAATTGGGGTGTGGGAGGAGGGGGGGAGAAACAGGAACTTGCCTTTCAGAAGCAGGTATTTTGTTTCTGCTATATTGCTTGTTTCAGAACTTCATTGCTCTAATACTAAATTACAATACTACATTTCCAGATTAATTTTATTTATGACCCATTTGCACTAATTCACTCCTGCAACAATAATGCCCTTAACACTTGCTTCCTAACTCCCAGTCCTGCTTTAACAGTCACTTCACCTTCTTTTAGGCTTATTTTGCTACAAACAGTGAGACTCAGTCTCCCAAGACTGTTTTTTCAGTACCACGACAGACTCTTTGTAACTGTCCCAGTTTAAATCTTTCCTGTATATGGACAACCAAAATCTTTTATCATCAAAAAAAAATATAAATCTGCTGCTGCCTTACAAAGGTCATAACACTTCATCCATGTCATCCTGATATATCCTTGACTGCATTTGCTCTTTTTGTGATCCAGCCTGTTTTGGTCGGTCACAGCTATTTTGTGATCAAGAAGCCTATGTCCTTCTTTCTCTTGGGATTTTTGAATTCCTAGTCTACTAAAAAAAAAAAAAAAAAAAAAAAAAGACTCAGTTGTGACCTAAACCTGGTATCTTCATTTCTATACTTTCATAGCTTTCTCATGTCTATTATTACAGTAATTTTTAGATAGTCACAATCTTCTCTTGCTTATGGGCAATACTTGCCAATTGCATCTCATCATAGCTCTACTTCTCATAACCATGACTGAAAATATTGAACAATATTAACTGTTGGATAACCCAGAGAAACACTGTTCTTTCAGTATTATCTACTGTTATCTTTCCTACAGCCAGTTTCTTGGGTATCAATACAGGCTGGGGTATGATGTGATTGAGAGCAGCCCTGGGGAGAAGGACTGGGAGGTACTGGTGGATGAAAAGCTGGATATGAGCCAACAGTGGGCACTCACAGCCCAGAAGGACAACTGTATCCTGGGCTAAACCAAAAGAAGTGTGGCCAACATGTCGAGGGAGGTGATTCTGCCCCTCTACTCCACTCTGGTAAGACCTCACCTGGAGTACTGCGTCCAGCTCTGGAGCCCTCATAACAAGAAGGACATAGACCTGATGGAGCAGGTCCAGAGGAGGGTCACAGAAACCATCAGAGGACTGTAACATCTCCCATGAAGAGAGGCTGAGACAGTTGGGGTTCTTCAGCCCAGAGAAGGGAAGGTTCCAGGGAGACCTTATTGCAGCCTTTCAGTACTTAAAGGGGACTGATAAGAAAGGCAGGAATGGTCTTTTTAGCAGGGCCTGTTGTGACAGGACAAGGGGTAAAGGTTTTAAACTGTAAGTGCGTAGATACAGATGAGATAAGGAAGAAATATTTTACAGTGAAGGTGGTGAAACACTGGTACAGGCTGACCAGAGAGGTGGTAGATGCCCCATGCCTGGAACATTAAAGGGTTGGATGGGGCTCTGAGCAACCTGATCATGTTAAAGATGTCCCTGCTTATTGCAGGGGGGGTGGACTAGATGAACTTTAAAAGGTCCCTTCCAAGTCAAACCATTTTATGGTTCTTACACATCCTCAATTCTTTTCTAAACCTCCATCATCTCCAGGATTTTCTCACAAGGCACTGAATCATGTGCTTCACTCAAGTCCAGACAGATGGAGAGCCGTTATATTTGCCTGAAAATGCTCTGAAAAAGCTATTATTCTAGTATAATTCATAATGCAATGCACTGTACTGCATTTTATCCTATTTCTCTCTAAAACTTAATTTTAATGAGAATATTTATTGATTAATATGCTTCCAACATAATTTCTAGCACTTCTATTACATGTCTCACTGGAAGCCTAATTGCTCCATAAAGAAGTGGCACGCTCAACTGTGTATGCAAACAGGACAGATGACTTTATAATTAATATGGTCCTCTATTGGACACGACAGAGACATTTTTTTCAGCATTTTTCAGTTTATTTACATTTTTAAAAGAAATACTGAGAGACTCAGGAATAACAGCTTCAATTACGTACATGATCTACATGGGAAACACTACTGTCCCTCAGTTTTCTCACTTCCAAATGCCAGGGCAGTAAGGAAGGTATCTGCTTATGCACCGTTTTCTCCCTCCTCTGTCCTCCTGCCCACCAAGATTACTCTCTTCTAGCTCTCCTCAAACCTCCCCTGCTATCCTACCAAGTCTCCCATTTCCTTTTCTCATTTTTTCCTTCTAATCTCAGAGGACCAAGGTGAGTTCTCCTGCCCCCTATTACCTCCATTTCCCACTTCTCATTGAAGACACAGCAGCTTCGCAGTTTAATTTCAGGTTGCTCATGAAGGAAGTGTGAGGTATGGGAAAGCTCCTATTCACTCCTCACTTTCACTGAATTAGGTTAGCAACAAACTTCTCTTGCAACAATGCAATTGCTAGGTTAGACTCCAAGGAATGGAGGCACTTAAATCTGTGCACACTTTTATGAGACGGTCGAACGCATCCTTTGCCATCCCTGACAAGTATGCTACCTGTCTGAGTTTCAAATTCCTGCCCAGACATCTGGAGGCATAAAAGAACCTCATTTCTGAAAGGCTGCTTGACAAGACAAAACCAAAACATTTCTCTTTCCAGAAGTGAGTCACTTCATTTGAAGGTTTGTGTTTTTAAAAAAAGAAAAAATAGTTTCTGAGAAACATCTAGGTGAAAAAAAAAAGAGTTTTAAGCTTAGAAACAGCACACAAACCAACCCCTCATATGGGAAAGCATCAAGTATTAAGATGCAAGTGGCCAAACTATATCACTTACAGTAAGTCTTAGCCACATATTCCACTCTATCCATAATCAAAGAGCAAATCAGAAACTGTAGTTTAAAATGAGAATAGGCTTCATGAAGTAGTAGTCTGTCTTTATCTTAGAAATATTGACTCAACTCTACATGAATTTTATAACAAATCAAACAAAAAACCAACAAGCTATCCAGAGTTCACTAGAGTGAAAACACACATACAGCCACTATGAAAGCTGACAAGCACACAGAACAGTATCTTATTTTTTGTGACCCAGTAATGCAAGGCAAGGGGACTTCCTTGTGCAGGAAGAGCTGAACTATTACACTTGATCAGACATTTGAGCTATTTACTCCTACACCATACACATGGAAGCGATCAATACTGAAGTTCTGAGAAAGGTAGAAGAGACCCCCTCCCCACCCACCACAGGAGACAGATCCAGGATAACCTAATGCTAGTCTTAAGTCTCTTCCAATTAGTTAAATCCAAAACTCATCTTCTTTATAGTATTCCTTTTGCTGTAATCCTCAAGTCACTTTTCCAACCTTCTCCCTTTGATTATACATATTGCCAGAGGATGCTAAAAAATAAGAAGTCATCACGTTCAACTGTGTGTTCACAGAGAAAATGTTACCTTTTATGTCACTGATTTAACATTATTGTTTAACTGTGCATCCTTTTATACTATCTGCTAAGAAAAGTCTATTTTCTTCAGTTCCTTTCTTTTCTCTTTACCAGACTTTTTTCCTCTTTGTGCCCCTCTGTACCCCTGCCAATCCTAGTTCTGTACACTTTTTTTGAGCTGTCACACATATTATTCTAGATCAGATTCTATAATTTATTTTTAATTTCAATACATACTTCTTTATCTTGTTTCTTAAACTTTCTAATGTTTCTGTCTGTCTTAGTGACAAGAAACTAAGACATAGTCACAGTCTTCATAAAATAGTATTTAAAAAAATGTTGATTTTTGCTTGGCATTATGAAGTCACAGAGAGCTTTAGCACACTTGTAGCCAAGTTTTTTCCCCTCAGAGAAGCTGAACTTCACTTATCATCTCCTCTCCCTTTTCTCAAATTATGTTTAGAAACAAGTTCTGTCACTTGGAATTTTGAACAGTATGTCCTCCAACTCAGCCGAGACAAAGACAGCCCCAATACAGCTTTTGTGCTGCCAGCAATAGGAATCCCAAGCCTAAAAAGGGCACACAACCCATATAGTTTAACTGAAAAGTTTACTAGTTACAAGAAAAAAAAAAAAAAAGAAGAAAAAAAAATAATTAAAAAAATAGCTATGGATGTGGGAGACAAGTTAAACATTGGCACTTTTCTGAAAAGGAGCCCAAGAATGTTTACAGGTTACAGTTTCATCTGTGGAATCAAATGGCAGAGGTATGGAACATGTTTCACTGGGAGAATACTGACTAGGCATTGTCGTAATTGGACCTTGGGGGATACTTAAGATACTCGTTTTATTTTAAGTCCGCATAGCTGTTCACTAGGTGATACTCAAATATGCTTAAGTAAATGTCTCAAGAGAAGTGGGAAAGGGTCATCTGTTTTCTAATTATTTTAGTCACTAATGTTACAATGATTTCAAGATTGTTAGGAATGGTACGATTATTTGGAAAGAGTCATGTTATGAAACTAACCTGTTGAGACTGAAAAAAACCAAACCAAAACAAAAACCAACTAACCAAAAAAACCAAAACAAACAAACAAGTCACAAAAAAAAACCCAAAACCCCCAAACCAAACAAACATAAAAAAGCAGCAAATACTAAGATGTAGTGAAACTTGCTTCGTAAGTCCAGTTCCTGATGATCTCTGGAACTTCTGCACATACAGAGCTACTGGGAACATCGTTAGTGCAAGGTACTGAACTCACAAAGAGAACATTAAGTCCTCTTCAGAACGTTTTATCAGTCAGTGTAGCACAAAAAGCCAATCTTTTTGCCTTTTCGGTGATTGGAGTAGATTTTCTGGAGAAAATAAAAATACATTTTATCTTTAAGCTTCACAGTAAGACAGCCAAACACAGAACAGTGCACTTCAGAAAATGGCTGGTCCACTGCTAAGAAGGACTAGTTAAACTTTGGGTTTTTCACCAATGGAAAACAAATGAAAAGCCCCAAACTAAACCCAAAGTAGTCTAGCATCACTGATTATCTTAAAGATAGTACAGTTTCTTAATCTCCTCTATACTTTGCTGAGCCTTTTAAGTGAGAAGGTGGATGTAAACACAGTTGATAGTCCTCAGCTTTTAAAGCTATTTCACTCTATGGAGTGACCAGAACTCATCATACCTCTTTACAAATCAGCCAGCTGTTCAAACAACTAAACTAAATCCTGTTGCTAGGAGAATAGTACCAGGCACTGAAGACTTGAACAAACATTATGTTTCGAAACAAACCTTAACTCATCCTCTCAACAGCAAGCAGATAAGAATCTGGTAGTCTAAATGAAGGCCAACAGCAAAGACAAATTACAGAATGTGCAAACAACTCTGTGCAAGAACTTAACTCTAATAAAGCAAAAAGGTGTTTCTAAATCAAAATCAATTAATAGATTATAGGCCAAACTCATATGAAAATAAAATTGTTTCAAGTCACAGAAAGCACTGAAACCTCAGGCTATTCTACTACTTGTAGAGTCTATACAATATGAGAAATTAACTGGCAAAGAAACTACATTCTCTCATGCTGAATCAAACAGACACAAGCTGAATTTTAGAAGGTTAGACTGACCTCACATTCCCCAATTGTAAAAAAGTTACTAGGGAGTAGTGACCCTTACTAAGCCAGACAGCTAGTGTCAGCTTACTCTTAGAACCGGGCCCCTAAACTATATAAATCAAGTAAAGGCTTTTTAAATTAAACAGAATTGCACAAGTCTTCAGATATTTACTTCACCACACAATTAATCCTGCATTCTCTACAAGTACCAAGACCAAAAATAAAGCTATTTCTGCACGTCAGAGCAAGGGTTATTTTTAGGATATAAGATAAGCTGATAAACTAGGACCTCCAAGTAGCCATCTCATTACACAACTATAACTTGATTCCATTTTAAATTAAGTCTTTAGTCAAGTAACTGCACACACACACACACCCCCTTGGAAAACATTACAGATCCTTTAGAAAGTGAACAGTATCTCTGTGCTTGCAATTACTTAGATTTAACACTCCAAATATCTTTATCCATCTTAAAGGTCACTCAGCTTTGCAGTAGGCCCTGATTTCACCTGCCAAAATAGCTATTCACTGCATCACTTATGCCTAATCACTTTTTGGTGAAAGAGTTTAATATATCAAACAGGTTGATGCAAATCATCCTCCTAAGAATTTGTTCACTTTTTGCTTAAATAGCAACATAGTCCCCATTCTGGATATCCACCTTGGCTGTGTAATCCAGCCATGGATAGCCCCATAACTCCTACCTCACATCCATGTTTTTCATAAGATCATAACAATCAAATTAGAAAAATGATCTCACTATACAGATGGAATTTTAAGATCAAACCAAGTATGAAGTATAATTTTGCTTCAATATAAGTACAGGACTATGGTGATGAATCAAAGACACTGTAGTACCTAAAAGCAGAGACAGTTGAATTTAATGGGGATTTTTCAAAAGAAAGTACACCCAATTCCCAGAATGCTATAAAGGTGTAAGAGATTCTTCATCAAGTTACACTGTTCATGCTAGATGGGAAAAAAAAATTAAAAATTAACTTCACGCTCTATCTTCAACCTAGGACTGAAAAAGCTGTTGCAGTAACAGAAAATGAGTATGTTACAACTTTGGTATTCCTTGAAACACTACAGGTCAGGTTTAGGAGCGAGAGTTCTACATCCCCTAGGCAGCTCCTTCCTCTATAAAAATGACTCAGTAAAACATAAAAAATAAATGCCTAGAAAAGAAACGCTTGGGTCTGCCTAAGACAACATTCACACTAAGAACACATACTGGAACTCCTGATGGTACAACACAGCTCATTTACTACTGCAGATGGTCTTATATCAAGGGAATTCCCCTAATGATACCCACTAATTCTCCAAGACCTTTTGGGTCTGCAAAAAGGAATTGCAAGGGAAAACCCTACCAAGGCCCTTAAGTAGCACATATGACTTGTGTTTGTCTTTTGCACAGTTGTCCTTCAAACCAGTTACCAAAAAAAAACTTACCTAAACACCTAAGTAGCCAATAAAAAAAATCTTATCGCTTTTCTCATTGAGCAGCTGTGCAATTTTAATCTCCAGATTAAATATATTTATTATATCCAAATGCAGGCTTATATTTACCCCTACTGTACAGATGTTCAGCTGTAAATGTGATTGCTTTGGGTAAGTCAGAACCCAGGCTACGTGGTCTTTGTTCTTTGCAACAACGTACACTGAAAACCTGCTTTTGTTTTGTAAAGCCAACTTGATTTTGTTCAGTTCTAAGATGTGTAGAAGTTTGTTCTTGAGGAACCAGTAAAATTTGCTGTAAGCTGTATATGAGTAAAGGTACTTGGGTAATATCAAAAAACAAAATTCATATCTATTAGTGAAGACTAGAATACATAAAATGGTCTTTCACCCCCCCCCCCCTTTCCTTGAGTACACTCTTAAAAGTTAAAAGGAAACAGATTAACAAAAATGAAAAGCTCCTGACATGTACCTTCAATTTCTAAACACTGTGAATTAAAGCTTCATACATGAAAGGAACTTAATACAGATAGCCTACCTGACGGCTGCCATAACCAAAGGGAGTACTTGATAAATTGGTGGTAACACTGTGTAGGATAATTTCACCACTCAAAGATCCAGAAGCAATGTAGCAATCATTCCAATTATACGCAATACATGTAACTTCATCTTTGTGATCCTGTGGGGAAGGGAGGTTAGAGGAAGAGGTTTAAAGACATTCAGGATAACCATATTCCTTCCTAATCAGTGCTTTTGCAGAAAAACTTCAGCTTGATGGGTTTTTTTCTGACCAGCTGTAACATTTTAAAAAAGATTATTTAAGAGTTACGTAGTATCTCAGAAAACAGCAGCAGAAAGTTCTGAAGGTCAGCCAGTATACGTTAACAACTGCCTGACCATTTTCAGAAGATAGTTTTAATAAATTAATAAAGATGATGCTGTAATTATATACCTGTTTTAGTGAGACAGCCATAGATATCTACCACAGGTGTCACCAATGTTATTTTAAAGGCAAGTCTTCCAAAAACCAGTTATATTTGAACACACTTTCTGTTAATCTGATGTACTATTGGCAGCTTTCCCTTCTGTCACTTTTACTATTAACACACATATTTACCAAATGGGTTTTCAGTAGTCATTGCAATGATGATACTGTGTTTACTGAATATATAGGGGAAGACATTCAAGTACTTCTAGCCCCAAAAGAAGAAAAAGATATTTAAAGTATTGTGTTAGCTGCTTAGTAGTTTTGTTTCAAATTGTAACTTTAAAAGTCCAAGAAAAAGGAATAAATCAAAGCTAAAGTTTTATAGCCTCTTTAACAGTGGTCCTAAAAGAGGGCAAATCATCAACTGGAAATATACTAGACCATCCTAAGTTTTATGCAACATAACCAGGTTTTATAGAATTCATACTGGATTACTCAGAAGACAACCATGTCCTAGTTTTGTACCACATTAGTTCTACTACAGTATTCTACAAATACAGAAGTGCATTCTGGTTTGACGTATTAGAAACAGCAGTTAACTGAAATGCTGCCTTGGGAAAAAATCCCCATTGGAACATTTTCCTTTTTAAACCCCAGGGCTGAAGGCGGTATTACTGTACCCCGTTTCTTTCCCTGGTTTCTGGGGTAGTGTGGGTCCCCTCCTTTATTATTGCCCCCGGACACAAAATTTTAAAAAAGTAG